>JARHVA010007329.1:332500-630000 GCA_037957365.1 Torreya grandis | reverse complement strand
TCCCCTTAATCCAACTCTTTCACCACACATCCCTAATCATCCACCACCTCCTAATAATCCCTCCATCCCACTCTTTGAATGAGATAAATAGGAACATGCATCATTAGATTCCCCACATCATGTAATATCATGTGTTGAATACATGAGGATCCAAACCAATAATAAATTAATCAAGCCAAATAATTAAGTCAATTGTGATCCAAAAATAATTAATCAAATTCAAGGAGAGATTCATAATCATCCCGATCAAAAATTATCATCCTCTAGTATACATATCCTTGAGGTGATAGAGGGCCATAAAAATCAAAATCATCATCATCTATCTAATATAACATCAAAAACCCCTAGTGAAGCCCAATTGCAGGCACCCAGGGGCATTCAAAGTCAAATCTAATCACCAAAACAAATTAATATCCAAATTCATATATCTGATCATGATTTTAATATTGGGATCAAATCTTAATAAAGTTAACAATATTTATATCCCTTAATCTCACATAATATATGACACTGATCATAAATAATCCCCAACCAATATCCAATGGTGTATATACTGATGAACCCTATTTTTTCTCCCCATCTAGCCCTGTTCTTCAAAAACCCATAATTCCTTACTATCATGAACTTATCATACAATCAATTTTTATATTTTACTATCAAATCCAAAACCTAAACCCATCCATTCCACACCTCAAAAATCTAGGAAGCATTGCATCTCATAAGGGTGATGAAGACACTTAGTCTAGATACATGTAGGGGTATCCATCAAGAGTTATTAAAGGTTACACAAACATAAATACATCTAGTAGTGACAACATGATCCTAACTTCACATCTCTCCATAATAGGTGTTGGTTGAAGATCATGAAAATATATGTATTGTGAATCTCTCCCACCTCTAACAAATTGAGATGCCATAAAATATTTAAAAAAATAAAAAAGTCAAAAATAAAAATAAATTAAAACAAAATAAAAATTCATTCATCTAATGGTGAAAACCAATCTTTTGGCACCTTCAGCAAGTACCCTGATGAAAACCAATTTCTGGTGTCATGGTAAAAGAATCCATTATCTGTATAGTACCTCAAAACTTGGGGACAATTCCATTTCATCCACATAATATCCCTTGTCAATCCCATCCTTGTCTATGTTATATCTCAATCCATTGCTCCTACCCATCATCTACCATCATTTCATGCATATTATTATGTCCATTCTTCCTTCACATCTTGAATTTTGTAAGGACATGAAATAGGTCTTGAGAAGTGTTCTAGAACATCCTGGATTATCCTCTAATAAACACTTAGGTAACTAAACATGTGGTTCCTTCACAAAGTGGTCATTGACAATCCCTAATCCATTAGTATTTGTTCCTCATCCCATTTTATGCATTACCCTCATCCTTTTTTCATACCATCTATTATCCCATTCATATTTATCTTGGTTTCTAGGTTTGGTATTCACTTTTTATGTAAACCCCTTTGTATAGTGTACATACATATTGTTAAAAGACTTTAAAAAATTTAAATATGTCAAAAATCTAAAATAATCATAAAATATGGGAAAAATATAAAAACATTCCATGATTTTTTGTCTTATGCCTATTATTTATATCACACCCATATCTATACCATATTGTCTCTCATCCCCTATTCTGAATCAGGGAAAAATATAGTTTATATTGAGGTAGCCTTGACCTAGTATTCATTCGCATCTAATAAGTCTTGAATTTTCCATCTAAAAAATGACATGGTAAATTCTCAAGTTGACTAGCTCCTATGGTCTATCCCTAATTCCCCAAATTTGTACCCTTGTTTAAATGCTAATCCTAATCCACATCAATAGTCTACTCCAAAATCCATATCCTTATCATAATCCTAGTCATTCATCCACTCCAATTCCATATCCTTATCCAAAACTTTATCCTAATCCAAGTACCTCATCTAATCCAAGTCCATACCTTATCCAAGTTATATCCTTAATCCATACCCTACTTAATCCTAATCTAAGTCACTAATTTACTCCAATTTTATACCCCTATCTAAACCTATATACTTAATCCACTTTCACTTCACATCATGATCATCATGACCAACTTTGTCTAGCTCAAAATTTGATCGATCATCTCGTCAACTCTTACTAGGAACATTGAATAAGACACAATGACATTGCCTATAGATACTTTTGTGTGTTACTTGTCTATTTATTGACTTTTTTTCATTTCTTTTATCATGTATATATATCATTGTCTTGTGTTTATTTTCTAGTCTTGTAATTAGTCTTGCACCATATTTTTTTGTCTATTGGGAAATGAAAGAGGATGTTATAATGATACCAATAGATATAATGATGTTTTTAGGTGCCCTTGATGATGTAGGGTTTTTTATTTATCCCTTTTTATGCACCTTGGAGCAATGTGCTCTTGGTCATACTTGTGTCTTGGGGAGAACCACCAAGTGCTATATTTTATCGGATTACTTACACTATGGTGAGCCTTATAAATCAATGATGGATTTATAATAGACACACTCATTATTATTCCTATCCTCTATCACCAATCTAATCATCTAGTCATTTTTATCCCATCATTAATTTTATCATCCATTATAACCTCTAACATCTCATATCTAATCATTTATCCTAATCCTTTATCTTCATATTCAAGTCACATCCTCTATATAACAACATGTATAGAATTCATCATCATCATCCTCTAGTCTATATTTTCATATATCATCTAGTCTAAACTACATTGAATTGAGGTATTTTTAGACTATGTAGATAGTTTTCGGTCACATGGTGTGCCTGAGGCTAGCTCGGCCACTCTTTTCTCAGTTCCCATCATTCATCATCACATATATCTTATCCTTCATCATCCTCACATATTTCATCAGTCAAATCCTTGAGACATAACATCAATCATTAATTAATCAGTGTATTGATCAATTAGCATCACCATAATCATTTCTCTAATCTTTTCATCAATCGTCTGCACCTATCAATTGGGTACAACACATCACAACATCCTTCTTTTAATCTAATTTATAAAGTTTATGATTTCCTCCTTTGATTGGGGCATAACCCAAACTATAAATTTATCATCATCTCTCACTCCTTATTATGTGTCCTTATTAGGGACATTTTCACTATTAGTTTCATTTTATCTCATTGATTTGATGCATTACCTTCCAATTCTTCCCTTTCATCTTTTGGGCACTCGATCATAACATTTATTCTCTCTCATCCCCTTCATCATATCACTTAACCTTGATGGAGATTTGTCATGATGATGTTGTGGTGGTGTCATGGAGGTTCTCTAGTGAGTGAATGAAGTTCCTTAATAATCTAAGTGGTAATGACAAAGTGAGAAATATGTTTTTTTTGTATCACAAAGCATGTAAATGTACTTATTTTAGTGTTCTTTACATTTGGTTTGATGATATTCAATGTTGACATAGCATAAAAGGATTAAGGATGAGTATGGAGGTTTGAACATGTGCAAGGAGTCCTATAAGATGTGATCCATGCTTTGATAGATTATGTGAATAATTGGAATCCTTTTGGTAGCCCATAGTTTTTATCTAAACACTTTGAGTCCAATGGCAGAAAAGATGAGTAGGTAGTTTGATGACATCACCATTTCCACATGGGAATGAGTCAAGGATATTTGGTCATATGGTTTTGATCAATGTAGTCCCTATTTGATATACACAATATCTCAAGCCATGCATTGAATCATGATCAAAGATATTAGGGTGTAAAGTTGGCTCCTAAGATAGATTTCACTATTTTCCTCATACTTAGTGTTATACAAATTATTACCAAGTTAATACCAGATTATTGAGTCTAATTAAAATTAATTATAAACCTAGGATATGTAGGATTTTCAAAGATGTCATCATTATATGTTCATTATTGATCCATAGATTATATTGCTTACTAGTTGTAGTACAATGAACTTTTACTGAATTCACCAGATAGTTATACTATGAAATTATTATAGTAGAAATACTTCACACTTATGAATTGAACTAATAATGAAATAAAATTATATAACACACTTAAACTAAAAAGGGTCAAGATCTTCACTGCAACTCCTTCAAAAGGGGCCCTTCCTCATTCAAAATTGAGTTATAATCCTTCTCTGAGAGACTTACAAAAGCTTCTTAAAGAATCAACCTTCTCATTACTCAAATATATAACAATTAAAGATAGCTAAAAAATATTAAAATATTCAAAACTTAATGACTTATACAATTATACTACTCTATTATTATCTATTACCAAACTAATCTAGGTTCTACCATTAAATACATAAGGCAATTTATTAGCTCCAACCAAGAACACTAAACTAGGAAAGGTACAAATAATTTGGGAACTGCCCCAAGCAACCTTCAGGTGGTTAGTAAATAAATTTAATTATTTTAAACTTAAATGGGTTAAGGATAATATTTTGTTTTTATTTTTTTACTTCTTTTTATCTCCTTTCCATTGTCTTTATCTTACTCATCTTCGATAGCACATCCAATATTGCTTTGCATGTGAGGAGTCTATACAATAGCTATAGAGGATCCTCTTCAATCATCCACTTAGTTCCTAAGATAGTTAGATGTGTCCTTAAGATCTAATCTTATATTATCACAATAATAGTTTTATTTTTTGTTGTCATTATGGGCTTTTGTAGGTGAAAGATTGTAGTTGTTGCAAGCAACCTACAGGTGGAAACCAGAAATTACTAGGGATAACCTATAGGCAGAAACCAATAATTGTTATGGACACCCTGTAGGTGGAAGAAAATAATTGATATGGGCACCCTATAGGTATAAGCAAGTAGCTACTATGGGCACCCTTTAGGTGGAAGCCAGTAGTTGTTATAGGCAACCTGTAGGTAGGAGCTAGCAGTTGTTGTAGGCAACCTGTAGGTGAAAACGCCTTTTACTGTGGGCTCCTCTATAAGTTTTTTGCCCAAAAAATATTCCTATAGAATTATTTTACCCTTCAAATGTTTGTTAAATAAGGTTACCAATTATAATCTAATAAAATAAAAAGCATCATTAATTCATGACATAACATATATATCAATGCAAACATAAAATCATAAATTCATTCATTCATTTCATGAGTCATGGATGGTTAAGGAGATTCACATATAAAAATATATATACTAGGTATGGATGTAGAAATAAAATAAATAAATTGGTGGCCTCATCACTTAGATAAATTTTTTAAGTGGACAAAAAGAGATGACTAAGCATGTTGATGAGGCCAGCATTCACACATGTCGAGGTATGAGGACAAAATGATCATATGGGGCTATTTATTTGTGGACCTAGTTTGTTTGTTCTTAATTCCAAATCATGTGATGTAGCATGTGAAAATATATGCATATGCAAATTTGGAATCCCAAGTAGATTGACTATGTTTTCCCATACTTAGCCAATTTTTTAGTGTGGTAGAAAGAGTCAAGTGAGCATCTTAAAGGTGTTATTTCTTGCACATGTGAAGGTGTCAATAAAATATGATCATATGGATTTGTTCAGTTTTAAGCATAGATAATTTTCACTAAGTTTTATCTCATGCACTAAAGCATGATAGAATTTATAGTTACTTAAAGTTTCCCTCTCAAGCAGATTTGGACATTGTTGGCTCTGTGATAGAAGTTGATGACAAGGCATGTTAATGGAAATATATCTCACATGCATGAGAGTTATAAGATTAATGAGTCATATGGTTGGATTATTGAAATGAAGGATATAATTTGGTCCAAATTTGAGATCCTACAAGTAATCATAGAATAATTTATTTAGGTACAAAAATGTCTACTCATGCATATTGACAAGGTCCCCATAGTCATTTTTTATAAGTATTAAATCTTAAGCAAGATTGATGGTGTAAGTAGTTAGAAATATGAGGAAAAGTGCATGATTTTTAATGATTGAGAAATATAGGATAAGGATTCAATAGTGAGCAAGAATTTTTATAGTTGATCAAATGGTGAGTGTTGATCGCTAATAACCTCATTGATCCACAGAGATCGATAGAGCATATTGAGTAAACATTTTGAGATGCCATAACATGAGGTCAAAGTAATACAAGTTTAACATTTGAGCCTTGGTGTCTATATGTTAAATATATATGGATCATATTTGATCTGATGTTGATAAGACAGAGGATGCAAGCATAGTGTTCAAACTTTAACTATAACCACTGCTATTTGAATATTTGAATTTGTGAAAGAAACACTTGTGTTTGGTTTTAGGACCATAAATTTTGATAGAAGATGAATTTTATATTATAATAAAAGTCAAATTGATAGAATAATCCAAGGCATATATGGCTTTATGAATTAGAATATCTGAAAGTATGTACAAACATAGATATTGAGTTCCAAAGTTGATTGTGTTTTTGTATATGTTTTCCAAGTGACTCGAGAAGTATATTCAAGCTCATGTAGTTATTGTTTTGATGTTTCATGGTTAATTAGCTATTTTAGAGTGTTTTAGACTCCATGATGATGCTTTGAATGTATTTTGAAGGTTTATTTAATTGTATGAAGCATGAACAAAGGTTTTGAGTCAATTATGTTTTCATTAATAATGAATGTGTGTACAAAGAAGTGTTTGAGCTAATTGGAATTTAGCAGATGTATGTTTTGGTAAATATGATAATTTTAGGATGTCCTATGGGATATAAAGAGTGGACCTATGGGTTTATAAATGGTCATGTGTTCTTAGTTTGTGGAGAGATATTTTAAAAAGTTTAAGGGGTCACCATAGGACCTAGATAAGACTTAGGCATATTTTAAAAAGGAACTATGATTTAGTGTGACCCATATGAGATACCTTAGGGATGAAGGCATGTTTTGTGGCCAACATGAAATATTTTTATCCTTTTATTTCATGATTGCTTTATATATAGTAGAACTAAATGTGTTGGGTTCTATATTTTGTATGTGTGAGACTTGGATGTGAGAGTTTTGGAGAGTGAAAGGAAGCATAAGAGAGTGAGTGTACCCATATTTTGGGTTGATGAGTAGAAAATTTCAATTAATATGTGTATTATCTATATATCATGTTTCTAATGATATTATAGTACTCTTTTAAATTGAGTGTGAGTGAAGGTAAAGAGACAGATGTTGTGTAGGGGTCAAGTAATCAAGAGGTTCATCATCAGGTGATGTAGACATTAGTTCTAAGGTGGAAGTGTTCTTCTCAAGGAGGGTCTAAATGACTTGATCATCCTTAGGGTAAGTTTCTCCTTATGAAATAGGGTTTCACTAAAAGACGTTTTATCTAAAGGACTTGATCAAGGTATAGGTCAAAAGGGCTTAATCAGTCTCTTGTTTATGATCTTCTTATAGGATAGTATTCCATATGTTTTTAGGCTTGAGAGTGGGTTTTATTCCCCAATATGGTTTCCCACATGGAGCTTTTGTTGTGTATGTGATCTTGATTATGTTCATTGATTCACTAGTATTAATTATCTTTATGTTTTATGAATGCTTGTGTTAATTTCTTAAGTAATTAAAAGGGTTTAGAAATTGTATTGGATTGTTTTCCACCACTAATTCACCCCCCTCCCCCCCCCCCCCCCGCCCTCTTAGTGGGTTTTACCTATAATAAATGTTATCATAGTGAGGTCCTTTGGTAAAATATTTATAGATTAAAGGTTATCCAAGGTATAATGGCTAGTCAGAATATTCAAGGTGTTTTCTCTACTAAGTAAGCACTGATGTTCAATGCATCCAATTATGCCTTTTGGAATGCCAAGATGAGGACATACATTATTTCCCTAGGGTTTGATGTATGTCAATTTGTTGTGGATGGTTATGTTATTCCTACTATTCATCCATCTAGTGTTGTAGACAAGAAGTTGTTTTAGAACAAATCTAAGAAAATGAATGCCATCACTTGTGGTCTTACAAAAACTGAGTTCACCAAAGTAATTCATTTCACATCTACCAAGGAATTATAAGATAAATTGAAGACTATTTTTAAAGGAAATTTATAAGTTAAGATTTCTAAATTTTAGACTCACAAAAGGTAATTTGAAATTCTCATGATGAACCAAGAAGATACTATGGCATCCTTTCTATAGAAATTTGATGAGGTTGTGAACATCATCAGAGGTCTTGGAGAAAATCTTGAAGAGACTACTATTTCTCAAAAGGTCTTAAGGTATTTGTCCCCCAAGTTTGATCTAAAAGTATCTATTATTGAAGAGATTCATGAACTTACTCAGTTGAAGATGGATCAATTACATGTCACCCTTACTACCTATAAGATGAGGAAGAATGATGATATAGCTCTAAATAAAGAATCAAATTTCAATACTAAAATGCAAACAAAGAAAAATTTCCAAGGTAATAAACTCATGGAGGATGACATTCTTGATATTCATGAGGATGAACTAATTTATTTGATTTCAATAAAATTAAGAATTGGCCTAGGCAAGTATAAAATGTAAGCTACCCCTTAAATGCTTCAAATATGGTGAGATAGGATAGTTTGCTATAAGTGCCCTCATAAGTATAAGAAGGATGATGCTGAAGATCATGATTAAGGTCATGATGATGAAAAGAGATCTTTCAAGTCTAATAAAATCAAGAAGAGATTAAGAAGGTTTGATAACAATAATAATTACTTCAAGAATAAGAAGATTTTATAAACTAAAGAAGATAATATCTTATCAAATGAGAATGAAGACAATGACTCATAATATGATCATGAAGATGATGGTTCTATTAAAGATGAAGCTCTATTCATAGATAAGGAAGGAATTTGATCACATTAGAAAGTGTCTACTTAGAGTGATTTAGATGATGGTGAAGATGAGGTGGATTATGAAACTATATTGGCTAAAGCTCATGAAGAACTAAAGATTGAGAAGAAGATAAATAAGAAGATCGAATATAAACTCAAATAATTTGAGGATCAATTCAATGTGTTTGAGGCAAGAATGGATGAAGATGCCAAAGAGCATGAAGATAAAGTCAAACATCATAGTTGTCAATTGGAATTCCTACCTACTATCTTAAAATCCAAAGAAGATGAATGTGCAAGGTATGTAATTAAAAACAAGTCAATAAAATTTGACTTAAAGAAGGTATCTAGTAAAGTAATGTCATTTATGAGATTTGAAAAGAGCTCAAATGATATAGATAACATTCTTAATGATCAAAATCATGCAATTGATAAGACTAGTATTGGATACAAAGAAGAACTATAGACTACAACTCAAGACAGGATGAAGAATAATGTGAACAAGGTGGATCACATTTAAAGACAAATAATCATATAAGGAATGAAGGTATTGGTATTATAAATATATTTTAGATCATACAACCAAATGCCATGAGGTATGCAAATTTCAATGGTTACTGCTATACTTGTAATTTATTTGGGCATAGAGCTATAGAATATATAAGACCTGATAAAAATGAATTTTCTTATAACTATGATGGGGTTCATCAGTCAAAATGTGTAAGCAAGGTTGAGTGCCTCAACTATCATGATGTTGGACACTTTGAAAAACATTGTCCACTTAAGGCAAGACAAGTTGAGCTTTCTTAAAGAGATATTGAGTGCTACATTTGTTATGAACTAGGGCACATTGTAAGATTTTGATAAAATCTAGAAAGGGATAAAGATTTTTTTTCAAAAAATCTTGTGTGCTTCAATTGTGAATAAAGAGGTCACATTTATAGATTTTAAAATCACATGTATATAAGATAGAATAGGTTTTATTAATCTCCTAGAGTGCAAGAAAGAAGAAACTTAATACATGGAAACCAAAGGTGGTAAGCATGCATCATGATGATATTGTAAGTCCAAGTAATCTATTTGCTATGGTGGAGAATGATTCTGAAGTTAAAAGGTATCAAGAGGTCTCATTGTCTTCTCATATTGAGAATGAAGAGACTAAGCTCAAGAACAAGACCAAGGTGTAGGTTGAGGATAGTTTTGAGGTATGTATTGATCCTAGTAAACATATTGATGATATTGAACAAGTGCCTAGTAATGAGAATCCAAGTTGCAAGGAAGATTCTTCAAATGAAATGGTATGTATTGAATTTATATTATCTCCATGTATTATCAATTCAATAATTGAAGAAAAGGATAATATTTTAGTGGATGAGGAAGTTATTTCTCTTAAACTAAAGAAGGAGAAGAACTATAAGTATCAGATGACCATGGAGGAGAAGGAATATGAGAAGTTATGGGAAACTCCTGGTTACACACTATGGTAGAGCTTTGTGGTGTATAGGAGTTCTCTATATATGCTTATTAAGATATTAATTTCAATGGATAAGAAAGTTTGTATGCTAGAATATGATAATTTTAATTAGAGAATGTCTTTAGTTGAGGGGGAGCAATAAGTTCATGAGCTTGTTTTAGAGGTTTATAAAGGAGTTATAGTCTGCAGGGTCAAATTGAAGGTTCTCAAATGGCAAGGTAGGTTTTTGTGTTTTATCAAGGGAATATATATACATAGAGAGATATGTTGATCTTATTCTAGCATTCTCCAATTGGTTTTGTGATATGAAGGTTTGTTGAAATCAATTTGGAGATTTTTGTTAGCTCTCAAGTTTCCAAATTTATGTTTAAGAGCTTACAAGTCTTTAAATGGATTATAGTAATTCAAGGTTATTAATGTTATGGAAGTTTAAATATTGGTATAGATACATGTAATGGTTGTATCTATGTGCACAAGAAGTGTTAGAAGTGGATGTTAATTGGAAGGTGTTGTGTTGACTCTATTTTTTTGAGATTCTAGGGTTTTGGGCTTTACTAAACACGTGATCTACCTTATGAGTTGAGTTCTAAGGATTATTAATTTGTCGAATGGGTCAAATGGGTTGTCAAATAAATATTCATATATATTTCAAGGTTTTTGGTTCTCTATTTATTCAAGTTTTGGTCATAATGGAGGGTTAATTGGATAGTTGGTTTGTGAAGGAAGTATGTTGCAAAGGATGAGATTTCTATTTCAAATTGGTGTGCTCAAAGTGGCATATAAGAGTAATCTATATATAAATTTTTAGGTTCTTAAGATTTGTCCACAAAAATATGTGGGATCTACAAGTTCTAGGTAGGGTTATAAGGAGTGTAAACATGCATAGTCTTAAAGATGTGCTCTTTGTTCAGTTTATCCAAAAGAGAAAGGCATGGATGTTTCAAGTTGAGTTTTCAATATGGTTGAGTGAATATTGACTATTTTTTGAGTTGAATGATGCTTTGTTGATGGTCATGGAAGTGTCTTAAGTGAGAAGATTGATAAGCCTATGAAGTGGTTCTAAATGATGTGTGGAGATCTAAAGATGCACAAGTGGTGAAATTGCTTAGAAATATTAGGGGGAATCCCTTTCATATGTCTATTGGTTTGTTACATCCTATTTAAATATTTTTTGTGTTTTATCTTCATTATTTTCTATGCTTGTGAAGAAGAGTATTGGCATGGAGTAAAAGGATGTTGTCAAGACAAGAAGTGGTTGGCTCAAGGTAAGGGGGAGTTTGTATCATCTTTCTAGATGGTATTTTCCTATTTTGATAGTCTTTTTAGGTCCTTAGGATTAGATTTTGCCCACTTTTTCATTATGTCAAAGGGGGATAAAGTTATATTTGGGGAGAAATTTCCTATTTGTAAGAGTGGTTTGAAGAGAAAGAAGGTGAGATATATATTGATATATTGATGGGAGTTGACATCAATGATAAAGGGGGAGATTGTTGGAGATTTATTATGATGATGTCATTGTAGTGTTATGGAGGTTCCCTAGTGAATGAATGAAGTGCATTAATAATTTAAGTAACAATTACAAAGTTATCAATATGGTTATTCTTGTACAACAAAGTGTACAAATGTGTTTATTCTAGTGTGATTTATGTATGGTTGGTTGATCTTCAGTATTGACAAGGATTGAGAGGATAAAGGATGAGTATGGAGGTTTGAACATGTATAAGGCGTCATATAAGATGTGATCCATTCTTTTAGATCTTATGTGCATAATTGGAATTCTTCTCATAGTCCATAGTTTTCATCTAAACACTTTGGGTCCAGTGGCAAAAAAGATGAGTAAGAAGTTTGATGACATCATCATTGCCACATGGGAATGAGTCAAGCAGAGTTGATCATATGGTTGTGATAATTTTAGTCCCTAATTAATATGTGCTAGATATCAAGCCATATGTTGAATTATGGTCAAATATATTAGGGTGAAAAGTTGGATTCTAAGACAGATTTCAATATTTTCCCATACTTAGCCAAATTTGGAAAGAGTCGAGAAAGAGATAAGTAATCATGTTAATGAGGTCAGAATTTACACATGTGAAGGTATGAGGACAAAATGATCATACGTATTTGTTCATTTTTAGACCTAATTTATTTTTGCTTGATTCTAGATCATGCAATGTAGCATGTCAAAAGATATGTATATACAAAGTTGGACTACTAGGTAGATTGACCGTGTTTTCCCATTTGTAGTGTGGTAGAAAGAGCTGAGTGAGAATTTTGAAGGTGTTATTTCTTGTATGTGTGAATGTGTCAAGAAAATATGATCATATGGGTTTGTTTAGTTTTGAGCATAGATAATTTGTGTTAAGTTTTAAATCATTTATGGTTGCTCAAATTTGGACTCTCAAGAAGATTTGGACATGGTTGGCTCTATGAAAGAAGTTGATGAGAAGGCAAGTTAATGGTGTTATATCTTTCATGTGCAAGAGATCTAGGAGTAATGATTAAATGGATGGATTCTCCTAATGAAGGAGATCATTTGGTCAAAATTTGAAATCTTGTGGGTAAGCACAAAAGAATTTATTTAGGTGAAAAAATGGCTACTCATGCATATTGATAGGGTCCCCATACTTAGTCATTTTTTGAAGGTATTAAAGCTCGATCAAGATTGATAGTGAACAAGTGCTCTAGGGAGTTAGGAGTTAGTGACATGAAGATAAGTGAAAAAAATTTAATGACTGTTCAAAGATAAAGGATAAGTATCCAATAGCAAGTGGATGTTCATATAGTTGATTGAACAGTGAGCGTTGATCACTAATTACCTTGTTGATCCATAGAGATCGATGGAACGTATTGAGTCAACATTTTGAGATGGCACAAGATGAGGTTAAAGTAATAAAGGTTTAATTTTTTAGCCTTGGTGATTATATGTTAAATATCAATCAAGCTCAATGGAGCATATTTGATCTGATGCTGAGAATACATGAGATGCAAGCATAGTGTTCAAACTTCAACTGTGACCATTGTTATTTGAATATTCAAATTTGTGAGGAAAAGACCTATATCTAGTTTTTGGACCATATCTTTCAATAGATGATGTATTTTTTATTGTATTAAAAATAAAAGTGATAGAGGACTCTAAGGTGAATCTAGCTATATAAATTAGAGGATCTGAAAGTATGTACATACATAGATATTGAGCTCCAAAGTTAACTATGTTTTCATATATGTTCTGCAAGTGACCCGAGAAGGATATTTGAGCTCATTTAGTTGTTTCAATGTTTCATGGTTAATTATATATTGAGGAGTGTTATAGAATCCATGATGATTCTTTTCATGCATTTTGAAATTTTGTCCAATCATATGAAGTGTGAACAAAGGTTTTGAGTCGACTATGTTTTCATTAATAATGATTGTGTGTATAGAGAAGTGTTTGAGCTAATTTGACTTTAGCAGACATATGTTTTGGAAACTATGATCTTTTGAGGATGTCTTAGGGGACATAAATAGTGGACTTATGGGTTTATAAATGGGCATGTGTTCTTAATTTGCTCAAAGATATATCAAAAAGGTGAAGGGGTCACCATAGAACCTACATATGACTTAGGCCTATTTTGAAAGGGGATTGTGTTGAAGTATGACCCACATGAGATACCTTAGGGATGAAGGTATGTTTTTTGGTTGACATGAAATATTATTATCTTGTTATTTCATGATTTCTTTATATATATTAGAACCAAATGTGTTGGGTTTAAGATTTTGTATGTGTGAGACTTAGATGTGAGAGTTTTGGAGAGCAAAGGGAAGCAAAGGAGAGTGAGTGTGCCCAATTGTTGGGTTGATGAGTAGAAGAGTTAAAGGACTATGTGTATGATCTGTAGATCATGTTTTTTATGATAGTATAGTGATCTTGTAGATTAAGTGTGAGTGAAGTTAAAGAGAAAGAGGTTGTGCAAGGGTCAGATAATCGAGAGGTCCATCAGTAGGTGTTGTAGACATTAGTTCTAAGGTGGAAGTGTTCTTATCAAGGAGTGTCTAAAGGACTTGATCTTGCTTAGGGTTATTTACTCCATGTGAAATAGGGTTTCACTAAAATACCTTTGATCCAAAGGACTTGATCAAGGTTATAGGTCAAAAGGACTTGATCAGTCTCTTATTTGTGATCTTCTTATAAGATAATAGTCTATGTATTTGTAGGTTTGACAGTGGGTTTTATTCTCCAAGAGTGTTTCCCATGTATATCTTATGTTGTGTATGTTATCTTACTTATGTTTATTGATTCATGGTTATGAATGATCTGTATGTTTCATGAATGCTTGTGTTGAATGCTTAAGTAATTGATGTGTTGAATGAAATTATATTGGATTGTTTTCCACCGCTTATTTACCACTTCTTAGTAGTTTTTATTTCTAATAAACCTTATATTTTATCTACAATCATCATTCGTCTTATCAAATCATTATCCTATCTTATCCAACAACTCTCCCTTGTATGTGTCTTTGCATCCTTTTATCCTATCATCAATTTTTTATAGTTGATTCCGCCTTAGGATGTGTTGACAACTAAGACATAGTCATTTCTACTCCTTGTGAATATGAATTTTCTATGGGAATCATCACTTTATAGCTCATCTTTGATTTCAATATGCTCTTCTTCATCATCGATCTCACATATTGTATCCCATCCCCTTATTTATTCATTGTATACTACCCCTTGTTTCTTATATTGAGTGGTCATTCATCTCATTCTTCCCCACATGTCCCCTCAAGGGGGAATCATATCCACTAACATCATCTACTAAAATTCATCTATGAAATGATTTATCTTTGAAATACCATTACTCATACTTCATCTACTCTCAATGCCCTTTCAAAGAGGGGAAAAATGTTTTCACCTAAATTTGCTTACTTCATTTATCATCACTAATATTATTATTAGTCGACACTAACATCAATAATTTTATCTAATGATCACTAACCTCATTTAATTTTATTTAAATCATCCTTACTAATCTTCTTAATCATTTATCTAACATCCCCCTTTAATTTTATTCATATATTAACCTTATTCATATCCCATTTCTTCATTAATCCACATAATCCCATGTTATACACTAACTAATCTCACTTGTATAATATTTAGGAATTTAAAATTCCCATAACCCACCTACCTATCTACTCCCAGACTTTTTTCCAAGCCCACCCTCTATATTCTCTAAAACACCATAATCCTCACATAATCATCTTCTAATCCTCAATTAGTCGTAACATGAAACTATAGGTTTCTACTCTCTATAATCTTCCCTCATCCTCCACATTTTTTAGAGTTATCAATTTCTATAGAACTCTAAGGTATTTTAAATTCCTTAAAATTCCCCACCATTTTTTAGAGTTTTCTTCTCTAGAAACTTCCAATGATTTTTTTATTTATTGGAAAATCTTCCCTTCATTCCAAATAAATAGAATCTAACTAAAAATACATGATAAAATCATCTATGAACATAATCTTTTAGATCATGTCTTCAAGCCAAAATTTTGAGTCTATCCATAACAATCCAACAAGCAAAAATCAAGAATCATTGAAAATTAGTTTGAAGATCTTGGAGGGAAGCCAAGAGGAACAAATTGGTGATAATAATCTTATTATTATTTTTGATTTACTTCCATAATCTCTCCCTTTTATGTTATTATGTTTTGGGTTAAATTTTATATATATATATATATATATATATATAGTTTTTAATTCATAGCTCAAAAATACAATGATACAATATGTAAAAACATCTAGTATATTAATAAGAATCACATTTGGAATCTTTAATCCTTGTATGTGTCATGTGTGTTTTGTTTAATTATGCTTAAAAATACATGTTATATCAATATGACCATATGATTTCTCTAGATGTTAGCATAGTATATAACATTGACCTATGAATTTAGGATTTGACATCATTTTCAAGCCAAAAAGTCAAAATACGAGGTTACAACAAAATAATAGGTCGTTGATAAAAAAATCTAAAGAAGATGTTGTGGCCAAAAAGAAAGCAATAGAGGCCTTATCAGTGAATAAAAAAATAACATGAAGAAAAAGATAAAAAAAGAGAAGTAAGAGAAAGAATTGAAAAATAAGTCGGTTGAAGAAACCACTAAAGATTAGGAGGTGGAGGAGGAGGAGAAAAAGGTGGGAGAGATGCCACCATCAAGGTAGAAGAAGAGAAAAAGAAAAAAGTGGTAGAATAAGCTAACCATAAGGCTTAGTAAGACAAAAATAATAAGGTGACTAAAGAATCCTCCAAACATGTATAAATAACAAGGAATAAAGTAGTGGAAGAATCCATCAAAATAATAGTTACTCAAAACCCACTATCACCCACTCACCAAGAATTTATTTCACTGACACTATCATTTTCCACTCAAAAGATAACACCATTTCCCCTTCCCCACTCCATGTACACTATTGTTTCCACCCCAACTATATTGATAATTCCACCCTAAGATTCCACCGTCCAAATAAAAGGTATTTTGGCTCAATGCTCAAAAATAACACCATTAATCTAACACCCACCCTACCTAGAGTAACCCCACATGGCATAAATATATTTTCAAATGCATTAAACCCTAGTGAAAATTAGTAATTGGGTAATATGCTTTGACAATGTTCCTAGTGAAATTGGATTCAATGATATATATAACTATAAGAAACATTATAATATTCCATCCTAGAGATGAAGGTCAGGCCATAGTTTGAAGTAAATACAAATATTATTATCACTAACCAGTTTAAAGAAAAATTACATAATTTTATCAAGCACACCAATCTATTGCTAGGGAAATAAAATTAGTATCCGTGAGAGTGTAATCAAAGAATTCAATCTCCAACAAAAAATCCTTAAATAACATTTAACACTATAACATGGTGAAAACACATATCAATTCTTTTCATAAAGCAATTTCAAATGCCACCACATATTTTTCTTTCAAAATAGGTTGGATATATGCAAAAATATCCATAAATAAAATTTAAATATCCTTGAAGAATAAATAATCCAAGTCGCACCCCAACATGATATTTTTAAGGATACAACAGGGATAAAAAAGATGTAAATTTTAGAACTAGGTGAGAAATTTAGGGAGAAACAAAAATAATTAGCACAACTAATCATATATCTTGAGGAATTAGGGGATATCATTAATCATTTCATGGGAAATATGTAAAATTTTATAAAAGAGATCAATATTTATTTCAACTATGTTTCCAATCACCTTGCTTGTGATGACATCATAAAATTGGTTCAAGAGAATATACTTTTATAACTAAAAGAACAAAGAGCCACTAAATATCTAATAGCATGGAAAGCGTTTGAGACAAATATCCTCAATGAACATTTAAAAAAATTAGCAAGGCCCGCAATACGTAATCATCTTTAAAAAATAATAAAATTTGACTTGTTATTTTTAGTAACTTTTGCATGTAAGCATGTGCAGCTCTAAAAATATCCAAAAATAAACTAAACTCTAAAATTAATCTATCAAATGAATATCAACTAAATTTCAAGTTTGTTTATAAAAATATTCAACTTTTAAAATTATAAAAAAGTTGAAAATAATAATAAACTACAATTTTGAACCATCATATGGTCACGTATGGCCTCTAAAAATATCAAAAACATCCATATCTAGATATGCCAAGTTATGGACACACTGAAATTTTTGAGATGGTCATTTTGGAATTAATATGGGCTCAAATCAAGCTATGGATCAAAATTTATGGCCTCTAGAAGTTTGACCTCTTTTTCTACATCATTCTCCTTTGGTTGAAAATAACTCAGCTCATATGAGTTGCTCTGATTGTACTATTATCATTTATTATTATCAATATGATTCATCTCCCATTCTATAATCCAAGTGTTATATTACTATTGTAATCCTTCCCACTACACCAAATACCTATCATAACTTTCTTGCCTTTTGTTTATTATTTTCTTCTCTAGAACCTACACTATCTTTTATTTCTTCTTCTTTGGCACCTGTTAATGCCAATCCAATTCTTTATCTTATTGACCTTCACCATATTCTCCATGAAAATAATATAAATAAAAAAAATTAAATACTAGAGAGATATCAAAATTATATGGTAAACTCACCTCATAAGCATTTCATTAATTTTCTTCACAATTATGCATGGTCCATTTTTACTGTACTTCATCTTATTATATGTTCCTTTTATAAATCTCTCTTTCCTTAAGTAAAACATTACTAAATCTCCTTATTAAAATATTTTTGACCTTCTTCTAACATCTGCTACTACTTTATACTTCCCATTACTTTCCTAAAACTTTATTCTTACTTCTTGTAACTATTATATATGTTCTATAAATGCTTCTACATCATCACTAACTCATTTTGAAATTGGTAATTGTACCAAATCTAAACCAGTCATAAGATTTCTCCCATAAAAAATATGAAATACTAATTTTTTGATTGATATATTCACCAAACTATTATATTCAAACTCAGATTGTGGTAAAACAAAGTCTCATTGCTTGAGATTTTCTCCAACTATGCATCTCAAAAAATTTCCCAGGATCCTATTTACAACTTCTATCTGTCCATCTATTTGGGGGTGGTATGCACTAATGAATTGTATCTTACTCCCCATCTTCCTCCATAAATTCCTTAAAAAATGACTTTGAAATTTTGTGTTTGTGTCTAATGTAATAATTTTTGGAACACCATACAATCTCACAATATCCTTTAAAAAGAGTTTTGCAACTTTAGTGGCATCATTGGTTTGATTACATGAAATAAAATGAGTGATCTTAGAAAACCTATTTACAACTAAAAAATTTGAATCATTACCTCTATGTGTGTTTTCTAATACCAACATAAAATATATACTCAAATCTATCCATGGTCCTTTTGGAACCGGTAATTGCATGTATAACCCTATATTTTTTGTATTTCCTTTTGTCACCTGACAAATCCTATACCTTGAAATATATCTTGTCACATATATCTTCCTCTTTGGCAAAAAATACTTATCCTTCACCAAATCTATTGTCTTTATCTTACCAAAATGTCTAGCCAAACCACCATTGTGCAATTATCTTATAATATTATCTCTTAAAGACCAATTGGAATACATAATTATTTCCATTTGAAGAGATAACCATCCTACATAATATACTCACCATAAATATTAATTGTATCACCTATATATGTATTCTTGTATTAATAAACTATCTTACCAAAATTTGGATCAGTATCATATACTTCTTTAATAAATTCAAATCCAACCAATTCACTCACCATAGTAGTTATCAACCCTACCCATCTGCTCAAAGCATAAACTACTTATTATATTTTCTTGATTTATACTTCAACACAAAAGTATAACCCTACAATAAATACACCCACTTTACATGCCTACTATTTAACTTATTTTCAATGTTCACATACATCAAAGCCTCATGATCAATAAATAGGATAAACTCTTTTGGTACTAGATAATGCTTCCAATGTCTTAATGCTTGTAGAATGACATAAAATTCAACATCATACATATAATACTTTGTTCTTACCTCATTCAATTTTTCACTAAAATATGATAATGGCTCCCTTCTTAACTCAACACAACATCAATTCTCACAAATGAAGAATCACAATCAAACTCAAACACTTTACTAAAATATGGTAATGCTAAAATAAGATTTTCTATAATTTTATTCTTCAAAAACTCAAAGGTTTATGTTGATTCCCTTGTCTATGAAAATTATTTTCCTCTCATTATAGTCATATAAAATGCAAAAAATGGTAACTTGAGCATGGCTAATGGCACCCAACCCTTAGGTCCCTCTTGCTTGTTCTCATGACCTTCATAGGCATATTTTCATTGATTCTTAGTCCTCCGTAGCCTTCCAAACCTGATCCCAGCTGAGATAGACTCCTCTTTCCATGACAAATCCATCCCCCTAGGTCTCATTTGCTCAGGAAAATAGCACCACACTAGGACTATAGCACTGGCGTCATTCCTATCTACTTTCAGCACTCTTCTCCAGGTATATTTTAGGCCATAGTAGTCAATTTTTTTTGGTTCCCCATCATTCTCCTTATTAGCCTAATCTGAGTAAATTCAACCCATGACCAATAGATCCTTATAAAATCCCATTAAAATATCATTTGGAAAGGGTTGGAAATTATCACTAAACAAGCAAGAATACAATCAAGACTACTCAAAAAATCTTCCCTATTCTCTGCATATAGCTAACCAATACACTTACAAGCTTATTCAAATCCTTACACCAATCCTCAGCCACCTCAAGCACATCTAGTTTATCATTCTACATCTTCATACATACAATTGCACAAAGCACATCAAGTGGGAGAACTACATATGGCTTGATCCCTCTTAAGAGTTTTGGTATGTAGGAAGCATGCCTACATAAGACGTGTGGATCCACGTTTAATGAATCTTACACACACTAACCGCCCATATTTTTCAAAAATGATCAAATCATAATGGATTATAGGGTTTTAATAGAAAATATACTCTATAAGGAGCTCTATAGACTTACAGCTGCTAAAAATTCATAGACAGGGTCACACAGACATAGCAAAAAAACCCAAAAAGCTCATATCCTCAGAACAATAGTGGTAGAGATGGACCAAAGTGTTGGTGCCATTATTTTTAAGTTTTGGTACTCTTTTTCAATCATAAAATGAAGGTTAGATCTCAATTTTCAATAGTGTCCTAGTCCTACATAGTAAATTATAGCCTTTATCTCAGTCAGATCAGTCTGTTTCCATCTAAGTCTTCTTTTCCATCTCTTATTAATATTTTTAGAAAGGAAAAAATTGCAATCTAATTTACACAAATTAGTAGCTTAATTATTACATATTTATTTACTAATTTTAATACTTGAACCCTTTGGTTAAATTATAAATAATACACCAATATTCCTAAAAAAATTAAATCATTTGGTGAACCTGACTTCGTTTATGCATAAAAACCCTAGAAACCCTAGGGTAAATTTCATACTAATTTTTCATATATATTTTTATTTTTACGTGCATATTAAAATTATAAATTAGCATTAAATTTTAAAATTTTAAAGTAATTTTAATATAATTTTCTTTCAAACCCTAGTTGCCCATACTAGGTTCCAGTATTTTTCCAATCACTTTCTAAATTTTTACTAGCATATTTAAATCAAAAAATCCATTCAAATTTCAAAATTCAATAGTAATTCTGAAAAATATTTATTTTTCCAACCCCTAATTGCATTTACTAGGTCCCATTAAATCACAAATTTTCCTATAAATTTCTAAGTTTTTACTTGCATATCTAACTTAGAAATTCACTTTCAATTTAAAATTTTCATAGTAATTATTCAAATAATTATCTTTGAAACCATATTTTCCTATACTAGGTCCCATTACATCATGGGGTGTCACCTTACATCTATAATCAGATTGTAAAAATATATCTCACTTATTTACAAATTTTTCTTATATTTCTTGCAAATAATAAGGTGACCATCATTGATCCTATCATGTACATGAATGATGAAAATTTTATCATATATTAGTGCAAAGCTTCTTTCTTTACATTTCATTTTTAATTTTTATAATAAGGGATGATATTACAATATTCATTACTAAAGATGCACAAAGTTTCAATATTCCCTTTGCATACTCTTTATTTCTCATGTCAAATTTTTTTTAAGTTTATCATGATAAACACATTAGAAATGTCATAGCACATGCCAAAGTTTCTTATGCATTCATGCACAAATTCATACTTTCTATCCCTTGATTTTTATCTCTCATATGGAAATTTTTGCAAGTTTATCATGCCAAACACATTATAAATGTCATAACACATGTCAAAGTTCTTTAAGCCTTAATGAATAAATACATGATCTCTCCCTTGCTTTCTATCTCTCATGTGAAATTATCTTTATAAACATATTGTTATACAACTTATAACTCTAATTACATGCATTTTATCCCACATACATGGTTTCTACCTAGAGGATCCATTGCATAACCTAACAACCACCTGTCAAGTTTCAATGTCATATCTTATACACATGAAACAATTTCCTTCTCCTCCTCTCCCCCAATAAGGTGATAGCTACTTTCCTTCTAACCAAGTCCATGCTATCACCCCTCCAAAAGGTGAGGAAAACCATACTATTGTTACTAATACATACATTCAGCCTATAGCTTCTTCAAAACCTCTTCAACATATGTGTTTACATGTTTAATCAAAAGCAATTAGGGATTGCACTTATAAGACTCTAAGTGATCAAATCACTAGTATGAGAAATTTAAAATAAGATTTACAAACACAAAATCATATATTACATGACAATATCATAACATTTGAAAATAAAATTATAATACAATATCCTCAAAGGCATCTTAGTGCTAATCATGTATATGTACCTTCACCTAGTCAATTGGTTGCAAGAAATGTTACATATCAAATCAAGAAATCACAACAAAGTAAATTTAAAAATAGTAATTAAAACAACATTCAAATATCAAATAAGAGTTCAAGTGAGGTACTAAGGTAAATGATTAAATCTAAGTTGATCAAACTACCTCCTCTACATCCAGTGAGAAAATCCATATATTATTATGCATATCATAGAATGCATGGGCATCACATAGATTCATGTTTCACATTGAAACAAAATATACAAAAAATAATTTATAATGAGTACCTCATACATGGTAAATCAATCAAGAAATCCATAGTGACATAGGAACCCATTCACAAAGGGTCAACTTCAAAAACAATATAAAAGTGGTTACCAAAGCATAACTTAAAACAACAAAAAGATCAAAAAGAAAAATAAGATCAAAAAAAAGTACCACAAGCACATGTAAAGCATGAAAAATATGTGAATCTACCTCTCCAAAATGAGGCTCAACTCTCAAAGTAGTATGGGTTTGTCAAAAATATCTACAACAATTTGATTATCAAGGTCAAGGGTTGGGCAAGCAGCTCAAGGCATCACTACTCCTATTGTAGTAGTTGATAATATTTGTCAGCAAGGTTTGGGATTTATTGAACATCTTAAGGCATATCATTCAAATATACAATTTATCAAAGGAAAAGATCTAGATACAACAAAAGTCAACACTAGCATTCTATTGGTTCAAAATCAAGATGTTAATGATAAGTGGAACAATACAAGTTATTATCATTTCTAATATATCAACAATGAATCATAATATTTAGATTAATATTCAAATCCATTCCCTCATGCTTCACAATCACACACTATTCCTTTTTTTGATACATGACACCATGATAGGGAGTCTCTTATGAGACTCATCGGTTAGTATTATTCCTTCTCAATCTTTCTTGTACATAACTTCTTTTCAATTTATTGTACATATTATTCTCATGATTGATTGTACATATCTTATTTCAAAAATATCAAAAACATTCAAATATATCAAAAATACCCAAAAAAAATAACATTTCAAAATACAAAAACATTCAAATAACTCAATAACACAAAAACATTTCAATTGTATGCATCAGCCATTCTTTACATTTATAATGCCATGCTATACTTAAATTTATTGCTATGCTATTATTTGTTGATTTATCTACATTACCATGCTTCACTTGATCTTCTTTGAGTGTGTACAATGACATGAAAATCCTTGATTGCTTCACTCTACCTATTGGGGGGGCATCCTACTTCTACATTTGAGACATACACTAATATATCTACCCCATGGGGGCATATTATACATGACTACACCATCCAAGTTATGTCATTCCTACACCACATACTCTAATTATCATGATGATGTACATTATTTACTAGATTACACATATTACTCTATAGACACTTAATAGTATATAGAACTTGTGTATTTCATAGAATATACCTAGAACATCAACCAGACATCAAAATAGTTAGAACAAACCAGGTAAATAGTAATAATATCAAAATAGTTACTAGATTTGGCCCAAGATACTAGTGCCCAACTTGGATTATAGTGTTGGTACCACTAGTGTCCACTTTTGACATATCTATCCAAACAGTAGAAAACCAAACTTTCTAAAAGTAGGTAGAAAAGTAGGTTCAGCTATAGTTTTGCATAGCCAGATAGTTTAGAATCAGCATTTTTAGCACACTTTCCTTCAGAGAATCTAGATATATAGGGAATTATATGTGGTATGATGGCTCTCTCTTTAAGTTTTAGATAGAACATCCGATATGACTTCTAGATCAGAATCATGTTCCAGACACCAATGATTGGGGGCAATGTGTATGACACATTTATTTTCTTTTCTTTCTAAGTTTGAAATTACCTAGTCATTCTCAATAATTGTGTGCCTTATTCCATATGTAGGTGTTTGACATAATTTTAGAATGACTTTCATACAAGCCTAACTTCCACATTCCCAATTTCTTGAGTTCCCAAGTGGTTTTCATATAAGACTAGTGCACCAGTTTCAGAGTGGCTTTCACACAAGCCTAATCTCCATCGTTTAGAATGGCCTAGTTTCTAGCATACATTCATATATCCATACTAACATTATTATATCATAATAAATTCATGGGCTTTAGGAACCATCTCATATGACACACATTTCATACCAGTATCAATTCATAGTTTCACTTCACGAGGAAATGATAGAGCCAAAGGACTAGCTAGCCTTTGTATTCTTGAGCCGCTTATTCAGAAGCATTGGACACATAGTCCAAACATCAATCAACACACAAATGATCACTTATCTTCACTTAGTGGGTGATGATGGAGCCAAAGGGCCAGCCTTTACATTCTTGAGCCACTCTCAGGGAATTAAGCACTTAGCTCCATTTGTGATATTACTCTTGGTCTAACACACATTCAACATTACTTAGCATCACTCAACATCATAATAGGTTTTGTATTGGTCTATGTACCTTGTGAGGTGTATTAATTCCTTTCTCTTCTTCTCTCTTTTACCCAACCTTATATGTTCTTATTTTAGATATAGAGTATCTAGTAATAACTGATCTACTCTTTATTTTTATTAAAGATTTTCACTTTACAATGTGTTTTCTCTACACACATCCAACATCACACAGCTTCATGAGCTTCACCCTTGAAGATAAGTTTAGGTACTCTTTCTATTATTCCTTTATCCTAGTATTTTGCTTTGTTGCATCACTAGAATAAAGGAAGGGTAAATGTAGTCATATAAAATGAAAAAATTGGTAACTTAAGCATGGATAATGTCACCCAACCCTTAGGTCCCCCTTACTCTCACAACCCTCATAGGCATCTTTTTATCAATTCTCAATCATCTGTAGCCTTCCAAACTTGATCTTAGTTAAACTAGACTCTTCTTTCCATGATAGATCCATCCCTCCAAGCCCTGTTTACTCAAGATAATAGTGCCACACTATGACTATAGTGTCAGTGCCACTCTTATTCAGTTTTGGCACTCTTTTCCAAGTCCATTTATGGACCCAATGGTAAATTTATTCCAATTTCACATCCTTCTTCTTGTCGGCCTAATACGATTACATTAAACCCATGACCAATAGATCCTTATAAAATTCCATTCAAAGCTCATTTGGAAAGGGTTGGCAATTATCACTAAAAATCCAAGAATACAAGCAAGACCACTCAAGAAATTTTCCCTATTCTTTGCATACAACCAACCAATACACTTACAATCTTATTCAAATCCTTACACCAATCCCTAGCCACCTCAAGCACATTCAATTTAGCATTTTACATCTTCATACATATAATTACACAAAGCACATCAAGTGAGAGAATTACATATGGCTTGATCCCTCTTCAGAGTATTGGTATGTAGACAGCATGCCCACACAAGGGGTGTGGATCCACGTCTAGTGAATCTTATACACACTAACCCCTCCTCTTTCTTGAAATTGATCAAAGCACAATGGAGTATAGGGATTTAATAGAAAATATTCTCTATAGGGAGCTCTATAGACTTATAGATGATAAAACTTTATAGATAGGGTCACATAGATATAGTGAACAAAACCCATAAAGATCAGATCCTCGAGACAATAGTGGTAGAGGTGGACTACAGTGTTGGTGTCACTCCTATCTAGTACCAGTGCTCCTATCCAATCACAAAATGAGGGTTAGATCCTAGTTTATGATAGTGTCCCAGTCTTTAACAATAAATTCCATCCTTTGTCTCAATTAGATTACTCAGTTTCTAGCTAAGTCTTTTTTTTCATCTCTTATTACTATTTTTAGAAAGGAAAAAATTGCAATCTAATTGACACAAATCAATAGCTTAATTATTGTATTTTTATTTACTAATTTTACTACTCATACCCTTTAACTAAATTAGGAATAATACATCAATATTCCCAAAATTATTAAATCACTTATACAATTTGTTATTGGTGAAACAAGACTACTAAAATCATTAATGGTCTTTCTGTAAAAATTTGCTTACCCTTGGAAACATCTTACCTTTATGATGCTCTTTGGGATAGGCCACTCAAAAATTTCCTTTACTTTTTCTTCATCCATTATTATACAATCTATTGAAACTATAAATCCCAAAGATACCAAACTATTTTACATAAACCTACACTTCTTCAAATTCACATAGAGTGTATCTTTTCTTAACAATGCTAATACCATTATCAAATCTATAAGTGCTCTTCTTTAGTCTTATTAAATATTAAAATATCATCAAAATAAACTACCACAAATTTACCATTGTATTATCATATCACTATGTTTATCACTCTCATAAATGTTCTAGGTGCATTAGATAACCTGAATAGTATCACTATCCACTTATATAAACCATCTCTAGTCTTGAATGTTGTTTTCCATTCATCTCCTTCAAAAATATGAATCTAATAGTATCCACTCCTTAGATATATTTTGGTAAAATATTTTCCTCTTTCAAGAACATCCATCATATAATCTAAACAAGGTAAAGGAAACTTGTACTTGATTATAAATTTATTGATTTCTCTACAATCCACACACATACTCCACCCTCCATCTTTATCTGGAGTTACAAATGATAGTGTTTCACATGGACTCATTCTATCCCTTACTACACCCTTCCTCACCAATTCAATAACCTATTTATTTAGTTTTTCATGTTTTTTTGGACTCATCCTATAAGTTGCTTGATTGGATAGAGTTGATCCTAGAAAAAATGATGATGGATATCTCTTTTTAGTGGTAAACCATATGGTAACTCATTAGGTATAGCATCTGCATATTATTTTAATACTACTACTTCTTCTACCGGTACTTGCACCACTTCTATGTCTTCTTTCTTTTCTACTAAAGTATAATATCAACCTATCATTTTCATGCCTTTGATAAAAAAATTTGTAGTCAGCATGATTTGAATCTACCCTTCTTCTTTAAGAGGTGACAAAACTACCTTCATACCACCTTTCAAAAAACTATACATGTTCTTTGATCCATCATAAATTATTTTTCTATCAAACTGCCATGGCCTTCCCAATAATACATGACATTCATCCATTGGTATAACATTGTACCATATTTCATCTTTGTAATTTTTACCTATAAAAAACTTGATTAAGCGACTTTTATTTACTTTAACTTCATTCCCTTTCTTAAACCATGAAATTCAATAAGGATTAGGATGTTTTTCACACTACAAACCTCATTTATCAATCATGTCCTTAGAATCCATATTTTCATAACTACAACCATATATACTTACTTTACATATCTTACCTCCTGAAGTATACTTTATTTGAAAGATATTTGTTCAAAACCATGCGTCACCATCTTCTTTATTTTGCACATTTTTTTCCTTGGAGTAATCATTGATATTCTCATCATGATATTTTATCCAATATATGTTGTTACAATTTTAGTATTTTGCTATTCTATTTTGGCTTCATTCAAATTCACTCTTGCGTGATCCTCTTGCCTTATTTCTTGATCTTGCTAGTGTGGACAATCAAATTCTCTATGGCCTTCTTATCCACATCTATAATAAACATAAGACGTGTTTATTTTTAATCCATCCTCTACTACCACCATATATTTGTCCTCTCTAAAAACTTCTTCCTCTTTACTAATATTGAAAAATTTGTCTATTATCTTCTTATTTTTCTTCACCACATGATGATTCTCCTCTAGTGGTATTAAACCCACCTCTTTTTGTATTAAATCCATCTCATCCCCTTATTGGAGGGGATTGTCCTCTTATCTATATTTTTTTTTGCCAATGATCCCACTAAATCATTGTATATCTCTTCAATTTCATCCAAGTAAACTTTACCATCTTGTCTTATCTCATAGTTCTCCATTCAAAAAACTTCTCCATGCCATTCATCCAATCTATCAACTCCTTTTTTTTTAAACTTCCTCCATAATCTAGAATCTCAAACTTGATTCCTTTCTTACTCTCTTCCATTGATGGAATATGTTCTTATTGATCCTCCTCTTGCAAAATTTCCTCTTTATGATTTGTGTCATCCTCTACATAATCTTCTACTCTCCTTTGTTTTTGATTTGCAACAATCTCAATTAATTATTTTACTTGCCTCTACAACTCTTGCATATTCCAGTTCATCTAAGTGATTCCTCCTTGTCCTCTCACCATCTCTTACACTTTTAAGATTTAAACTTGATCTGATATCAAATAATGAACCCAAATACTATCAAGACAAGAAACTATCAATAGGCAAAGATTCTAAATAATAACATGTATTGATTCGTATTTAATGATTTAAATAATTAAAAATGATTCATAAATAATCTTCAACTCAAAATTGGAGTTGACACGTAAAATTCATAACTCTAAATAATAATAAAAATTAACCTACTATTTTTAGTAGCTACTCCTTTTAGTTAGTTTTATATACAAGAGCGCACAACTCTAAAAATATCCAAAAAACTAAAAACTGAAATTAACCTATCAGATGAATATCCATTGAAGTTCAAGTTTGGTTAAAAAAATATCCAATTCCTAAAATTATAAAAAATAGTAATAAATTACAATTTTGGACCCTTAGATAGTCACATATTACCTCCAAAAAAATCAAAAGCATCTGTAACTAGATAGGCTGGGTTATAGCTACACTAAACTTTTTGAGATAGTTGTTTTGGCACAAAGTTGGACTCAAATGGAGCTAAGAATAAAAATTTATGGTCTCCAAAAGTTTGACCTCTTTTTTTCATCATTTTTTATAGGATTCTTCATTTGTACTATCTGAAAGATGAGACAACGGTTTAAATATGGGGTTGATATTGATTAGATTCTTAATGAGGTTTAGTTAATAATGAGTAACCCACATAATTCAATGGTCATAACACAACATTAATCAAATGCATACATCTACCATGACATCGACTATACTTCATAGCATCCTATGAAGATGCACAAAAATAGAGAGAAATGAAGAAATTAAGAGATTATTGGGTTATGACATTGTATTTAGACTTAGTAATATGGATAGAGATCATTCTTTCCAATATTATAGTATAAGCTATATATACATAAACATTATGTTTTGAGCTATCATATGTAACTACATCTAGTATATTAATGTCAATCACATTTAGAATCTTCAATCTTTATATGTATCATGTATGTTTTGTTTCCATGTGCTTTAAAAAACATGCTAAATAAATATAACCTGATAATATTTTAGATGTTAGTGTAGTAAGGGACTTTGAACTACAAATTCACAGCTTGATGTCATTTTCATGCCAGTAACATTCAAAATTATTTCATGGCAAAATTATATATTATTATATATACAATAAAGAGTTGTATGCTTTATTTCAATTAGTTAATAATTGAAAAAAATATTTTACGGGTAGATAAACTATCATCTATATGAATCACCGACCTCTTCAGTATTTACAACTAGAAACCAAAGTTCAACAAGCCAGACACTATAAATGGAATGGTTTTCCAAAAAATATTTTATTTGATTATCAAATATAAGAAAGGTGTGAGTAAAAATGTAGTTGATATGTTATATATAACTTATTTTATTTTAGCCATGGACATCATAACTCTTCTAGACCATTTTATCTATGAGTCTTATATAGAGGGATATGAGCTCTATATAGATTTTTGGGAGATAGTTCTTTAATTAAAGGGGTCCCAAGGTGATGGATTTTTGCCCAGGGGTATTATTACCCTCAAGATGGATTGATCTAAAATTTGGGTACCCTTTGTGCACCTAAATAGGAAAAATTTGAGAGAATGAGAGAATCACGTATGTAAAAATTTGTAAAACATTTTTTGTTAAAAATACTATTGCACAGTTATAAATGTATGCTTACTAGTTATATATGTAGTTTAATATTCCTATGTTCATAAGGGGATGTTTGTTATTTAGTACAAGCAAGCCTATTGGAAGCTGGATTTGTATATGACATTACTAGTTCCTTCTAGACCAGAGTAAAACATTTCCATATATTTTGTAAGTTTGCTTATGTAAATGAAGGGGCATGATTATCTCTTTGTGGTTTTGGACATTTTAGTAAGATATATATTCTTATTCATTTAAAAAATACCTTCAAAAGTAGTGATGTAATTGAGTTGTTTATTTCTCATGTGTGTATTCACTTTGTTTTTCCTCATTCTATTGTTTCATACCATAACTCAATATTTATTAGTTTATTTTGGGCCATATTGTGGAGAAGATGGATAACAAGCTAAAACAATCTACCACTTTTCTTTCACAAACTGATGGGAAGATAAAATTTGTGAACATAACATTGGTATAACCCTTGAGAGAGTATAATAAGAATAATCCTAAGACTTGGATGAATATTTGGTCTATATTTAGCATTCTTATAATAGGGAAATACATTCTTCTACTGTTAGGTTGTGGAGCTAAAAGCTTCACTGATGCAAACATGGAGGTTGCTGAGTGTCACAGTAATCGACATCGGTCAGGGGTAGATAGGAAGCTGCCGACATCGGTCATGGATCAGCCGACGTCGGTCATCTGTGGGCAGATAGAGACCAATGTCAATCACCTGTGTGTGCGTGCATGAGTTTGCATGTGTTTCCAGAATTAGACTTGGTCTAATTTAAGGAGGTTCGAGTGTTTACATGTGAAGACTAATTTAAGTCTTGAGTCTATGTTTCTAATTATTGTTTGTATGGGATCTATTTAAGAGACCCATGGGCTGTATTGTAATTTGAGGGATCAAAGAAGTGATCCTCCAAGAGGTAGAATCATAAGGACTTGTGTGCAGGCAAGGACAAGGGTTCTTCTAGGTGTGTACGATCTAGGTCTGCAAGTGTGCAAGACCAAGTTGATCTGTAGGAGTGTAAGATTAGGTTATATCTACATGGTGTGTAAGATTAGTTGATCTACAGGTGTGCAAGATCAGGTAAGATCTACATGGTAAGTATTGTCTTAGTTGATCTGCAAGGTGTGTGTGTGTGCAAGGTCAAAGGAGATCTACATGGCAACAAGATCAAAGGAGATTTGCAACACAACAAGGAGCAAGATTAGGGAGATCTACTTGGAGTACGTTGAGTACTTGGTGGACTAGAAGTAGGCAACAATAGTGAGAACCGGTTGTCACTTACTGGTGGACTGGAAGTAGGCAACAACGGTGAGAACCGGTTGTCACTTATTGGTGAACTGGCAGTATTGTTACTGACTAATGGAGGTGAACAACAACTCTGTGTTTGAGTTGATTGTTGTGACCGTAATTGAGAGAGTGAACTCTTGAAGGAGAATTACTAGTACGCCCTAGAGGTGTGGGAAGATTGCGGCATCTTCATTGTATTTCCTTCTGGATGAGTATTAATCCAAGATTTTATTGTCTCTCATATTTTGTGTTATGTTTGAATTCTAGTTACTTATTACTTCTGGTTAAATTCTGTGTTTAGTTGCTTATTATAAAGGTAATCATGTGTGCTCTTAGGAGCTGTTAGATCTTGACAAGTGGTTTCAGAGATTGGTTCACTAACAACTTGGTTTCAGAGCTATGTGTAGATCCTGACAATTGGTATCAGAGCTTGGTTGAAGGTTCATCAGAGCCAGATTGAAGAAAAGCTCAGAGTGTGTTAAGTGTTTGTTGATTACAGGTCACTCACAGGGGTTTCTATTGGAGTGGGAGTATAGCAATGGCAGAAGAAAGTACACTAAGAATGGATAAATTCAATGGCAAGAATAATCAATTACTGAATTATGGAAAGAAAGGGCAAGTAAAGAAAGATTGTTGGTTGGTAGAAGATCAGCATGAAGAAAATAAAGAAGCAAATGATGCAGGTATTGTTGCACGGTATACTCTTATATGTTCCTTGGATAAAGTAGAATCTTATTTTTTAGATTCTGTTGCCTCTTCCATGCAACCCCAAATAGAGTATTTTTCCATGATTATGTCCAGGGAGACTTTGGAAAGATTTGTTTAGGGGTTGGTTAACCTTGTCAAATTGTTGACAAAGGGGAAGTGTGGCTGAAATTACAGATGGTCAACACATGGGTGTTGAAGGATGTCATGCAGGTCCCAGTCCTGAAGAGGAGTCTAATTTCTATAGGAAAGTTGGGTGATGAGGGATGCACAGTAACTCTCATAGCGAATGCACTTGAATTAGCATGTGGTAAGAAAGTAGGTACTCTTTATCTACCTACTTGTATTACTGATTCTCCTTCTATTGCAAAGATGTGGCTTTGTAGGCTTGGTCACATGAATAAGAAGGAGATGCATGTTCTTAAGAGGAAGTCAGATGTCTTTGAAAAATTTAAGAACTGGAAAGCCTTGGTTTTCATGGAGGAGATGATGGATAGAGATCAGTCACAGGGGATGAATAACTCTGAGCAGGGCAGTTTGGATAGGGCTATGATCCAAAGTGAGCTCATGGGTAAAAGTCATCACTCACAAGAAAACACAGTTACTGGCATCGGTCAGGTGAGAACCAACATCGATCAGGCAGGTACTGATGTCGGTCATGTGCAGATCAGAGTCAGTGATGTCGGGCAGGTGGACACTGACGTCGATCAGGTGGACACTAGTGTCGGTCAGGGAACCGACATCGGTATTCAGGTCAGTCGCAGGGAACTGACATCGGTCATGTGCAGACTGGGAGGTGACCAACATTAGTCACTAATAGAATGAAATTTGGGTGGACAGCAAGCTATCAAGGAGTCTCAAACGCCCATGTAGAGGTCTGAAAGGGTATGTAAACCTCAATTTCGTTATTCCCCTTCTTTATACTACTTGTTGCTCACTGATGGTCAAGAACCAGGAAGTTTTAAAGAGGCGATGCAGGTAGGATCCATGAAATAGTGGGAGCATGGCATGAATGAAGAATTTGATTCCTTAGGAAAGAACCAAACGGTAGATTTGGTAGAGTTGCCAGCCGGGATGAAAGCACTAAAAGATGAATGGATTCTGAGGTTAAAGAAAGGAGAGAATGGACAGGTGAGATAGAAGGCCAGCTCATATGGTCTTGAGCAAGCTCCAGGACAATGGTACAGGTTTGACAGGTGTATGACAAAGCATGGCTTTAGTCAATGTTAATGTAACCATTGTGTTTTCTTTACCAGGTTGGATAATGGTCGCAACATTATCCTGTTACTGTATGTGGTGTATATGCTTGTTGCAGGTTCACACATGCAGGGATTTGCTAAACTAAAGGTAAAGGTAGCTCAGAGGTATGCCAGGAAGGATTTAGGAGGAGCAAAAATCTTTGGCATGAGTATTTCTAGAGACATGGAAGATCACAGGTTGATTTTGTCTCCAGATGATTGTGTGAATAAGATAGTGGCAAGGTTCAAGATGCAAGATGCAGAGCCGGTTAGCACACCTATGGATGGACAGTTCATAGAATAGTGTCCCAAATCACATGATGAGGTTAATTACATGTGTACTAGACCTGAGGTTGCCCACACAGTGGGAGTTGCCAGCAAGTTTGTAGCCAATCTGGGAAAGAAGCACTGGAAAGTAATTCAGTGGATTCTCAAGTATCTGAGTGGGACCAGCAACAGAGATTCATGCTATGCAAGGTCAGGGACTTCTTTTCTACATGGGTTTATAGATACGGATATGGCAGGTTACTTGGATGACAGGAGTGTCACCACAGGTATGTGGTGGTTGGTCTTCAAGACTAAACTTGAAGAGGGATACAAGCCAGGAAACAAAATTAGAGGATGTACAGGTATAGGTATAGATGCAGATGTTTATCTCTAAGTGGGAGATTGTTAGGTTGTGGAGCTAAAAGCTTCACTAATGCAAACATGGAGGTTGTTGAGTGTCACAGTAACTGACGTCAGTTAGGCTAACCGACGTCGGTCAGGGGTAAACAGGAAGCTACCGACATTGGTCATGGATCAGCCGACGTCGGTCATCTATGGGTAGATAGAGACTGACGTCGGTCACCTGTGTGTGCATGCATGAGTTTGCATGTGTTTCCAAAATTAGACTTGGTCTAATTTAAGGAGGTCTGAGTGTTTGCATGTGAAGACTAATTTAAGTATTGAGTCTGTGTTTCTAATTATTGTTTGTGTGGGATCTATTTAAGAGACCCATGGGCTGTATTGTAATTTGAGGGATCAAAGAAGGGATCCTCCAAGAGGTAGAATCATAAGGACTTGTGTGCAGTCAAGGATAAGGGTTCTTCTAGGTGTGTAAGATCTAGGTCTGCAAGTGTGCAAGACCAGGTTGATCTGTAGGAGTGAAAGATTAGGTTAGATCTACATGGTGTGTAAGATTAGTTGATCTGTAGGTGTGCAAGATCAGGTAAGATCTATATGGTAAGTATTGTCTCAGTTGATCTGTAAGGTGTGTGTGTGTGCAAGGTCAAAGGAGATCTGCGTGGCAGCAAGATCAAAGGAGATCTGTAACACAATAAGGAGAAATATTAGGGAGATCTACTTGGAGTACGTTGAGTACTTGGTGGACTGGAAGTAGGCAACAACGGTGAGAACCGGTTGTCACTTACTGGTGGACTAGCAGTATTGTTACTGACTGATGGAGGTGAACAACAACTCTGTGTTTGAGTTTATTGTTATGACCGTAATTGAGAGAGTGAACTCTTGAGGGAGAATTACTGGTATGCCCTAGAGGTGTGGGAATATTGTGTCATGTCCTCTTTTTTAGTGGACATCGACAGATTTGATGATTAGCCTATTATGTGACCCTCGTAGGCTGAGAGGATGGATAGGGGGTCATGATGGAGATTAGCTTGGCATCGATTAGCAAAATTCCTATAGTTGGCTTTCATTCAGGCTCTTTTAGACATGTTTTGCCTGAGCTCCTATTATTTAGGGACTTCTGACATGTAGCAGAGTGCCCTTATTTTGGTATGGTCATGTGCAAAATCACTCCCTGATTCACCAGCTTCAGTTGGTTCGAGGATCAGACATGTATTGAGGGAGATATTAATATTTGATTTATTTAATCAAATATTAATTATTTAGCCTAATTTTAATTAGAAACCCTAATTCTAATTTAAGAAAACCCTAATTAGGGCAAGCACATCTTTTTGAGGGTATAAGGGTTTCTCATGGAGGCCATTATTGATTATGCATTGATTATTGATTTTTGATATTGAAGAATTATTCTGTGAAGACTGAGCCAAGGGTTCCAGGATTCCATCTGCATTGGAAAACATCCACTCTTCAGTGTGTGCAATTCAGAGGCTGTGAAATATCAGTGGATCTATTACCAAATTGAGAGATAGCTTCATACAGAAGTTATCATAGAGGTTTACAGATTTGAGAGGTAACTTCATACAGAAGTTGTCACAAAGCTTTCCAGGTATTTATTTTATTAGGTTTTTGATTCAATAAATTATACAGATAGAGATCTTCTGTATTAGAGCCATATATCTTCAGATCAGGGGTTGAAAATAGATAGGTTGTGCTTTATTGGCGGCCGTACGAAGTCTATACAGATCCACGCAGATACCAACCTTGGTAGTCAGAGATTTCCAGTGACCGACATCGGCCGACTAAAGACCGACGTCGGCAGAGAAGGACCGACAAAGACCAACGTTGGTAGTATATCGACCGACGTCGGCAACTGTGTGTTCGACACAGTAGGCCGAGATGTCCAGATTCAAGCTTAATTACCAGATTTGCAAAAGCCTAGGGTTTTAAGACAAAATATTTCATATTATTTTATTTGTATGACAGAGACTTAATTGTGTAATCGTCTAGAAGAACAAGTGATAAGATCTTTGATTTGCTATTGAGAGATTATATTGTGATTTATTTATTTATTTGGAAATTATTTTGGCAAAATTTGTATCTTTGTCCAGAGCTTTATTTTTTCTATATTCCCAATTGGTTGGGGATATTATAGATTGTGGCATCTTCATTGTATTTCCTTTTGGATGAGTATTAATACAAGATTGTATTGTCTCTCATATTCTGTGCTATGTCTGAATTCTAGTTACTTATTACTTCTGGTTAAATTCTGTGTTTAGTTGCTTATTACAAAGGTAATCATGTGTGCTCTTAGGAGCTGTTAGATCCTGACAAGTGTTTTCAGAGATTGGTTCACTAACACCTTGGTTTCAGAGCTATGTGTAGATCCTGACATCTACTATAAAAAATCATTTTCAATATTTTTTTGTTTACTTTTTTTCATGGGCATTTTATGTTGTTTTAAGATGGCTATACAAAGGAAATGGGAAAGTGGATCCATAGGTTCCCAAAGTTTAAGGGTTCATTGAGAAGATTTAGTAAATACACCCCCAAATACAAGAGAGTCTGAAAGAGCCACAAACCAAGTAAGAAAGCAAATCATGATCAACATAGGATTGAGCATAGTTTCCTTGTTGTAGACAAGGTGTGGTTTTACTTGAGTCAAGAGAGTCTCCAAGAAAAGACTTAGAAACTTATGCCTCATAGGTATATTCCATTTGAAAGTTCAGAACAAGTGGGCAAGAATTCATTTAGACTTGATTTTTCCCCTGATATGAATATTTATTCTATTGTCAAATGTAGATAAATTATGTTCCTTTAAGCCTTCTATGCTTGACTATGAAGGTGAAAGGTTGTAGCTATCTTTAATTTAAGATCGCTCTCCTAATAGTCAACTAAAATTGGAGGAGGTTGTTATGCTACAAAAGAAAGAGATGAAAATAAGAAGAGGAGTGCAAGAAAATTCCCTAGTGAGGTTAAAAGGTCAACTACTCATAAGGTATAAATCGTATACCAAAGAAGAACTAGGGAAGATATTTCATCACTTGCATAGTTCACGAAGCTTTTAGGGACAAAAAAGCCTTAAATTGGGGAGGCATGATCCAAAATATGGATCTAGTTTACTAGGGATATTGTCTACCTCATTTCTAGTATACCCCTGAACTATCTAATTCATGTATGTAAAACACTATGTTAGACACTTTTTCAATTTTACTACTATCAAGAGAACTTTTCTCCTAAGTTGCAGTGAGGGACAATTAGTGTTGGGATGGTCTGAGCATTCTTATATTGATGAGTTTAGTAGCTTGAAGCCTCTGAATCTAAGGATTTCACCAAAGATGATGAAATCATTGGTAAGTGCAAAGGTGATGGTTGTGTAACCATAAGTATTTACAAATGGTGATTGTGTAATCATTGGTGTTTGTAGGGGTGGTTATGAAACTACCCCAAACTCTTTGAAATTGTTGGTCTAGTTAAAGTGAGGGTTCCACCACCAACCAAAAGATGGGCAGAGGAATTATTATGAATGCTTCCTCTTCTTGGCAAAGGCTCATTTGAAATCTTCGTTGGGTTGATTCCAAGGTGGAAGGGCATAAATATAATCTCTATTAAAGGTAGAGATTACTAGAAAAGTTAGTTAAAATTCTTGATGATGGACTCACATTGTAGTTTGCATGTTTGGGTCATTCTACATGTTATCTCATTGTTTCATAGTTGTTAATGGTTATTTCAATTTTTTTGGATCATTGTGAAGTGTCTAAGAAGTGCAAAGCAATTTTGTGTGCAATCTTTCCAAATAGTGTAGTAATGGAAGCTTTGTCCATGCACATAATTATGTTTAGGAGTAACATGTACAATTGTTGAATTATGTAATGAACGCTGACAGCAATTGCCTCACTTATTATATTTTTTCTATATTGAATATATCTAAGTCATATAAAGTGTTCATCTTATGCTTTAACTTATTCTAAACTTTTTTTTTATATATTAAATATGTTGTACATTTTATTTCCAATACTTATTTGTCTTTATTTTTATATTAAAAATAGCCTAAAAGAACTATCTATCAAGTATATGTTGAATTAGGGATATAAAATCCATATCAATGAAGCATAGTGTACAACACCGGCCTTATGTACGGTAATACCCATTACGAGTTAAAAGAAGAAAACTAATGAAATAGTATATATATGTTTGACTGCCTACAATTTAGGATTTGCCCAAATTAGATGAATATTTTGAAAACATTGTTTACAGGACCGAAATCCGCGATAAGGTAAAACCAATATAATTAATAATGACCATGATGTTGACACGTGGGACTGATACATTTTTATAGTGTGAGAATGGGATGATGCCTTCTTTGAATACAATGAATAATGACCATAATGTTGTATATCCGTCTCATCAACGCGCTGTATATGATGCTCGGAGACTAAGTTGCTCGTAAATGATGAATAACATAACATAAAAACCCTAAGCTCTTTCCTTAAAACATGTTAATCAGTTATGGATTCCAATAGGGTTTCTTTAGCTTATCATGCTAAAATTTTAGACTGTTCAGATAATGGAGGGCTTAAACTACCCAGCAATGGTAAATCTTATGTTTCCTTTGATGGACAGAATGGTAACATAAAATCTTGAATTACGGTGTTTTCTGTTGGCAGCTGAGGAATCGAATGAAAGATCTGTGTGTAAAGCTCCAATCTCTCGTACCAATTAATCTTCCAAAGGTAATTAAAAAATCAGATTTAAAGATTTAAAAGATTTTATGCTTTCTGAGGACCATGAAATGTGCATAGGTTTCTTTTGAAAAAATGCGTAATAGATTTTTTGATCAATCTTTGGGATCACAGACTGTGATCCATTATCATATTTTTCTTGTTGATGATTATCAGAAAATGTGATCCAAAAAACCTATGCACATAAAACCAGATTTTTGAATTTTTTATAAAGATCATGATCTATAATCTAGAATACATACAACCGCCTGTGTTGAAATCATTTATATATGGCATTGTAGTTTGACAGATGTGGGTTTTACGAGGAAGCCGCCATTTACATTCAAAATCTGCAAGACCGTGTATCCCAACTTAAGCGACATAGAGATCATCTCCAAGCTAAAGAAGATTGTAGGAAAACAGTAAAGGAAAACACAGTGGTAAAAGTGGTGATTTACGGAAAGGAAGCTGTAATTATTATTAGGAGTATTAGAAGGCCGAGGTGTTTTTGGAAGATGATTGAGGAGATTGAAGAACATGGTCTGGACGTGGATATGTCACAGCTTTCTACAGGTGAATTCTTTGTATATCTCTTCTTACATACCAAATCTAGAGATCAAGATATGAAGGAATATGAGCCTGTTGAATTACAGTGTTTTCTTCAAACCAGGTTACTTATGGCTTATTAGGTTATTAAATATATATTTAGATTTGTGGAAATTAGAAACCTCAAAATTGGTGCATTATCAGATGATCAATTTCTTCAATGCAAGAGAATTGGTGAGGTTCTTAGAGATTATATAACCTACTTGAGACCTAAAAAATAGTGTCTTATATGTTTGAGAAGCATATGTAACGAAGTTTGTAAGAATTCTAAGAACCCTTATTTCAATGTCTTTATTAGAATCTGTTTCTGGTTTAGCAAGTGGACTCTGTTAAATAGACAAATTTGATTACTGTTAAAGATCTGGGGCTTTAACAATCCATATTGTATGGGAGTGTTTTATTTATTTATTATTTTCTTAATATTATAACTTTTTTGAGATAAACCTCTCCCTGCTTTTTTATTTAATTTTTTATAAAATGAAAATCTTATATAGTTTAGTGTGTTATGAGATATTTAGAAACTTTAAGATTATACAATCTACCTATTTTGTTTAATAAATGATGTTATAGAAGAATATTTTAAAAGAATAGTAGTGAAAATTTTATAATGAAAATTCTTTTTATTTTATTTTTAAATACAAAGTTTTAAAGAAAAGGAATATATAAAATAGTTATGACAAATCAAATTAAAAAATTATTTTAAATATATAAATTTATGTTTTATTCAAATTTTGAAAAAAAATTAATAAAAAATTATATATAAATAGTGTATTAATATATTTAGCATAAATAAATTTATTAAAAGTAAAAATGTGAATTGGTTTTTAAAGAAAGTAAAGTCAAAATCATATTTATTAAAAAAAATGAAAATCAAAAACATGTTTACATAATTATTAATATAAAATATTATCAAGAAGAACAAAAATAATAAGAGAAATAAAGACATAACTTAAAGAATATAAGGCTTTTTCATAAAATTAGGCTTAATCTACCTCTCAAAGCAATCTAAAGAAAAAAAAGGTGGTTTGACGCATAAAGGTAAAAAAGGTGGTATAAAGCATAAGGATCAAGAAAAAGGTAAGTATAATGATACTTCAGTTTATAATAAGAATACTGAAAGGAATTGTGAGCATTATGCTTTTGATAGTTATTACAAGGAATTTTTTTTGGAAGTTATTTAAGGAATTGTGTATATTGAATAACAAAAATAAGAATAAGGTTATGTAATTTGAATATGGATGAAAAAAATTTGTACCTTCATCAATATTTTTTGGTAGTAATTATGATTAAGATATAGAATTTTATAAGCTTTTCCATGTTAAAATTTAGATGAAAAATAAAAAAGTGGACGTTCTTTTAATAATTGTTCACAAAATAATTTGATAATCAATTGGTTGTCTAGGTTTTTATTTTATTTAATAGTTTTTCCTTACACATGTTTATTTAGCTTGCTTACATATTTTTTTAGGTCATTGTAAAAGATAATTCCAAATTCATGAGGAAGTGAAGATGTGTTTATCTTTCATGTATATAATGTACCTTCCTAAATATTTTATGGTTAATAAGTAAATGATACCAATGCTAATATTAAAATCTTTTTATTTTTGAACAATTACTTTTTTAGAGCTCATGTTTGATTTTTCTACTACATAGGTAATTTCTTCATGCATTCGACAGTATCCAATAGATTCTCGATTATGGCCCACTTCAACATGGTATTAGATATTTTTTGGTAGATGAATGTCATTGTTCATGTTGTGAAATCTTTAATTTCATTTTGCATGTCACATAAATTCCATTCTTTGGCAGAGATTATTAAAGATTTACTCTTTCCCAATTTTTGCTCTTCTTATGGGGTCCTCTGTTGATCTAGATTTAGAAAAAAAAAGCAAGAGAAAGATGTCTCCTACTAGTCATATTTTATTTAGGATATTTTCATCCAAAATGACTTATGTCATCAGATTTAGAAGGTGTCAAACCCCTAGGATCAATTGTGAACATGAGTAGTTTTGTGACAGTGATTTTTTACAAATTTAAGAGAGCTTCAAGGCTTTTTTCGTGACTTCATGGAAATATGTGAAATCTGTAGTTTTAAATGGAAAATCATTTCTAAGCTTTTCTATGTTTTTAGAGATCATCTATGGGTCTTTAGTGGATTTTCAAGAGATAGACCAAAATTGGTGTTTTTGTGAAAGTCAGATTTTTCATAGTTGTGTGTATTGTGAGAAACTCTAGCATTCTCGACACTGCAGGAACCATTGACATCTCTAGCACTTGAAAGGACTCTTATTTCCTCTGACGTTACAAACCTTGATGGATACAAACCCGAGCTACATTTTTTATGAAAATTCTTAACATCAAAATGTTTGACTGTGGGAGAAGTCCACATACCTGGCACTAGGTTTATCAACTACTATAGCAATCAAAAACCCCAACATCAAGATGTTTGACTATTGGATCAGTCCACAATCTTGGCATTTGAACTATAAACTAAGGTGTAATCATAAACCTTGACACCTATAATGAGGCATTATAACCTTGATACATTTTCCTACTATAGAGAGTGTCTATAATCCTAGCATTAGGACTTCTTAGTGCACATGTAGTCCCCAATCTTGTTATAAGCAGGACCTACATCTCCAATGCTAAACCTTGACAATAAAATTTTCAAGTTTAGGATCAGTCATAAACCCCAAAAACTATTCATGGACCTCCAAAATCTAATGACAACCATGAGAAAGTTAAATTTAAGCTCCTAAAGTATCACACTATTTATTTTTAAAAATGGGTCATTTTTGGATGATGTTATTCCCATATCAATCACATCAATCAAAGTGGGAGGGGGAGCGTATATAAAATAGATATTATCCCTTAATCATATGGGGTTAAGTCCCTAATCACTTCCAACCCAAAATTGCTTAAATTTTGCTCCAAAGGGGAATAAGTTTTTTGTGGAGAAGTTGATTCTAAATTTTTTTCAACCCAAACTTTTGCACATTAAAAGAAATTAAATTTATACAATTGGAGATAATTATTTTTTATGAGCAAGAAACATTTTGACTTATATAACTTTCAGTTGATAGCTCCTTTTTAGACTCATTTTTTTCCAAAGTACAAGTCTTTTTAAGCTCTACACATGGGTGATATTGTTGTGCCTTATAAGTTTGAACCTTTATAGATTTAATGAGGGTTGAATGTCATCATATTTCAACACATATTACTTTTTTTCATAATGTATCTAAGTTTAGCTCCAATTTTTACATCATTCAAATATCATGAGTAAAAAGTCAGTGTAAATTAAGGACCAGGCATTAAAGGATTGCACTAAATCACAATGGGTACATAAACAAAACTAACACCTAAAGTATATAACGTGAAGTGGTATAAATTAATTGATGAAGCATAAAGTCTATATAGATATTAGCCCTTGGTCATATAGGAGTTAAGTTCCTAGTCACTTTCAACCCAAAATTGCTTAAATTCTGTTGCAAGGGGGAATTATTTTTTTGTGGAGAAGTTGATTCCAAAAAAAATTCAACCCAAACTTTTGCACACTAAAAACAATTAAATTTATGAAAGTGGAGATAATTATTTTTTATGACTAAGAAACATTTATACTTATATAACTTTCCGCTGATATCTCCTTTTTAGACTCATTTTTTTAAAGTATAAGTTTTTTCGAGCTCTACACATTGGTGATATTCTTGTGCCTTATAAATTTGAACCTATATAGATTTAATGAGGGTTGCATGTCATCATATTTCAACACACATAGTTTAACACATATTTTCTTATTGCACCATGGATCTAAGTTTAGCTACAATTTTTATATCATTCAACTCTCACAAGTAGAAAGTCAGTGTAAATCAAGGACTAAGGAGTAAAGGATTACATTGAATCACAATGGGTACATAAAAAAAACTAACGCATAAAGAAGATAACGTGAAGTGGTATAACTTAAGTGATGAAGCCTATGGTCTATTATGCCTATTTATGCCTCCTAAATTTTTCTTTCATATCCAATCTATAATAACTCCAAATCAAGTGGGGAACGTGTAGCTCCAAGAATCCAAATGGAGTCAGTAGGGTTTGGAAAGGGGTGCACTAGGTACTTAAGTAAACACCTAGAATGCTAATAGGCTCATGTATGGTATGTGATACTTGAGATCTATAGAGGCTTTCTAGTTTGTTAGCTTGCACCAAGCTATAAGTAGACTCATAAACTAGGTTAAGGCTAACATGATCAAGCACACAAAGAATGCATGTATCTCTTATAGGCATAACCACAATAAAGTGAGCTAGAGAGGAGTAATATTCAATGATTAAAGAATGAGAATGAAATATAATTAAATCAAAGAGCATTACTAAGTAAAACATTCATTTCAAAATCATACAACTCTATTAATTGAAAGATGATTTTGAAAGGGAAATGATGTTTTGAAGAGCAATAGAGAGAGAGAGAGAGAGAGAGAGAGAGAGAGAGAGAGAGAGAGAGAGAGAGAGAGAGAGATCATACACCTTAAAAAAACTAATTTAATGCCTCTATTCAAATCAAACTATCTCATGCATATGAATAACTAAGGGAATGCCATTTTAACCATACCAATTAAGTTAATAGAACATAAGAGCATATACCAAGTAGGGAAATGATTCAAAATCAATAAATCCTACATAATGAAAGACATTTTCAAAGGGGAAAGATGTTTATAGGCTTGAGACAATAAATACAATTCAAAATCTAATCTAAATATTTCCAAAACAAGCTGAAGTAGTATATAAATAGCAAACCCTAGAATACTTACTAATCTATAATAATGGAGTTTCACTTTGTATAGGAAAGTGCCTTCATATCAAGCTCAAATAAATGTGCAAGTGTTATACCAACTAGGAATCCAAGCTTGAGATGGCAAAAGAAGAAGACTAGGGTTGTAGTGTAGAGCCAAGTCCAAACAATGTCTAAGAGTAAAGAAGAGGTGAAGTGAGAATTTTAAGGATGTGAAAGCTCAAGATAAATTCAAAAATTAGGTTCAATGCCAATTATAGAAGTTAGGAGCAAGCCACAAGGAATCAGAAGTAATTGGGGGTAGTAATGGAGTCACTAACTCAATGTGTAGTAATGCATGAAATCCCATGTCACCAATCCAACTCAAGAGTACCAAGAATGAATCAACAGGGATCCAATAAAGAATGGGAGTCAAGAGAATGAATAATAATCAAGGGTTAAGATCAAAATGAATTAAATGGAGTGATATAGGGAATCCACAATCTACCAAAGACCAAAAACTACCCATTTCTAGCTGTTAGGCACTAGATAAGGGCAGAAAAATAGAATTTTGGTTAGGTTTTGGCCTAGGCCATGGCTTGGGGGTATAATCTGTAACCTAGGCCACTAGTTACCCCCATAAGTTATAGTTTGTGTCAAATTCCCAACCTAGGTGGCCAATAGTGATCCAAAAAAGATTCAATAGGCATTTGAAGGGTTTGTTGGTGAGCTCAAAGGCCAGGGAGGTATAAGGGATATATATACAAAGAGAGATGGTATATATGCAAGCATAAAATATCTCAAACAATATCACCTAGGTTGGTATTCTACGTGTGATCAGATATATAATCACAGGGATGGGTAGGGTCATGGGAAGTATGATTACATATGCACCTAAGGTACAAGCAATTGGTATATAAGGAGTGATGTGAAGTGCCTTTAAATCCACATAGAACATTCCCAATGCACAAGTGTTAGTCAAGGAACCAATATTTTCATGATTTTTAGTGGCATTATTCATCTTACTAGTAAGGAAGAAACCAAGTAAAATAAGCTCATGGCCCCATAGATCATCTATGACCCAATCCACCATATGTATTAATCACCACTGAGAGGTGTATTATGATAGGGGTCAATGACATAATAATAGCAACTACAAAAGGATTATCTCAAGGTGAGTTAGGGAAAGTGATCTACATAAGGGAGGTGGAGAACCAAACCAAGTCACAATCAAGGTAGTTGATCGATACTAGTCATGATAAGAGGTGATGGGGGAAGGTGGTAATAAGTTTGTAGAAGATGAAGACTAGTCAATAAAGATTAAATCAAGTCCCAAACCACCATAACCACCAATCAACACCACCTAAAAGAACCATGGTGAAAGAGAAAAATGAGACTTAGGATGGATTGACTATGGAATTGTAGAGAAATGATTAACTAAAGGAAGCAAAGGAAGAAACCTATATCCCTATGTTCCCATAGCATAAGGCACAAGCCCATGAGGCCAACAGGGACCTAAAGGGGTTCTTGGAGACCAAAAGGGGTGAGAGTGGGCCCAAGAAATCCTCCAAGAGATAAATAGAGTCTGTCATTATGCCTGGAATGGGATGAAACTCTTACGATGGAGGTTTTATGGTATAAAATGTGATATAGGGCAAAAACCCTAAAAGGATCCCACAAAAAGCTAAAAAAGAGAGGTAAAAAGAGGAAAAAGGTGAAAAAATGTAATTTTCACACTCATTTTCACTTTAAAAGACTCTAAGGAGAGCCATCAGGATACCAAAGCCAAAATATATCATACAAGGATGTGAGAAGCACATCCCAAGTGCACACAATGGTCCAGGTAAGTCCTTTGCACAAAACTTTGTCAAATTTTATAAATTTTAGGATTTATGAGGCCCTAAAATCATTGTAACATATTTTGATCAATTTAAAAGATGAATCGAGTCAAACAACTAGTCAAAATTATTGAGAGGAGGAAATTAACTCTTTGAACCAAGTGGAAGGCCAAGCAGTGGCCTTAAAAAGGAGTTTTGGGAAGCCCTAGGGCTTCCTAGGATACTATTGCCTACATGGGCAATCTTGGGGCTTAGCCCACTACCAAGTTATGGCTTGCCCTAGAAAGTTGAGGCCTAGGATAGAAAGGGGACAAAATAGGACCTTAGGAGACTGAGAAAGCCTAGAACAAGCTTGGAAAGGATAGAGAGGGGGGATAAGCCATAAAATATGTTTTTGAACTTGTATTAAACATTATTTTTAGTTCTAATACTAATTTATTTGCATGTTTCTTGGTTTTCCAGACACAAGAGGGAATCAATGTACTAGAGGAGGGGGAGTCATCATAGGTAGGTGAGAAACCACCATAGGGAAACAACCCTTATGAGGTGAACAATCAGGATAGAGTACCAGCATGGTTAAACAAGGAAGTCAATTCTCTTCCTATAGATGACTAGGATCACCTGTAGAGTGTAAGACTATGGTGGCTTTCAAACATACCATCCCTACATTACTTCAAAGACTTAGTGAATACATTTACAATTACATAGGTGTTTGAGAGGCATGTATTCTAGATATGACCTGAGTTAAAGGCCATCTTGATCATCGAGGATGTCTATTGGCTCTATGGAGTAGAGCCTATGGGGAGGGAGATAGATCTGACATAATTGTAAGATAAAAAAATAATAGAGTTCTATCTAGTGGGACCTTATAGGGAATAGAATAACCATAGGGTGAAAATCACCTAGAGATGTCTTAAGATCCCACAACTATAGACAGTGATAGTATGCATCATGTCTAGGAGGCTCTACATTGGCCAAAGTATAGGTAGGCTACCACTATCATGGATAAGCATTGTCTAGATAGTAGAGGGAGAAAATATGTATACACAAGACTAGTACATCATAGGAGGACTATACCAATAGCTAGATCATATCTATTGTATAGGGGTAGGGTCTGACCCAACTGAGCCTAATTTTGTTATGAGCTTATGAGAGACTCTTGATAACCTAGATGAGGACACTATGGGGTAGTGAGGAAAAACTTGCACTAGTAGAGGGTGTTATATGGGATGCATAGTTTGCAAATAAGACTGGACCTTCACAAGCCACCATAGATCAGGATGTAATAAATAGCTACATTTAGGATCCATACAAGTTAGTGATGTGGCCAAAGGATGCTAGAGTGGAGGCTTACATAGGCTAAGAGGAGCTCTAAGGACCATAGGGATGATACCATCATCTAGAGAGATAGGATTTGGTGGCATAAGAGTAACAATCATAGCCTAGGTTAGATGAAGTTAGACAGGGAGTGTAGCTAAGGCAGGGCGAGTGATCCCATGATGAGAGAGGCAACCACAATGAGGGCCACCATCACCACTATGAGGAGTATGACTAGAAAGAGGTCCTTAGAAACTAAGGTCATGACCAGGTGAGAAAAGTATATTTTTTAGATAACACTTGACTTTCCATTATTCTTCCTTCCTTGAGAGCCAATATGTGACTGACATATTTAGCCTTGTGTGTGTGTGAAAGAGATTAGCCCAGCTAGACTAGGTCCCATGTGGGTCTACTACTGAGGGAACTATTCCCTAATGTGGTAGTTGCATTGGTCATGGAGAGGGTGCCATATTTACTAGTGGGGGTAGAGCCATACACCCACTACTAAAATTAGGTACACAAGCATCACTCAATTTGGGAAGAGTGTAGTACTAGATCTTATGTCTAGAGTTAGAGTTAGCTTGACATTTTGAATCTATTAAATGGTTTGAGGTGCATGTGTCTTGAGTAGGGGATGATATCCATTAGCTATAGGTTGAACTAGCCTAGAAGTAGGTCAAAGGATCAAAGGCACCTGGGGATAGGGTAAATCAGTTGGTCACCCTGGAGGAGACTGTGTCTTAACTAGACAAGAGGTAGAGATCAAGATCTCCACCTTGAGTAGGACTACTATGGATAAAGACCAATCATAGATTGACTGGGTTTATCTTATATGTAGTCACACTTGTGGTAGTTATAAGGACTTTGATCTTAGGGATAGAGGAAGCCCTATCATATACCTAGAGAAACTTATGTATTTTTGTGATATATATAGTCATTTCTCATTATTATCAAATGTGTATATGGTTTTGTGTGTGATATGTATGATTTATCTGAGATAGACTAATAAATACATGTGATTAGATAGTAGGCATTTATAATAAAGAACTCATGTGCATAAACATATAAATGTGACATGTTGGTTAGTGGAGTAATGAGAGGGGAAAGATCTATCGTACGACCATAGGTAAGTTTCCCAGGGGGCATACAAGTTGTATAAATGAAACATCTTGAGGTAGAACCCATTGATCAGGTACTTTAGGGGTTCTCGATCAATATTGGATAAATTATAGACCCTATTTTTTAATGAGGTGTGATTATGAAGGGGCCAAAACACTTATGAGTGAGTTTGCCCTTCTTTCAATGTTCCTTGTCAAAAATGAAGGCCATATCACCTACTTAGGACAGATACAAATGCATCAATTTATCTAATTTGTGACATTGCTGATGTTGCTAAGCACTATTATGTTCAAGAGTGTCAATGCAGTGTTCATCTAACCACCCAAGCTCGATGAGGTGAGTGGTACTTTCTTCCTCATCAGATATTGACCCAAACATCTTAACCCATAGAGAAGGGATTAAGACCTTTAAAGGGAGGATTTCCTTGCACCCATATATGAGGGCATATGATGTTTCCCCTATGGCCATGTGGAAACTAGTATGATAGGCCCAAAGGTTAGGATGGAGCATGAGGTTCTAGTCATTCCTAGACTAGGAAATAGTAAGAAGGAGCATCTTATTCAAAGTTTTGTTTGAATATTTTTCTTTCCCATTACCCTAGGGGTAATTAGCGAAGGATAAATGAAGATGGAAGTTGAAACATTCTATGATCTCATGCATCTCAGGGCTTTGAAATCCCAATCCATTATCAGCCATGATCACTGTGAGGACCCTGATCCTATAAATGAGTTGGATCAAGATAAACTTGGTGATAATCTTATCATTCATGCCACTGAGGGGAATAGCCTCAACCCACTTTATGAAGTAATCACTGATGGTGATGAACCAGTAGTGTCCATTAGAAGAGGCGGGTTTGAACTCACTAACAATGTTGAGAGCCCAAACCAAGAATGGCCAATGGGCCAAGATAGAATGCAAGAGGCCCAAAAGGGTTATAATAGTATCCTAGTGAACTAGAAAATATTACATGTCTTGGTATATCAAATGACATCCTTAATAATACTAGGCTAGTAGTAGCCCATCCTGATAATATGCTAAGTGGTGTCTTTACCTCTTGTGTGGCTACCACAAATGATCTTGTGAGATTCCTTTAATGTAAGAGGGGTATCCTTAGGAGTGAGGCACTGTATCAACATGCCATCAAGACCTTTCTTGAATAAGATACCACTTATGATGAAATATCTAGTGTCAATCTTGTGTATCTAGAATCATTCTCATGAAGGGGCATCAATGGGATAATATTAACTCTCAAGTTAATGGACAACATCTTAATATTAATTGCACTCAAAAACCTCAATATGATCGACTGAGTAGACCATCTCATCAGGGAAGGCATCATTGACCCACTCCTCACTAAGGTTAGGTAGTGGAAAATCAACAAGTTATTTAACTATGACTAAGCCCTTGGTGGACTTTTCGTTAACGATGCAAAGGTGAAATCTTGAATAAACATGATGCATCTCATAGTTCAATCAACAAGGTGAGTCTTGTCGAGAAAATAGTGGATCAAATCAGACTATACAATCATGTTGTTGGTTTGACCCAACATGTAATGCCACAACTTCTTCATTGTGAATATGAGGGTAAGGCATTACCTCTCAATGGTAAAATATTTGAGATTGGGGCCAACTAGTGTACAAGAGATTTACTAAATATCTCTCTACTAGTATCATCCTTCTGACATAGCATGTCATTGATGGGGAGATCAATGATAGAGGTATACAAGATGAAATCTTGACCTACGATAGGTGTCATTAGGATGGGATGGTTGTGAAGAATGCACTTCAACTCCTTAAAATCCACCTAGATCTTAGGGGCCCATAAGAATGGGGCATTATTGCATAAAATACATGTGAGGGTTATGGATTTGTGTGCATACTCCTCAATAAAATGTCTAAGGAAGTTGATTCTTCTAAGGAAAGACTAAAATTGCATGAGGTTTCATAGGGGAGGCATGTCAAAGATCTCTTTTATTTTCTCATAATCCACTTTGATACCTCACTACAAAATGAGGAAACTAGGGATATTTCCAACTTAGATGCCAAAAATACACTTCTCAAGGTTGAGGATAATGTGATACTCCCTGAGAATCTTAAAGATGATTTTGAGGTCTTGTACATATTCATCTCACTTGTGATATTGTGACATGAATGAAATAGCACTTGAGATTGGAATTAATGACTCTAGCATCTCCATAGGAGATGTTTTGAAAGAGCTAATACTTTAATGGGAGAATCATAATGAGAGGGGAAGCACAACATTTAGGGAGACATCTTAAAATAGGTATTTGAGAATGGTAGATCCAACCTAGCATCAAGGAATAATAGAGGGAATTATAAAATGCATGTCAAACATCAAAGGAGTGAACGTTGATCGATACTTAGCTGGATCAAAATGTTTATCCTTAAGAAAGTAAGATTTAAAGGTGGAGGCCTTGTATGAGTCCATAGGGCCCTATGAGGAGACAGACAAAGGCTCACCATAGGTCTTTGCTTTATATTATGATAATTCTTATGGATGTGGGTTGGCCTCAAAGGTATGAACCTCACCTTCATGCACAAACTAAACCATGCAAAATGTTGCCAACATGATGGTTTGCACGGTGGAGTTCCAAGAATGGCCAAGGATCATGTTGTATGAGAGATCCAACTCTAACACACAAAACTTGATCCTAACTATCTTTGATACGTATTTGACTTGAATATTCATGTTTCCCACTAGCACAATCATGTCGTTATTGAAACCAACACAGTTGTGGCAAGAATTGGAGAGCTTCTTCTGACTAATCCCAAGCTCATTAAATACATGTAGAGATATGATGTTCAATGTGTCTCCCTCATCAATAATGCATATCTCTACATGATAATCATAAACCAAGGTCTAGATGTAGAGTGGGGACCTATCCCTCTTTACAAGAATGGAAGAGTCTAGAAATGAGGTTGGGTCTAAAGATAACATGAGAGGACAAGGGTGATCGAGGATGTTGGAGTTGAGAAAAACATCAACATCATCCCATAATTAAACCTTATGAGAGAGACCCACCTCTTCAAAGATGAGTCCCCTTTTCTCAGGGCAAAGGCAAAGTAGGACCCAAATAGAGATTCCATTCAAGAGGCCTTGTAACTCCTTTGTGATGGAGTAAAAGTGATGCCTAACCTAGGGAAGGATGTTAAGATAAAATTAAAATATGACTTTGGATTTATTTTCCCCCATGCATTGGTTTGAAGGCCTCACACCACTTACATCTCCAACAAGGTCAATGGCCTAACCCAAGCATGTGTTGATAAATAACTCATACCCAATAGAGGATATGTTGATAGCAACAATTATATTGCTACTCTTACACTTGGATTTCCCTTTTGAGCTAGCTAGGGAAGAGGACCAAAATAGGTAAAAGAGTCACAAGAGAATTTATGGGACTTGGCCTTGGATTTCTTCTTCTTCTTCTCCTTATAATGGTTAGGTAGAAGATCTTTGAGCACATTCAACATGAGGTTGGGTTCCATAAGTGGAGAGTTCTAAGGTGCTGATGAGGCCTTGACACTAGAATTTTTGGTAGCATAATTCTTATCATCATGGCCCTTCATTTGATGGAAGTTACAAAAATTTATGGTGTTGTAAGCATACATCATCTGTGGTCTCATGGTGCTCATTTCAAGGGCATTCTTTTTGGTTGACCTCTTACTTAGACCATTGAATTCATGGCTATCCTTATTATCCTTCTTCTCATTAGGAAAATTAGTGAGACCATCATCAATTACATTACATTTGTGATCGAGTGAAGAGGATGATTTCAATATTCAGACACTCATTAATAGCTTCGTCATAATAGGTGGGTTCACGATTTAGGACCTCAAGGAGAATCTCTTACCTTAATGTTCATGTGTACATGTGTGTGGATGGTTAAACTCCACCTATGTATAAATTCAAAGTTTAACTCACCCTTGGCCTAAGGTATGGAGGTAAGTGATTAAATGCCAAGTTTAAATGGTCTATCAATGTCTAAGTACTATAGGAAGTCATCCTAAAGGAATTTGAATATAGAAAGAGAATCTATTAGTAGATTTTATAACCATACCAATGTTCTAGCTCATAGGGAGTGAGAAAAGAGATTCATCATGCCTTCATCATATTCCCAATCTATACACTCCATCATAAATATCATGAGTTCTAACATCTTGAGTTTTATTGAACTTGGGTAGTTTAGGGATTGGAGTAAGAATGGGAATAACATGAACCTAAAGGGATAGAGGATTCCAATAGATATCCTTATAGGCACGGTTGATATCAGGTTAGTGATTAGCTCTTAAGGAGGCTCTTAGAGGTCATGATGTTGCATGTACCAATAGGATTCATCACAACCATGATATTGAAGTGGATAATATTGAGGTAGCTCTTGATGTGAGAGATGCTCATGATGGATATCCTCCAAATAATGGGTTGGGGAATGACCATGGAACAAGTTTCATTCCCTATCGAGATGATGAGATGACATGGCATACCCATAGAAATGATCATGGTGACCTAGGTCTCTTTGGTTCTTTCCATGTGTCACAAGATGAGGGTTTTTATAAAGATGTTGTTGTTTGGGATAAGCATCCCATGGGTCTCTAATCTACAAGTGGTGGTCAAAATCATCATGCTCATTTGAGAATATAAAGAATGGACTAGGAATATGGGAGGACAACAAGAGAGGTAGATGCCTCATCGAGTTAAAACTCCCATGTTTATCAACATAGACATGAGGGGGTTCTTGCCATAGAGACTCTCGCCAAGAAAGAGGTAGGGGCTTGGGTGAGAACTAGTTGAAGAATTTGAACCAAATTGGGTACAATCTATGTCTTCAAATTAATCACACCACTTACTTCTAGGGGAAAAAGGTGTTCTTCATTCAAATAAATCCATATGCATCAATCATTAATGATTACATGTAGATCATCAAGACTTAATCATGAAAAGAGATAATCTTCACACCAAATGGGTGGATGAAAAGTAGTTTGAGGCTGAGGGAAATCATCCTCAGATGAGTAGAGATTAGACTACTAGAAAGGTGATTGAGTCTATTGGTTGTAAACTTGCCAATCTAGTTCCCTAAAGGATATTGGCAAGCCTTGGTCCTGAGGTAAGGTAATGTCAAATACCCTAGGGGTTCTATGTCATTATATTGATATTGCATCTTGTTCATGAGTGAACTCATAGCTGAGACCTTAAAAATTGGTTGAGAGAGTTCTAAACAAGATAGAATTAGTGTGAGATCATAGTGAGGTGCCACTGGGCATGTTAAAATGTAGATCCAAGAATCTAAACACAACCACTAGGGTTAGTCAAGGGGTGCACATGGTACTTAATCAAACACCTACAGGGATAAGAGGCTTAGGGACTCTATGGGTACTTGAAATCTATAGAGGCCATCCAATTTTTTATCTTGTAATAATCTATAGAGAGACTCGTAAACTAGGATAGAGCTATCATGATCAAGTGAACAAGGGATGTAGGTATCTATAATGGGTATAACCAAAATAAATTGAGCTAGAGGGGATTAATATTCAATGCTTAAAGAATGAGAAGACAATCTAATTAAATCAAAGAGCACTACCAAACAAGAAATGCATTTCAAAATCATGCAACTATATTAATTGAAAGATGATTTCAAAAGGGAAATTATGTTTTCAAGATTAATATATATATATATATAGAGAGAGAGAGAGATCATACACCTTCAAAAATCTAAGTTAATTCCTCTATTCAAATCAAACTATCTATAACATACAAATAACTAAGTGAATGCCATTTTAACTAAAAAAATTAAGTTAATTGAACATAAGAGCATATGTCAATTAGGGAAATGATTCAAAATCAATCATTCCTACACAATGAAATACATTTCCAAATGGGAAAGATGTTTTGAAGGTTGAGAGAATGCATACAATTTAGAATCTACTCTAGGTATATCCAAAACAAGTTAAACTAGTATACAAATAACAAACCCTAGTAGACATACTAATATATAATAATTGAGTTTCACTTTGCATAGAAAATTTTCCTTAGATCAAGCTCAAAGAAATGTGCAAGTCTTATACTAACCAGGAATCCAAGCTTGAGATGGCAAAAGAAGAATAACATGGTTATAGTGTAGAACCAAGTCCAAACCAATGTCTATGAAACAAAGTGTAGGTGAAGTCAGAACTGCAAGTGTGTGAGAGCTCAATCCAAGTGCACAAATTAGGTACAATTCCAATTGTAAAATCTAGGAATAAGCCACAAGAAAGCATAAGTAATAGGGAGTAGCAATTGAGTCACCAAATTAATGTGTAGTAATGCATGAAATCCCCTATTACCAATCCAATTCAAGAGTACCAAGAATAAATCAACATGGATCCAGTAAGGCATGAGAGTCAAGAGAGTGAATAAGAATCAAGGATTAGGAGGAAAATGAATGAAATAGAGTGATATAGGGCATCCCTAAACCACCAAAGACCCAAAATTACTTGTTTCTAGAAATTAGACACCAAACAGGGACCAAAAACTAACATTCTAGTTAATTTGTGGTAGGCCACAACTTAGGGGGTTAACATACGACCTAGGCCATGGGTTATCCCTATAATTTATGGCCTAGGTTAATTACCCATCTTGGTTTGTCTATGAGTCTCTAAAAGGGCTCTAGGAAGCATGAGAAGGTTCTGTCAGTGAGTAAAGAGTCCAAGGAGGTACAAAATATGTATATACAAAGTGAGAAGGTGTCTATGTAAGTGATAAATATCTCATATAGGATCACCTAGGTCAGTAGTCTGCATGTGATCTGATATATAATGATATGGAGGAGTAGGGTCATGATAAGTACGACTACAAACCATATTGTAAAAACTCTTTCCAAAGAAAAATGTTATGAGGGGTCATGATTTGGAGAATGAGCTTATAAATTTGAGCCTAGGTGACTTTGGTATGATTCAAGTCTTCTTCACCAAATTTAAATAACTTGAGTTATAGTGGAAACAATGTGGTATTGACAAAAAGGATGATCAATTAATCCTTTCCATCCTTTCCAAATTGGGATCCCACTAATCTATCTTCATTTTTACCTTCCACGCTACCAAGCATGCCTTTGGAGCTACATAGACCATGTTATCCTTAGATGATTTTGACATGCACTTGACTTGGGTATATTAAATTCATCCAAATCTCATGTCTTAATTGTAATTCATGACAAAAGGAAGGATTATAATATCAAGGAGATGAAATGTAACAAGGATTTAGAGAAAAGAAAGGGTCAAAATTTTGATGCTAAGCTAAAAGCATTAGAAAAGTCCTCTTTTAAAGATAAACCCAAGAAAGAGTGACTCACATGTGACTAATGCAATAATTATGTGTATGATGAGTCTGAATGCATGAAGAATCAAATTAAACAATTGATAAATATGATCAATAGGCACAACATTAGTTTCCTAATTCTTCCAATCAAATTTCATTAGCACATTAATCTTATAAAGCTAAATAAATTAATGAGGGAAAAGATAAGGGAAAACCACTTGTTTCAGTTTCATCCTAGCCTTCCATAAGTTATTTTTTCTAATGCATCACACCACATGGATTCATCATAGGACATGTTCTCATCCTTGGAGTCTTGTTTTATTCCTTCCATATTGTTGGGTGACATTACTCCTTATAAATTTAATGGGAGTGGATATGTTACAAATAATGATGACACATTTCATGATGTTCTATGTGTTCCCTCTTTATCTACTAATATCCTATCTATTTACTACATCATTCACATTGGTTCAGGTCAGAGAGTTGAGTTCACACCCAATTCTATGGTTATTAGGGAAGTAGATAGTGACTCCATTTTTACATCTAGGAAAGTAGCTCACTAGTCTATATTGTATATTATCTCACAATTTTCTCTTGATCAATCCTCTACTACATTTTCACTCATTCATATGGGATGAGTAAATTATGGCATGAGCTATTTGGGCATTTCAACTACTGTTACCTAAATAAACTCAATCATCAAGACATGCTTTCAAGGTTGCCATGAGTCAAGTTTTCTAATAGAGATTACCAAGGTTTCATACTTGGTAAGTATCCTAAGGATAAGTATGACAAGGTAAAATCATATATATCTGAACAAATATTAGAGTTTGTTTATTAAGACATTATTGGTCCATTCTAAAACTTTCATTCAACAACATAAAGTACATGATTACTTTCATTGATGACTTTTCAAGGTACACTTAGGTGCATTTTTCTAAGCATAAATTAAAAGTCTTTGACCATTTTATGGATTTTAATGCCCTTATATAAATATTATTAGGTAAATCCATCAAGATTGTTCACATCAATAATGGTGGTGAATATGTCAGTAACTATTTTGAGTAATATTGTATATCAAAGGGTGTTGAACTACAATGGATAGTTATGTATAGTCCTAAAAATAATGGTGCTTTAGAGTGTAATAATATGTCCTTGAAGGAAATGGCTAATTATATGCTACACTCCAAGTCTCTTTCACCTCAGTATTAGGTTGAAGCAATCAACTATACTTCTTACATTTAAAATTGAGTTCCTCATAAAGCTTTAAAAGGAGTCACTCCTTTTAAAGATTGTAATGGTTATAAACCCACATTGAATCAATTTTGAGTGTTTAGATCTCATGTTATGGTCTACATTCCTAATAATAAATGTAAGGAAATAGAACCTCAGAGTTAGCCTTGCATCTTCATTGGATATGTTGAGGATGTTAAGGGATATAAGCTTCTCCATCCCACCACTCATGAGTTGTTCATTGAGATGAGTTCTTATTTTGAAGAGGGTCATTTAGACTCCATACTTAACACCTTCCATATTCCTTATACATAATGGGATTTGATGATATTTATGATTATTCAAATCTTCCCAATCATCTTCCTGAGGATCTTGATTCTTCTTCAAGGTTTGATGATGAGAGTAGTTATAATGGTTCTCCTCCACCTTATCCTAGAATATCATCCTCACTCTCTAATCACTGGTCCTCTTTGAGATAGACAAATAGTACAAAGTTTTTGTTAATGGGTTGGAGATCCATCAGACAATAAAGAAACCCATTCACAATTCTAGAATGCCCCACATTATTTCATCTCATCTACTTCTAATCCATAATCATTTCATGAGGCATCAATCACTCCTGAGTGGGATACTACTATGGAAGAGGAATATGATTAATTTATGAGGAAAAACACTATATATTTAATCCCTCTTCTTAAAGGAAGAAAACTTGTTTGATGTAGGTGGATCTACTAAATAAAATTTGTAGAAAATGGGTCTGTAGACAAGTTCAAAGCACATTTGGTAGCAAAGGGTTTTTATCATGTACCTAGAATTGACTATACTGAGATGTTCACCCTAGTTATCAAAATTAACTCATTCAAATTCACTCTCACCATTTTTGTAGCACATCACTAGGATGTTCATCGATGGATGTGAAAAGTGCCTTTATTCACAGTGATCTCAAAGAGAAAATATACATGGAACAACCACAAGGATTTATGGAATATTCCTCATTAGTTTATAAATTTTATAAATCTATGGCCTCAAATAAGATCCTTGATATTGGTATCCAAGGTAGACTCCTTTATTATTTTTATTGGTTTTACCAAATGCCATTTTGATCCAAATGTCTACATTTTTTGGTAGGATGATTCATTGTTGATTTGGGTTCTCTACATGGATGACCTATTGATCATAGGGAGTTCTTCATCCACCATCGCAATAATGATTTTATTTTTGTTTGATAGGTTCTCAATGATTAACTTAGGATTTTTGCATTACTTATGTAGGATTGATATTTCTCAATAAAACTCTATAATCATTATTATAATCTAAGTATGCTCTTGATTTACTTACACAATTTAACATCATTTAGTGTAAGCCAACTCTAACTCTTTTCTATTTGGTGTAAATATTGAGGCAGATTTTACATCTCCATTGGTTGATGCTACCTTATATTGATAACTTATTGGTAGTGTCATTTATCTTATGAACACTAGACCTAACATTTCATATGTAGTGGGCATGGTCTCTAGATTCATGTATGAATCATATGAGATGCACTAGAAAGTAGCTAATCAGATTCTCCACTACATTAAGGGTACTCAACATTTTAGGATTCATTATGGAGTGAGCATAGATGTTGACTTAATTAGTTATACATATTTATATTGGGTTGGTGATAATTAGAATCATAATTCTACTTCAGGCTACAGTTTCTCCCTTGGTTTAAGTCTAATTAGTTGGTCAATCAAGAAGCATAATGTTAGTACATTATCTTCTATAGAGGTAGAATACAAATGAACTGATAATGATGCCACTTAGGCTATTTAGATTCAAGGGATTATCACTAATTTTGGAATCTTATTTTAATGATAAAAAATCATCTTATACGATAACCAAAACACAATCTAGATCTACTTGAATCTAGTTATCCATCAATAAACTAAGTGTATCAAGATCTACATGCATTTAATTTGAGATCTCATCCACAACCAAGTCAATTATCTCTGATACATCTAGACAACATAGCAAATTGTTGATATATTCACCAAAACCTTTTCTAAGAGAAAGTATCTTCATTAGAGGTCTCTTCTTGGGGTTCAGGTAAATCCAACATCCTCCTCTTTGGGGAATTTCTATGTACTTAGGCACCTCATCAGGCCTTTATTCTGGGATCCAATTATAATACCCAATTAAACTACACTTAAGGGGTGGTTAGTGTATATTCTTATTCCATTTAATGGTTTTTCCCTACACATGTTTAGTTGAGTATCTTGCTTAGGTGTATACTGTGAAAGATAATCTCACATTCATGAGGAAGTGAGGACATGTTTATCTTCCACCTATATAATGCACCTTCCTAAATCTTTTATGACTAATGATTAAATTATGTTAATTTTAATATTATAATCTTTCAATTATTGAGTAATTACTTATTTATGGTCCATGTTTGATTTCACTACAACACATATGTAATTTATTTATGCATTCAACTCTATCCATTATATCCTCAAATATGGCCCACTTCAATAGTTAATATACAAATTTGGGATAAATACTTAAAATCATATAAGCCATATGATTTGGGTTGGTTCAATAAATGTGTAGACATCCTGTGACCAAGTAATGTAATATTAATTTTGGTATTAATGCACATTTCATTGATTAATTTATAGTGGGTGTTGTGCCTCTTTATGTGTGTAGTGTAGTGTTTCTCATCCATTATTTTTATATCCAAGTTTTCATCTTCATGAATAGATCCAATCAATACCATTTGGTAAAGGATGGTAATATCTACATCATTTCAACCTAGAAAGTTCATTCAAAATATATTTGGTAAGTTCCTCTAAAACTAAAAGGATTAGTAATGAAAGTGAGAAGTATGTTTTACTTATTTTGAGACATATTTAGGATTAAAAAGTGGCTACACATAAAAAAATTTATAACATGCTTACTAACAAATAGTAAAATTTTATGGGAGATTTGGTGTAACACATCAAAGAAGTATTTCATGAGCCCATGAGGTTTCTAATGGTGAGGCATATTAAAAACAAAATTTAGAATCTTTTAGACAATCTAATTCCAAATCTTGGGTTATATAGGTAATATTTTAAGGATGCACTAAGGTAAAAAAAAATAGTATTTAATTAATTATGGTGTAATATGTCCTAGTACTTCCTTATGTGATTCTTATATTTTTATAGTACCTAAAAAAATGGTTCATAGATAATATTTGTTGATTATAAAGCACTTTAAAAAGTAACCATCAAGAATATGCACCTTCTTCCATGAATTTATGATCTTATCGATAATCTTCACCATGCAAAATATTTTACTAAAGTGGAATTGAAATCAAAGTATCACCAAATAAAGAAGATGACATTCAAAAGATAATGTTAGATAATGCAAGGGTTTTAAGAGCGATTGGTTATACATTTTGGACTATGCACTATGATGAAAACCTTCATGTAGTTGATGAATGATGCAATGATGCCATTTATTGATTCCATTGTCATTGTGTATTTGGATGATATTCTTGTTTTCAAAAATAATTATTAGTTATCCCCTTAACCTATAGTGCATCTAGGGATATGTGTGGATGACTTATGGCTTACACATCTTCATATTAGCTTATTATATTTCTCAATTTCCTTAGTATGATCAGCCTATGTAATAACCATGGCTAAGTAGAGTATATATAGGAGGTAGTGGTTAGTCTTTTAGGATCATGTTTTGAATTCTATTTTTATTGCATTATTATGGAGGTTACCCCCTCAAAATGGCTCAGTCATAATATTTAAATATTATACTCTTTCGTCAATTGTTGTTATGGATCTGTTCATTCTACTCTTAATTTTGCCATATATATAATTCTATTATTGTGAATCATCTAAGTAATTTCCTTAAAAGTGGTATTAGAGCATCAACTTACGTGTGTTTTTTAGGCACATTTTTTTTAGATCTAGCATACTAAGCACTAAAAGGATGAACAAACATAACTTGTGATTTGGGAAAAAAATATTTTTTCATCACTGTAGTTTTGCTCATTAGGTGTTTTTATAAAAATAAGAAAAAACATTTTTTCTAGGTAAAAAATAAAAATAAAAGTCTAGAAATGGTTTTTACCTTATGAAAATTAGTATTCATTAGATTCATATCTATGAGATGATCACAATAGTATATTCTAATAGTACACTTTTTTAGGTAAAAAATTTTCACCCTTGTACATAATAGCAGTAGTTGGATTCATCTCAGTGAGATGATCACAATAGTTTATTCCATCAGTGTATTTTTTTTGAGGTTGAAACCCTCCTAGGGTTTGTACATGGATGGTCCAAACACTCACAGATAAGGTAAATGGAAAGAAACTCCAAAATCTCCTCACAAAGATGACATAGAATCTGAAAGTTTTGATTCATCTATTTCATAGGTAGTTTAACAACTTAAGTCAGAGTTACAGGGCATGGTGAAAAAAATGATTTTTATATGGTTCAAGGGGACATTATAGGTTTGAGAGGGGACTTGGATAGTGGGAAGGATCAATTACAACTAATATCTAGGCAATTGGTTGACTTTGCAATGCGTCCACTACAAAATAATCCTCCACCACTTTAGTTTGGTTTTTCTCCTCTAAACAATACCAACACCAATTCTGAACCTAAGCTGATGTTGCCAAAATTAAACCTATATAAGTTTGATAGTAATGATCTACTCACTTGGCTCACTCAAATTGAAAATTTATTTTATCTACATCAACCTCCATGTTCACAAAAAGTGGTTATGGCCTTTGTATATCTATAACATGATCCATTCATTGAGTATCATTGATTGTGTCCTCAAAATAAAAAGAAGGGTTTCCTAGTTTCATGGTCAATATTTTATGAGGATTTGAAGCTCCACTATCATAACAATCTCTTTGAAAATTACTTCTATCAGCTATCCAAGTTGCCCCAGATTGGGACTGTCAAGGAATAAATTCATCAATTTAATAATATCTTTTTACATGTGGCAAAAATCATTGAGGAAAATATGACTGGCCTATTTTTGGGTGGCCTCAAAAATAGCATCTAATTGGAGGTTCATATGTTTAATCCCAATTTTATATCTGAGTAGATATCAAGGGCTTACATGGTTAAGTAAAAAGAGATGATCAGATGAAGACCTTTCACCAATGTTCATGAATGCACCTTCTCAGCACCATCCTTTCATCAGCCTACCAAATTTACACCTCAGTAAGTGGAAGAAAACTGTGCAAAATGTTTGTGTTTTGGTTGTGATAGCAAATGGAGTAAACAGAATTGATGTACTAAAAAGAATTGGTTATACATTGATAGTGCCAATGAGGAGGAAGAAGATGAGGAAGCTTCATGGGAAGGGTAAGAAGAACCTAAAGATGAATCTATATTATCAACCTACTATTTCCTATCATGCACTTTTAGGTATCAGTACTCCTCAAACTCTTAAGGTGGTGGGGTTCCTAAAGAAACAGAAGGGGAATGTGTTAATTGAATATGGGAGTACAAATAACTTCATCATTAGTAAGTTGGCTAATCATTTAAATTATTTCATTTACCCAAATCTAGACTTTCAGGTCATGATTGTAGATGGTGGTCCAGACAATATTCTATAAAATTCCATAATATTAAGATTGTTACAGGAGACTTTTTGTTAGATTCCCCTATGTTGATTATTCCCATGGGAGGAGCTGACATTATTTTGGGAGTGCAGTGACTCGCCACTTTGGGCACTATTGATTTGAATTTCCAAGAATTATTCATGAGGTTCCATTCAAAAGGAAGGACTTTTGAACTACATGGATAATGGGCTAATTTTCTAGAACTAGTTAGTTCCCACTAAATGATGAAGATTCTTAGAAAAGGTGTAGAAGGTTTTGTGGAATGATTATTTTTTGTGGAGGTTCAACCAACCAAGGAATATACACATCCTAATTTTCATATGGTTTTTTATGACCATTATTATTTTTGGTGACATGTCGAAAGGACTTCTTTTAAGTCATGCACATGATCATGCCATCAGACTCATTTTAGGAAGTACACCACCCAATATCAGACCCTAAAGGTATCCTTATGCCTAAAAGAGTGAAATTAAAAATATGGTACAAGAGATGTTGAGGGAAAGACTCATTTGACACAGTCAAAGTGAATATTCTTCCCTGGTGATCATGATGTGAAATAAAAATGATAGTTAGAAGGTGTTTCTAGATGATAGAGAACTCAAGAAATACACCATCAAATATAAGTTACGTATTCCAATAATTGATGATTTTCTATATCAATTTCATGGTGCTATTTATTTTACCAAGTTATATCTTCACTCTAGATATCATCATATTCACATCCGTGATGAGGACATACCTAAAAAAACTTTCAGAACTCATAAAGTCCATTATGAATTTATGGTCATGCATTTTGGACTCACAAATACATCATCTACATTTTTGATTTTGATGAATATTATTTTTGAGACATTTTTTAGAAAGTTTGTATTAGTTTTTTTTATGATATCCTCATCTATAACAAAAACTGAGAAGACCATTTGAAGTATGTGAAATAGATGCTTTTATTTATGGAACAACATCAGCTTTATGCCAAACCTTCTAAATGTGATTTTGGTGTCCAAAATCTAGAGTACTTGGGTCATATTATTTCACATGGAATGAAATTTGATCCTAAAAAAATCCAAGCAATGATGGAATGGTAGGTTTTCAAGACCCTCAATAACCTTTATGGATTTATGAGGTTAATTGGTTGCTATCATAGGTTTGTCAAAAATTATGGTATCATTACATTCCCACTCAACTATTTACTGAAGGAAGACTCCTTCTAGTGAACTGATTCAAATACCAAGGCATTTGAACATTTTAAAATGGCTATGTACACAACTCCATTTTTTGCTACTCCTAATTTTTCAAAAACTTTTATTGTGGAGTGTGATGCATTAGGATATGGCATCAGGGTTGTACTCATGCAAGAAGACAGATCACTGACATTTGAAATTTACCAATTGAAGGAGAAAATAGGCTCAAACCAATATATGAGAAAGAGATGATGGCTACTCTACATGTAGTGGAATAATGGAGACCTTATCTGATGGGTCATCACTTTTAGGTAAAGAGTAATCATGATAGCCTCAAATAATTTTTTATAACAATTCTTATCATCTAAATAACAACAAGAATGGGTGACTAAAATGTTAGGCTATGATTTTGAAATAGTTCATAAGAAAGTAAAAGGCAATCTGGTGGTAGATGCCTTCTCTCAGTGAGATGAATTAGTTGAGGCATTGTTATGCACCATGACCATGTGGCAAGAAGATTGTCTACAGGAATAAATATTAGAATGGTATAAAGATAGTGCTCCCAAGGATTTAATTGATAATCTTTAGTAGGGTTCTAATGAATATAAAAAAATTATATGGAAGGGGAATGCATTATGGTATAAAGATAGATTATACCTTTATAATCATTCTCCCTCAAACATAAAATTCTTCAGGAACTTCATGCCTCTCCACACGGATGTCACTCAAGATTTTTGAAAACATATCATAGAATCAAGCAAGATTTCTCTTAGAAAGGACTCAAATGGGATGTTCAAAAATATGTGGCAAAATGCATTGTATGCCAACAAAATAAAGGGGAAAATGTTAAGACCCCAAGTCTTTTACAGCCTTTATCCATTCCTAATCATCATTGGGAAGAGATTTTCATGGATTTTATTATGGAGTTACCATGGTTTGAGGGTAAAAATGTCATCATGGTAGTTGTGGATTGAATCGCCAAGTATGCTCATTTTTACTCCTTATCGTAGCCATTTGTTACTAGTACAGTAGCTTCTACTTTTCCAAATATAGTTCAAAAATTACATGACACTCCAAAGATCATTATTAGTGACTGAAATCCCATATTTACTAGTAATTTTTGGACTAAATTATCTGCATGTTTGGGTACCTAGTTGGCTCATAGATCATCCTATCATCCTCAATGTGATGGAAAAATATTTTTTTTCAAAAAATGTCGCAAAGGGTATCTTCATTTTTTTGTTTCTAAAAACCATGACAAATAGGTTCATTAGATACCACTTATTGAATGGTGGTATAACACTTCTTCTAAGATGTCTCTCTTTGTGGTATTATATGGGTATTAAACCCCATCCATCACTTTAATTTTTTTAGTGCATCCTAAGGTTTGAGATGTTTGAGTAACACATTCACCATCAACATGAGGTGTTAGTCAGTTTGTCAGAGAATTTAGAAATAGAAAAAAATCAAATTAAGTATGAAGTAGATCAACACCATAGTGAGAGGCATTTTGACATAGATGATTGGGTATTTATGCATTTGAATCCATATAATTATATGTCTCTAAAGTAATATAAAAAGGATAATAATTTATCACCTAAGTATTATGGCCCTTACCATATCTTGTAAAAAATTGGTAGTGTGGCTTAAAAGCTAGAATTAACCCCAGCCATTCGCATACATCGGGTATTACATGTATCTTACCTGAAGAAAGTAATTAAACACATATTTTCCACTCAAACTGAGTTACTTGAATTAGATGAATAAGTCTGAGTCGTTCTAGATCCTAAAGATATCCTTCACACATGAACTAAGCAACTACAGACTAAAGCCATTAGGTAGTATTTGATCAAATGAAAGAACTTGCATTTTGAAGATGCAACATGAGAGGATGAAGCATTCCTAAAACAACATTCTAGTTTGATTTAACATTGAGGACAAATTTAATTTTAAGGGGAAGGTTATGTTATGCCCTTAATGTATAGTGTGTCTAAGGATATATGTGGCTGACTTATGGCTTACGGAATAACCATGGCTAAGGATATGTATTGTCAGCTTATGGAATAACCATGGCTAAGTTGAGTATATATAATAGGTAGTGGTTTGTATTTTAAGATCATATTCTGAATTCTATTCTTATTACTTCATTATGAACGTTTCCCACTTGAAGTAGCTCAATCATAATATTCAATTATTCTACTCTTTCGACAATTGTTGTTGTGTATCTCCTTATTTTACTCTTAATTCTACCATGTAAAATTCTACTATTATGAATCATATAAATAATTTTATTACATAATTATGAGCATATTGATTATTTAAAACATATTTTACAAGTTTTGGAGAAGAAAAAGTTAATATTGAAAGAGAATAAATGGGAATTTTCTCGACAATCAATTGTATACTTGTGGCATGTGGTTAGAGACGGCTAATTTAGGATTGATTTGACAAAGATCAATGGCATCATGAAGTGGCCAAATCCTTCTAATGTGATTGAAATAAGGAACTTTATAGGTGCATTTCATTATTTGGGGAAGTTCTTCAAGGATTTCTATTTCATAATCACAACTTTGTGTACCATTAAAACAAGTGGTAAGACTTTTACTCAGGGTAAGAAGCAACACAACTCATTTTTTAGGTTTGAAAAAATATTAGGCATGCTTAGAGCATTAACTTTACCTATTTTATAGCTTCTATTTGAGGTAAAAATAGATGTTAGTAACTATGTTATGGGGGTTTCCCTATCACAAGGAGGTAAGCCCATATGTTAGAATTTGTTTGTATGATTATTCATGAAGTTCAATCAATAACCAATAACATGTAGAAGTCAATGGTCATATTATAACATTAATCAAATACAAACATTTACTATGACATTGGCTATACATTGTAGTATCTTATGTAGCTACACAAAAATAAAGAGACATGCAGAAATAAGGTGACTATTGCTTATGGCAGTGTATTTGGACTTAGTACTATGGATAGAGATCATTAATCTTTTTTTACGTCAGTAGACGCCTCCGTGTTCCAGACTTTTAGTAGCTTGATTAGAAGAAACCTGCGATAGTAGGCAGGGGCCGAATGGCTACGGCTTCACTATATTACTCACAAAAACTTATTACAATATCCTTGTTTCAATTTCTGATTCACAAGATCCTTCGAAAAGGGCAAGTGAAGAGCATACTCTTTTACAAGGCTACTAGATTTTCACACTGAAAATTTTTTCGATGCAAATACATAGGTGAAGAGGCTTATTTATAGCAATATTGGGCGGCCCTGCTTGCTCGCTGGCAAGGCGGTGTCAATCCCATCATGCTTTACAGCTCAAAAGTTGTCTACAGTGAGATGTTGTTTGAAGCGTTGGATCCACAAGATGATGATGGCGATGAAGGAATCCTAGGTTGTGGGCCCAACATGTCTTCCACTTCATCTTCGAGATCTTCTTCGGATATCGGATTGAAAAGGCATCTTATCTGGAAGGTGCTTTGTAGATGCCAATGTCGATAGTTTGGGGGTCCTGCTTCACATGGTGTATGTCTTGGAGTGCAGTGGAAATAAGATTCCCACTCAAGTTGTCAGCGAATAATGGTATGGACAACTGTGTCTTGATCATGATTTTGTTTTTCGTGAATGCGGTGTGGACCATGTCGAGCGATCCAACGATACAGATGTTCGTTGAATGTAGATCGTATCCGAATGTGCCACGTCCATAGTGGTCGCTTTAGTAGCTCAGTGAATTGCTGATATAGGAATTCACTGTTGAGTCTTTCAATGGTGATGACTCCTGAGCTTTGACGGTGGTTTGCTTGAACCGTCACTGCTGCAGACATTTGCAGGTCTTATCTTACTGCATAGGAGATCCTCGTATATCGAGGATGCAGGCCTTCTCTAAGGATTTGTTCTTGAACTAGAACATTCATGGAGTCAAATCCTTGATTAAGTATTCTGGTGAGATTGAAACCAGGTGTAGGCTGGTGCATCAATGTAGCTGAAGGATTCCAGCTAAGCCAATCTACAATAACATTATTAGAACCTATAATATGCTCCATAGAAAATTTAAACTGGTGAAAGAATGCCTGCCACTGGACATATTTTCCGCGACCATCTTTCCGACCATGGTCTTTTTCTCTGAAGGTCAGAAATCTAGTACAGTCAGTTATAATTACAAAATGTGGCAAATGCAGAAGTTTAAGCATAAACTTCTCTAGACATTTCTTTACAGCATAGATCTCTTTGTCAAAGGAGATCCATTTTAGAACATCGGAGCTAAACACACCACTCGCAAATTCACACACAAACTCTTTATTATCTACTATACAAACAAGTACTCCTCCCCATGCTAGGTCAGAGGCATTGGTATAAACTTTCATTTGTTGAGACTTTGGGATATGCAGTTCAAGCAAGGTAGCAACCTTGGCTTTGATCTTTTGTACTGCAACTGTGTGTTGTTCTTTCCAATGGAATGCTTTCTTTTTCTGGAGAAGGGTTTGTAGTATGTACCTATCTTCACCAGAGTTAGGATAGAAACTGTTTAAATAATTTAATAATCCCAAAAAAGCCTGCAACTTTTGTTTATCAAGTTGCTCTGGAAAATTGACGACCTTTTCTTTTATGTGTGGCTGGACTTGTAGTTTGGATTCTTGGATCACCATGCCAAGGAAATTGCATTCAATTTTGCACAACTGAATCTTAGTCTCTGAGAGGACTATTCTTGCGTTTTGTGCCAGCTGAAAGAATTGGGAGAGATGAGTAGCATGCTCATCTAAAGAATTACTAAAAATTAAAATGTCATCAATATATACACAAAGAAAATGAGAAGTGCCGCCAAAAAATTTATCCATATGCGCCTGATAATATGTTGGCACATTCATAAGGCCGAAAGGCATGACAGTCCACTGGAAATGGCCAAAGGGGCAGCTGAAGGCTGTCTTGGCTCTTTCTTCTTCTTTGACTCTGATCTGATAAAAGCCAGACTTGCAATCAAACTGTGAGAAATATTTACAGGCTACAAATTTCTCAAGCAAGTGGCTTTTATCTGGTATCGGATATGGATATGACTTTGTGATAGCATTTAATGGTCTATAATTGATGACCATTCTTTTCTTTCCTCATTTCTGCTCTGAATGTTTATTGACCATAAAGGCGTAGCAGTAGAAAGGAGAAGTTGATTTCTCAATGAAGCCATTAGCTTCAAGATCTTTGATCTGTGCTTCCATATCATCATAATCTTGTGCCGGTATGGGAATCCTTTTCCCAATTTTCATGTGCTTGCCTTCAAATATCTTTATTTCCATTTCAAGCATAGCTTTGGACCAAAACTGTTGAGGATTCTCTGAGCAGATAGAGGACTTGATCCTTTCTCCAATTTTTATGATTTCAGCTGGGATTATTTCAGGGCTCTGAGTCATGGAGCTCGGGGACTGTTCTGTGGCATAGATTAGGTGAGGTATCCTAAGCCTTTCATTCTCTATGGTGAACATGATGCTTTTTGCAGTAGCACCATAGGGTGTGTATCTATCAATAAATGAGCCTCCAAGGAGGATGTCAATGGGCATCTTCTCTAGGGCGAAAAAATCACAATGGAAGATTTTATTTTGGATGCGAAGGGGCTGCTGGTGTTTATAGTTTCTACAGGTAAAACTATTCCCTTGGACATCAATGCTCTTGTAAGCTTGATTCTCATCAAGTGTCTTCCAGTCACTGATGAGCTGCGGTTTTGCAAAAGAGAGAGAAGCACCAGTGTCTACTTGTGCATCTATCAGTCTGCCATTTATTTCTAATGTAAAGAATTGGGCAAATTGCCCATTTATCAAGTGGTTCAAATAGACAGGCTCTGGAAGTTCAAGAGAGGGAATACTGGTACATACCATTTTCTGCTTTCCTGGATCTTGGACAATTGTTGGTTCTAGGTAGACTTCTTCTTCTTCTGGTTCAGCTTCTTCTTCTTGGAGATTACTGCATTCACCTGGGTAGTAATCTTGGTCAGAGTAAAACATGCTTCCGACTTCATCCTCTTCGTAACCATCATCCCACCGAGGATCCGCTGTTAAGACTGGTTCTTTAGCTGGTAGGATTTCTTCCCATTTTGGTTATCTTATTTCCTTCGACGGCTCTTTGCTGGTGAACTTATTCTTTATCCAAGAGTCACTTGGCTTGAAGGAGCTTGGATATTGCATAGGAGGATGATCTAATCTATGCATCGTGGGAGGTTGTCTCGGTTGAGAGGGTTGTCTCCCTCTATATGATTCTCCTCTGGAGTATCCTCTTCCTCTGGGTTTCTCTGGTCGCTCAGGCACTTCATGGTGATGACATGAACAGGCTCCATATGCTTCATTAGACTAGACAAACCAGTCATTAGCTCTGGGTCTGTAGTGTCTTGCACCAAGTTGCATATTTGTCATTGGCTTTTCTAGCTCATCTGTAAGTGATTCAAGAGCTGTTGCATCTTCTTCATCATCGGATGCTTCATCTGGAAGATCTTCAAGTGTTGGTTCATAAATATCTTCTTGAAGATAAAGATCTTCATCTGCATCAACAATATCCCACCACACTGCTGCGTTGGAGGAAAAAACAGCTTTAACAGTAGAGTTTTTGCAAGAGCAATTAGGAGCAATGTGGCCGGGTTTGTGATAGATGTAGCAAATCGGCTGCTTAGAAGGAAGACGAGCAGTACGACGTTTCTTGAGGAAACGATGAGGAGGTGCATAGGAATGTTTCTTAGGAAAAGAGCCAGATTCTTTAGCCGCATTATTTCTTTTATTAATTAATGAATTTGCACCTCCCGTTGGCAATAGAGAATTAGAATCAAAGAAATGGTTGTTAAAAATGGAGCTCTGCGACCTCAAGCAGTTTGATGCCTTTGCCAAACAATTTCAGCAACTGGCTTATGAAAGCAGGTGCTAAGCTTCTACTGAAATCAAGTTAAAATTTCTGCATGCCATGCCATATAATTTGATTGACAGAGTACTGTCTTATATTGACCTCAAAGGACTCACGATCGAAGATCTAGTCCTTTCAGATGTCATGGATTTTTCCAAGCAGCAGATAATGACTTTAGTCTCTTAGACTAAGTCCATGCAAAAGCTCAGTAAGCACCAAGCATCTCAAATAGCTCCAGTCTTCCCAGAAATAGCCCCATATGGCTGTCGATCGTTTGTACAACCTCATCGCCAACAGAAGCAGCGCCGTAAGCATGTCTCCTTCTAACGCCACTCTTTTCCTAAAAAACATTCCTATGCACCTCTTCATCATTTCCTCAAGAAACGTCGCACTGCTCGTCCTCCTTCTAAGCAGCCGATTTGCTACATCTGTCACAAACCCGGCCACATTGCTCCTAATTGCTCTTGCAAAAACTCTGTTGTTAAATTTATTTTTTCCTCCAACGCAGCAGCATGGTGGGATATTGTTGATGCAGATGAAGATCTTTATCTTTAAAAAGATATTTACGAACCAACACTTGAAGATCTTCCAGATGAAGCATCTGATGATGAAGAAGATGCAGCAGCTCTTGAATCACTTGTAGATGAGCTAGAACAGCCAATGACAAATATGCAATGTGGTGCAAGACACTTCCGACCCAGAGCCAATGACTGGTCTATCTAGTCTAATGAAGCATATGGAGCCTGGTCACGTCATCACCATGAAGTGCCTGAGCGACCAGAGAAAACCAGAGGAAGAGGATACTCCAGAGGAGAATCATCTAGAGGGAGACAACCCTCTCAACTGAGACAACCTCCCACGATGCACAGATTAGATCATCCTCCTGTGCAATATCCAAGCTCCTTCAAGCCAAGCGACTCCTGGATAAAGAATAAGTTCACCAGCAAAGAGCCGTTGAAGGAAATAAGAGAACCAATATGGGAACAAATCCTACCAGCTGAAGAACTAGTCTTAGCAGCGGATCCTCGGTGGGATGATGGTTACGAAGAGGATGAAGTCGGAAGCATGTTTTACTCCAACCAAGATTACTACCCAGGTGAATGCAGTAATCTCCAAGAAGAAGAAGCTGAACCAAAAGAAGAAGAAGTCTACCTAAAACCAGCAATTGTCCAAGATCCAGGAAAGCAAAAACTGGTATGTACCAGTATTCCCTCTCTTGAACTTCCATAGCCTGTCTATTTGAACCACTTGATAAATGAGCAATTTGCCCAATTCTTTACATTAGAAATAAATGGCAGACTGATAGATGCACAAGTAGACACTAGTGCTTCTCTCTCTTTTGCAAAACTGTAGCTCATCAGTGACTGGAAGACACTTGATGAGAATCAAGCTTACAAAAGCATTGATGTCTAGGGGAATAGTTTTACCTGTAGAAACTATAAAAACCAGCAGCCCCTTCACATCCAAAATAAAATCTTCCATTGTGATTTTTTCACCCTAGAGAAGATGCCCATTGACATCCTCCTTGGAGGCTCATTTATTGATAGATACACACCCTATGGTGCTACTGCAAAAAGCATCATGTTCTCCATAGAGAATGAAAGGCTTAGGATACCTCACCTAATCTATGCCACAGAACAGTTCCCGAGCTCCATGACTCAGAGCCCTGAAATAATCCCAGCTGAAATCATAAAAATTGGAGAAAGGATCAAGTCCTCTATCTGCTCAGAGAATCCTTAGCAGTTTTGGTCCAAAGCTATGCCTGAAATGGAAATAAAGATATTTGAAGGCAAGCGCATGAAAATTGGGAAAAGGATTCCCATACCGGCACAGGATTATGATGATATGGAAGAACAGATCAAAGATCTGGAAGCTAATGGCTTCATTGAGAAATCAACTTCTCCTTTCTGCTGCTACGCCTTTATGGTCAATAAACATTCAGAGCAAAAACGAGGAAAGAAAAGAATGGTCATCAATTATAGACCATTAAATGATATCACAGAGCCATATCCATATCTGATACCAGATAAAAGCTACTTGCTTGAGAAAGTTGCAGGCTGTAAATATTTCTCACAGTTTGATTGCAAGTCTGGCTTTTACCAGATCAGAGTCAAAGAAGAAGAAAGAGCCAAGACAGCCTTCAGCTGCCCCTTTGGCCATTTCCAGTGGAATGTCATGCCTTTCGGCCTTATGAATGCGCCAACATATTATGAGGCACATATGGATAAAAATTTTGGCGGCACTTCTCATTTTCTTTGTGTATATATTGATGACATTTTAATTTTTAGTAATTCTTTAGATGAGCATGCTACTCATCTCTCCCAATTCTTTCAGTTGGCACAAAACACAGGAATAGTCCTCTCAGAGACTAACATTCATTTGAGCAAAACTGAATGCAATTTCCTCGACATGGTGATCCGAGAATCCAAACTACAAGTCCAGCCACACATAAAAGAAAAGGTCATCGGTTTTCCAAAGCAACTTGATAAACAAAAGTTGCAGGCTTTTTTGGGATTATTAAATTATTTAAACAGTTTCTATCCTAACTCTGGTGAAGACAGGTACATACTGCAAACCCTTCTCCAGAAAAAGAAAGCATTCCATTGGGAAGAACAACACACAGCTACAGTACAAAAGATCAAAGCCAAGGTTGCTGCCTTGCCTGAACTGCATATCCCAAAGTCTCAACAAATGAAAGTTTATACTGATGCCTCTGACCTAGCATGGGGAGGAGTACTTGTTTGTATAGTAGATAATAAAGAGTTTGTGTGTGAATTTGTGAGTGGTGTGTTTAGCTCCGATGTTCTAAAATGGATCTCCTCTGACAAAGAGATCTATGCTGTAAATAAATCTCTAGAGAAGTTTATGCTTAAACTTCTGCATTTGCCACATTTTGTAATTATAACCGACTGTACTAGATTTTTGACCTTCAGAGAAAAAGACCATGGTCAGAAAGATGGTCGCAAAAAATATGTCTTGTGGCAGGCATTCTTTCACCAGTTTAACTTTTCTGTGGAGCATATTATAGGTTCTAACAATGTTATTGCAGATTGGCTTAGCCAGAATCCTCCAGCTACATTGATGCACCAGCCTACACCTGGTTTCAATCTCACCAGAATACTTAATCAAGGATTTGACTCCATGAATGTTCTAGTTCAAGAACAAATCCTTAGAGAAGGCCTGCATCCCCGATATACGAGGATCTCCTATGTAGCAGGACAAGACCTGCAAATGTCTACAGCAGTGACGCTTCAAGAAAACCACCGTCAAAGCTCAAGAGTCATCACCATTGAAAGACTCAACAGTGAATTCCTATATCACCAATTCACTGAGCTACTAAAGTGACTACTATGGACGTGGCACATTCGGATACATTCTACATTCAACGAACATCTGTATCGTTGGATCGCTCGACATGGTCCACACCGCATTCACGAAGAACAAAATCATGATCAAGACACAGTTGTCCATACCATTATTCGCTAACAACTTGAGTGGGAATCTTATTTCCACTGCACTCCAAGACATACACCATGTGAAGCAGGACCCCCAAACTGTCGACATTGGCATCTACAAGGCACCTTCCAGATAAGATGCCTTTTCAATCTGATATCCGAAGAAGATCTCGAAGACGAAGCAGAAGACATGTTGGGCCCACAACCTAGGATTCCTTCATCGCCATCATCATCTTGTGGATCCAACGTTTCAAACAGCATCTCACTGTAGACAACTTTTGAGCTGTAAAGCATGATGGGATTGACACCGCCTTACCAGCGAGAAGGCAGGACCGCCCAATATTGTTATAAATAAGCCTCTCCGCCTATATATTTGCATCAAAAAAAAAATTAGTGTGAAAATCTAGTAGCCTTGTAAAAGAGTATGCTCTTCACTTGCCCTTTTCGAAGGATCCTGTGAATCAGAAATTGAAACAAGGATATTGTAATAAGTTTTTGTGAGTAATATAGTGAAGTCGTAGCCATTCGACCCCTGCCTACTATCGCAGGTTTCTTCTAATCAAGCTGCTAAAAGTCTGGAACACGGAGGCGTCTACTGACGTAGAAAAAGATTGGTATCAGAGCCACATTACTGTAAGTTGATTCAGTAGAAAAAGATTGGTATCAGAGCCACATTATTGTAAGTTGTGAATCACTTTTCCTATTTCGCGGATCGATCTTTTGAGTTCTCTGCTTTGAAAATTTCTTTGGGAAAGTTATTGCATCGAGTCACAGGCCATTTAATCAATTTGTCATAGGCCGCTTTTATCTCTGCATCCCTTTATTCCCTTACCATAAATTTCTCGCTTACCAGAACCCAAATCTCCCCGCAATAGAATTCGGAAAAGCACCATCCACATCTATCGTAGAGATCATGAACGAATTTGAGTTTGAAGGCATGTATGAACTCCCTCCATTTGTCCCAGATCAAATATCGGACTGCCCCGATATTGATATCACTGAAGAAAATCTTGAGCAAGAAACTAGCCTGTTTAAACCTTCGGCTATTAAGGCTTCCCATGTGTATAAAAAGTCTGAGTTAGTTAAATCCAAATTCTTATACACATCTACTTATTTATCTTTTGTAAAGCCTAGAATCAAGTCTGTAGAGTTAACCCTCTGTTACAAACCCAAGAAAACTTATCAAACAAATTTACTCTCTCTGTTACCTGAGCAAGAAATCAATTATATCAGGTCACATGAAGATGTCAAATTTGTTCATTTTGGTTTGATCAGAATTCATATTCGACCCTTGATTCCTAGTAATATTAAGCCTGTATTGTATCTAGCCTTGTGTGATCGCTGCCAAGTTAGCTTTAAACATTCATGTCAATTATCCAGTCTTGGCCGCCTAAATGATGATACTATTTGTTTTGAGTTTTGTCCAAATCTTTCTGTCGCAGTCCGTGATAGAGGTTGTAGAGAAGTCAAACATGGATCTTTAGATTGTTGGGGTTTGTTTACATCTTTGTTTGGTCTAGATATGTTCGGAGAATTCAAATATGCGTCTATTAACATATCTGTTGTCTATAGTATGACCAACACAAACCACCCCAAAATCCTTGAGAATCTGCCCTATGCCAGAAGGCTCAGTGGAACTGTACAACTGCAGAAAGGCCATATAGAAGCAGTTGAAATCCCTCATGAATGGAAACTTGACTGGTTGAAAAATGTTTCTCCCAGAATGAAGAGTCAAGCCACAGTTCACCATAGTGGTGGCAGATCTATAAATATTTTGCCAAGATCCTTGTCTGTAAATTCCCGTCTCTCTCCTACAAGACCATCTACGTCTCCTTCCCGTAGATCTGTCAAAACCGGTCATATTTTGATCGAAGATGAAGAGGTAAATCAGGGAAATGATTTACCAGGTACTCTCATGAGTCTTCCTAGAGAAGACAGCATTGAGTTCTACACAGAGGATACTACTACTCTATACAGAGGTGAAAGATGGCCGCCGCAAAAAGGTGTCCACAGACAACCAGCAGGTACTATGCAGTATTTTGCAGCTGCATATGAGAACCCCTCTAATGAGTTTAAGCAAAGGAACTATACTGCGAGATTTAATTCTCATCTTATGGAAAATTTTGATGATCTGTGTAGAGATATTCTATCCATTAAGGATACTATAAATAACATAGAAAAGAAAGTTTCTTCTATTGATACAAAAATAGATTTGTTAGATGATAGTCTTAGCTGGCTATCAAAAGAAGACCAAAAGGCAGAATCATCCTCAAAGCCTCTCTATTCCATCTCCTTTGGTCCTAACTTCAAAACTGTAAAAAGATCACCCAGTCACACCCTTATGCAAAGAACCCATATACATTTGCAGCCTTGGTACTTAAATATAGATGACTTGATGAATCCTTTAAATGAAATCACTGCCTGGTGTAATACCATGCGTGTCCTTTCCATCCAAGCCCATCTTGACCAAGTAGGCAGCTCTTGCTTTGCAACAAAATTTCTATCGGGTGTTACCAGTTTATGGTGGCAGTCAATGACTGAGCCACAACACTATGAGCGTGTACATAATCAGCCAGATTCTTTAGCTACATTATTTCTTTTATTAATTAATGAATTTGCACCTCCTGTTGGCAATAGAGAATTAGAATCAAAGAAATGGTTGTTAAAAATGGAGCTCTGTGACCTCAAGCAGTTTGATGCCTTTGCCAAACAATTTCGGCAACTGGCTTATGAAAGCAGGTGCTATGCTTCTACTGAAATCAAGTTAAAATTTCTGCATGCCATGCCATATAATTTGATTGACAGAGTACTGTCTTATATTGACCTCAAAGGGCTCACGATCAAAGATCTAGCCCTTTCAGATGTCATGGATTTTGCCAAGCAGCAGATAATGACTTTAGTCTCTTAGACTAAGTCCATGCAAAAGCTCAGTAAGCACCAAGCATCTCAAATAGCTCCAGTCTTCCCAAAAACAGCCCCATATGGCTGTCGACCGTTTGTACAACCTCGTCGCCAATAGAAGCAGCGCCGTAAGCATGTCTCCTTTCGACGCCGCTCTTTTCCTAAGAAATTCCTATGCACCTCCTCATTCATTCCTCAAGAAACGTCGCACTGCTCGTCCTCCTTCTAAGTAGCCGATTTGCTACATCTATCGCAAACCTAGCCACATTGCTCCTAATTGCTCTTGCAAAAACTCTATTGTTAAAGCTATTTTTTCCTCCAACGCAGTAGCGTGGTGGGATATTGTTGATGCAGATGAAGATCTTTATCTTCAAGCAGATATTTATGAACCAACACTTGAAGATCTTCCAGATGAAGCATCCGATGATGAAGAAGATGCAGCAGCTCTTGAATCACTTGTAAATGAGCTAGAACAGCCAATGACAAATATGCAACATGGTGCAAGACACTACCAACCCAGAGCCAATGACTGGTCTATCCAGTCTAATGAAGCATATGGAGCCTGGTCACGTCATCACCATGAAGTGCCTGAGCAACCAGAGAAACCCAGAGGAAGAGGATACTCCAGAGGAGAATCATCTAGAGGGAGACAACCCTCTCAACCAAGACAACCTCCCATGATGCAAAGATTAGATCATCCTCCTGTGCAATATCCAAGCTCCTTCAAGCCAAGCGACTCCTGGATAAAGAATAAGTTCACCAGCAAAGAGCCGCCGAAGGAAATAAGAGAACCAATATGGGAACAAATCCTACCAGCTGAAGAGCCAGTCTTAGCAGCGGATCCTCGGTGGGATGATGGTTACGAAGAGGATGAAGTCAGAAGCATGTTTTACTCTGATCAAGATTACTGCCCAAGTGAATGCAGTAATCTCCAAGAAGAGGAAGCTGAACTAGAAGAAGAAGAAGTCTACCTAGAACCAGCAATTGTCCAAGATCCAAGAAAGCAGAAACTAGTATGTACCAATATTCCCTCTCTTGAACTTCCACAGCCTGTCTATTTGAACCACTTGATAAATGGGCGATTTGCCCAATTCTTTACATTAGAAATAAATGGCAGACTGATAGATGCACAAGTAGACACTGGTGCTTCTCTCTCTTTTGCAAAACCGTAGCTCATCAGTGACTGGAAGACACTTGATGAGAATCAAGCTTACAAGAGCATTGATGTCCAGGGGAATAGTTTTACCTGTAGAAACTATAAACACCAGCAGCCCCTTCACATCCAAAATAAAATCTTCCATAATGATTTTTTTGCCCTAGAGAAGATGCCCATTGACATCCTCCTTGGAGGCTCATTTATTGATAGATACACACCCTATGGTGCTACTGCAAAAAGCATCATGTTCACCATAGAGAATGAAAGGCTTAGGATACCTCGCCTAATCTATGCCACAGAACAGTTCCCGAGCTCCATGACTCAAAGCCCTGAAATAATCCCAGTCGAAATCATAAAAATTGGAGAAAGGATCAAGTCCTCTATCTGCTCAGAGAATCCTCAGCAGTTTTGGTCCAAAGCTATGCTTGAAATGGAAATAAAGATATTTGAAGGCAAGCACATGAAAATTGGGAAAAGGATTCCCATACCGGCACAAGATTATGATGATATGGAAGCACAGATCAAAGATCTTGAAGCTAATGGCTTCATTGAGAAATCAACTTCTCCTTTCTACTGCTACACCTTTATGGTCAATAAACATTCAGAGCAGAAACGAGGAAAGAAAAGAATGGTCATCAATTATAGACCATTAAATGCTATCACAGAGCCATATCCATATCCGATACCAGATAAAATCTACTTGCTTGAGAAAGTTGCAGCCTATAAATATTTCTCACAGTTTGATTGCAAGTCTGGCTTTTACCAAATCAGAGTCAAAGAAGAAGATAGAGCCAAGACAGCCTTCAGTTGCCCCTTTGGCCATTTCCAGTGGACTGTCATGCCTTTCAGCCTTATGAATGCGCCAGCATATTATCAGGCGCATATGGATAAAATTTTTGGCGGCACTTCTCATTTTCTTTGTGTATATATTGATGACATTTTAATTTTTAGTAATTCTTTAGATGAGTATGATACTCATCTCTCCCAATTCTTTCAGCTGGCACAAAACGCAGGAATAGTCCTCTCAGAGACTAAGATTCAGTTGTGCAAAACTGAATGCAATTTCCTCGGCATGGTGATCCAAGAATCCAAACTACAAGTCTAGCCACACATAAAAGAAAAGGTCATCAGTTTTCCAGAGCAACTTGATAAACAAAAGTTGCAGGCTTTTTTGGGATTATTAAATTATTTAAACACTTTCTATCCTAACTTTGGTGAAGACAGGTACATACTGCAAACCCTTCTCCAGAAAAAGAAAGCATTCCATTGGGAAGAACAACACACAACTACAGTACAAAAGATCAAAGCCAAGGTTGCTGCCTTGCCCAAACTGCATATCCCAAAGTCTCAACAAATGAAAGTTTATACCGATGCCTCTGACCTAACATGGGGAGGAGTACTTGTTTGTATAGTAGATAATAAAGAGTTTGTGTGTGAATTTGCGAGTGGAGTGTTTAGCTCCGATGTTCTAAAATGGATCTCCTCTGACAAAGAGATCTATACTGTAAAGAAATCTCTAGAGAAGTTTATGCTTAAACTTCTGCATTTGCCACATTTTGTAATTATAACCGATTGTACTAGATTTCTGACCTTCAGAGAAAAAGACCATGGTCAGAAAGATGGTCACGGAAAATATGTCCAGTGGCAGGCATTCTTTCACCAGTTTAACTTTTTTGCGGAGCATATTATAGGTTCTAATAATGTTATTGCAGATTGGCTTAGCTGAAATCCTCCAGCTATATTGATGCACTAGCCTACACCTGGTTTCAATCTCACCAGAATACTTAATCAAGGATTTGACTCCATTAATGTTCTAGTTCAAGAACAAATCCTTAGAGAAGGCCTGCATCCCCGATATATGAGGATCTCCTATGTAGCAGGACAAGACCTGCAAATGTCTGCAGCAGTGACGCTTCAAGCAAACCGCCGTCAAAGCTCAGGGGTCATCACCATTGAAAGACTCAACAGTGAATTCCTATATCACCAATTCACTGAGCTAGTAAAGTGACCACTATGAACGTGGCGCATTCGGATACGATCTACATTCAATGAACATCTATATCGTTGGATCGCTCGACATGGTCCACACCGCATTCACGAAGAACAAAATCATGATCAAGACACAGTTGTCCATACCATTATTCGCTGACAACTTGAGTGGGAATCTTATTTCCACTGCACTCCAAGACATACACCATGTGAAGCAGGACCCCCAAACTGTCGACATTGGCATCTACAAAGCACCTTCCAGATAAGATGCCTTTTCAATCCGATATCCGAAGAAGATCTCGAAGACGAAGCGGAAGACATGTTGGGCCCACAACCTAGGATTCCTTCATCGCCATCATCATCTTGTGTATCCAATGCTTCAAACAACATCTCACTGTAGACAACTTTTGAGCTGTAAAGCATGATGAGATTGACACCCGCCTTGCCAGCGAGCAGGCAGGACCGCCCAATATTGCTATAAATAAGCCTCTCCGCCTATGTATTTGCATCAAAAAAATTTTCAGTGTGAAAATCTAATAGCCTTGTAAAAGAGTATGCTCTTCACTTGCCCTTTTCGAAGGATCCTGTGAATCAGAAATTGAAACAAAGATATTGTAATAAGTTTTTGTGAGTAATATAGTGAAGCCGTAGCCATTCGGCCCCTACCTACTATCGCAGGTTTCTTCTAATCAAGCTGTTAAAAGTCTGGAACACGGAGGCGTCTACTGACGTAGAAAAAGATTGGTATCAGAGCCACATTACTGTAAGTTGATTCAGTAGAAAAAGATTGGTATCAGAGCCACATTACTGTAAGTTGTGAATCATTTTTCCTATTTTGCGGATCGATCTTTTGAGTTCTCTGCTTTGAAAATTTCTTTGGGAAAGTTATTGCATCGAGTCACAGGCCATTTAATCAATTTGTCATAGGCCACTTTTATCTCTGCATCCCTTTATTCCCTTACCAAAAATTTCTCGCTTACCAGAACCCAAATCTCCCCGCAATGGAATTCAAAAAATCACCATCCACATCTACCGTAGAGATCATGAACGAATTTGAGTTCGAAGGCATGTATGAACTCCCTCCATTTGTCCCAGATCAAATATCAGACTGCCCCGATATTGATATCACTGAAGAAAATCTTGAGCAAGAAACTAGCCTATTTAAACCTCCGGCTATTAAGGCTTCCCATGTGTATAAAAAGTCTAAGTTAGTTAAATACAAATTCTTATACACATCTACTTATTTATCTTTTGTAAAGCCTAGAATCAAGTCTGTAGAGTTAACCCTCTGTTACAAACCCAAGAAAACTTATCAAACAAATTTACTCTCTCTGTTACCTGAGCAAGAAATCAATTATATCAGGTCACATGAAGATGTCAAATTTGTTCATTTTGGTTTGATCAAAATTCATATTCGACCCTTGATTCCTAGTAATATTAAGCCTGTATTGTATCTAGCCTTGTGTGATCGCTGCCAAGTTAGCTTTAAACATTCATGTCAATTATCCAGTCTTGGCCGCCTAAATGATGATACTATTTGTTTTGAGTTTTGTCCAAATCTTTCTGTCGCAGTCCGCGATAGAGGTTGTAGAGAAGGCAAACATGGATCTTTAGATTGTTGGGGTTTGTTTACATCTTTGTTTGGTCTAGATATGTTCAGAGAATTCAAATATGCATCTATTAACATATCTGTTGTCTATAGTATGACCAACACAAACCACCCCAAAATCCTTGAGAATCTGCCCTATGCCAGATGGCTCAGTGGAACTGTACAACTACAGAAAGGCCATATAGAAGCAGTTGAAATCCCTCATGAATGGAAACTTGACTGGTTGAAAAATGTTTCTCCCAAAATGAAGAGTCAAGCCACAGTTCACCATAGTGATGGCAGATCTATAAATATTTTGCCAAGATCCTTGTCTGTAAATTCTCGTCTCTCTCCTACAAGACCATCTACGTCTTCTTCCCGTAGATCTGTCAAAATCGGTCATATTTCGATCGAAGATGAAGAGGTAAATCAAGGAAATGATTTACCAGGTACTCTCATGAGTCTTCCTAGAGAAGACAGCATTGAGTTCTACACAGAGGATATTACTACTCTATACAGAGGTGGAAGATGGCCGCCACAAAAAGGTGTCCATAGACAACCAGCAGGTACTATGCAGTATTTTGCAGCTGCATATGAGAACCCCTCTAGTGAGTTTAAGCAAAGGAACTATACTGCGAGATTTAATTCTCATCTTATGGAAAATTTTGATGATCTGTGTAGAGATATTCTATCCATTAAGGATACTGTAAATAACATAGAAAAGAAAGTTTCTTCTATTGATACAAAAATAGATTTGTTAGATGATAGTCTTAGCTGGCTATCAAAAGAAGACCAAAAGGCAGAATCATCCTCAAAGCCTCTCTATTCCGTCTCCTTTGGTCCTAACTTTAAAACTGTAAAAAGATCACCCAGTCACACCCTTATGCAAAGAACCCATATACATTTGCAGCCTTGGTACTTAAATATAGATGACTTGATGAATCCTTTAAATGAAATCACTGCCTGGTGTAATACCATGCGTGTCCTTTCCATCCAAGCCCATCTTGACCAAGTAGGCAGCTCTTGCTTTGCAACAAAATTTTTATGGGGTGTTACCAGTTTATGGTGGCAGTCAATGACTGAGCCACAATAGTATGAGCGTGTACATAATCAGCCAGATTCTTTAGCCGTATTATTTCTTTTATTAATTAATGAATTTGCACCTCCCGTTGGCAATAGAGAATTAGAATCAAAGAAATGGTTGTTAAAAAAGGAGCTCTGCTACCTCAAGCAGTTTGATGCCTTTGCCAAACAATTTCGGCAACTGGCTTATGAAAGCAGGTGCTATGCTTCTACTGAAATCAAGTTAAAATTTCTGCATGCCATGCCATATAATTTGATTGACAGAGTACTGTCTTATATTGACCTCAAAGGGCTCACGATCAAAGATCTAGCCCTTTCAGATGTCATGGATTTTGCCAAGCAGCAGATAATGACTTTAGTCTCTTAGACTAAGTCCATGCAAAAGCTCAGTAAGCACCAAGCATCTCAAATAGCTCCAGTCTTCCCAGAAATAGCCCCATATGGCTGTCGACCATTTGTACAACCTCGTCGCCAACAGAAGCAACGCCGTAAGCATGTCTCCTTCCGACGCCGCTCTTTTCCTAAGAAACATTCCTATGCACCTCCTCATCGATTCCTCAAGAAACGTCGCACTGCTCATCCTCCTTCTAAGCAGCCGATTTGCTACATCTATCACAAACCTGGCCACATTGCTCCTAATTGCTCTTGCAAAAACTCTGTTGTTAAAGCTATTTTTTCCTCCAACGCAGCAGTGTGGTGGGATATTGTTGATGCAGATGAAGATCTTTATCTTCAAGAAGATATTTATGAACCAACACTTGAAGATCTTCCAGATGAAGCATTCGATGATGAAGAAGATGCAGCAGCTCTTGAATCACTTGCAAATTAGCTAGAATAGCCAATGACAAATACGCAACGTGGTGCAAGACACTACCAACCCAGAGCCAATGACTGGTCTATCCAGTCTAATGAAGCATATGGAGCCTGGTCACGTCATCACCATGAAGTGCCTGAGTGACCAGAGAAACCCAAAGGAAGAGGATACTCCAGAGGAGAATCATCTAGAGGGAGACAGCCCTCTCAACCAAGACAACCTCCCACGATGCACAGATTAGATCATCCTCTTATGCAATATCCAAGCTCCTTCAAGCCAAGTGACCCTTGGATAAAGAATAAGTTCGCCAGCAAAGAGCCGCCAAAGGAAATAAGAGAACCAATATGGGAACAAATCCTACCAGCTGAAGAACCAGTCTTAGCAGCGGATCCTCGATGGGATGATGGTTATGAAGAGGATGAAGTCGGAAGCATGTTTTACTCCGACCAAGATTACTGCCCAGGTGAATGCAGTAATCTCCAAGAAGAGGAAGCTGAACCAGAAGAAGAAGAAGTCTACCTAGAACCAGTAATTGTCCAAGATCCAGGAAAGCAGAAACTGGTATGTACCAATATTCCCTCTCTTGAACTTCCACAGCCTGTCTATTTGAACCACTTGATAAATGGGTGATTTGCCCAATTCTTTACATTAGAAATAAATGGCAGACTGATAGATGCACAAGTAGACACTAGTGCTTCTCTCTCTTTTGCAAAACCGCAGCTCATCAGTGACTGGAAGACACTTGATGAGAATCAAGCTTACAAGAGCATTGATGTCCAGGAGAATAGTTTTACCTGTAGAAACTATAAACACCAGCAGCCCCTTCGCATCCAAAATAAAATCTTCCATTATGATTTTTTCGCCCTAGAGAAGATGCCCATTGACATCCTCCTTGGAGGCTCATTTATTGATAGATACACACCCTATGGTGCTACTGCAAAAAGCATCATGTTCACCATAGAGAATGAAAGGCTTAGGATACCTCACCTAATCTATGCCACAGAACAGTTCTCGAGCTCCATGACTCAGAGCCCTGAAATAATCCCAGCCGAAATCATAAAAATTGGAGAAAGGATCAAGTCCTCTATTTGCTCAGAGAATCCTCAGCAGTTTTGATCCAAAGCTATGCCTGAAATGGAAATAAAGATATTTGAAGGCAAGCACATTAAAATTGGGAAAAAGATTCCCATACCGGCACAAGATTATGATGATATGGAAGCACAGATCAAAGAGCTGGAAGTTAATGGCTTCATTGAGAAATCAACTTCTCCTTTCTGCTGCTACGCCTTTATGGTCAATAAACATTCAGAGCAGAAACAAGGAAAGAAAAGAATGGTCATCAATTATAGACCATTAAATGCTATCACAGAGCCATATCCATATCCGATACCAGATAAAAGCTACTTGCTTGAGAAAGTTGCAGCCTGTAAATATTTCTCACAGTTTGATTGCAAGTCTGGCTTTTACCAGATCAGAGTCAAAGAAGAAGACAGAGCCAAGACAGCCTTCAGCTGCCCCTTTGGCCATTTCTAGTGGACTGTCATGCCTTTCAGCCTTATGAATGCGCCAGCATATGATCAGGCGCATATGGATAAAATTTTTGGCGGCACTTCTCATTTTCTTTGTGTATATATTGATGACATTTTAATTTTTAGTAATTCTTTAGATGAGCATGCTACTCATCTCTCCCAATTCTTTCAGCTGGCACAAAACGCAGGAATAGTCCTCTTAGAGACTAAGATTCAGTTGTGCAAAACTGAATGCAATTTCCTCGGCATGGTGATCCGAGAATCCAAACTACAAGTCCAACCACACATAAAAGAAAAGGTCATCGGTTTTCCAGAGCAACTTGATAAACAAAAGTTGCAGGCTTTTTTGGGATTATTAAATTATTTAAACAGTTTCTATCCTAACTCTAGTGAAGACAGGTACATACTACAAACCCTTCTCCAGAAAAAGAAAGCATTCCATTGGGAAGAACAACACACAGCTGCAGTACAAAAGATCAAAGCCAAGGTTGCTGCCTTGACCGAACTGCATATCCCAAAGTCTCAACAAATGAAAGTTTATACCGATGCCTCTGACCTAGCATGGGGAGTACTTGTTTGTATAGTAGATAATAAAGAGTTTGTGTGTGAATTTGCGAGTGGTGTGTTTAGCTCCGATGTTCTAAAATGGATCTCTTCTGACAAAGAGATCTATGCTGTAAAGAAATGTCTAGAGAAGTTTATGCTTAAACTTCTGCATTTGCCACATTTTGTAATTATAACAGACTGTACTAGATTTCTGACCTTCAGAGAAAAAGACCATGGTCGGAAAGATGGTCGCAAAAAATATGTCCGGTGGCAGGCATTCTTTCACCAGTTTAACTTTTCTGTGGAGCATATTATAGGTTCTAATAATTTTATTGCAGATTGGCTTAGCTGAAATCCTCCAGCTACATTGATGCACCAGCCTACACCTAGTTTCAATCTCACCAGAATACTTAATCAAGGATTTGACTCCATGAATGTTCTAGTTCAAGAACAAATCCTTAGAGAAGCCCTGCATCCCCGATATACGAGGATCTCCTATGCAACAGGACAAGACCTGCAAATGTCTGCAGCAATGGCGCTTCAAGCAAACCACCGTCAAAGCTCAGGAGTCATCACCATTGAAAGACTCAACAGTGAATTCCTATATCACCAATTCACTGAGCTACTAAAGTGACCACTATGGACGTGGCGCATTCAAATATGATTTACATTCAACGAACATCTGTATCGTTGGATCGCTTGACATGGTCCACACCACATTCACGAAGAACAAAATCATGATCAAGACACAGTTTTCCATACCATTATTCACTGACAACTTGAGTGGGAATCTTATTTCCACTGCACTCCAAGACATACACCATGTGAAGCGGGACCCCCAAACTGTCGACATTGGCATCTACAAAGCACCTTCCAGATAAGATGCCTTTTCAATCCGATATCCGAAGAAGATCTCGAAGACGAAGCGGAAGACATGTTGGGCCCACAACCTAGGATTCCTTCATCGCCATCATCATCTTGTGGATCCAACACTTCAAACAGCATCTCACTGTAGACAACTTTTGAGCTATAAAGCATGATGGGATTGACACCGCCTTGCCAGCGAGCAGGCAGGACCGCCCAATATTGCTATAAATAAGCCTCTTCACCTATGTATTTGCATCAAAAAAATTTTCAGTGTGAAAATCTAATAGCCTTGTAAAAGAGTATGCTCTTCACTTGCCCTTTTCGAAGGATCCTATGAATCAAAAATTGAAACAAGGATATTGTAATAAGTTTTTGTGAGTAATATAGTGAAGCCGTAGCCATTCGGCCCCTGCCTACTATCGCAGGTTTCTTCTAATCAAGCTGCTAAAAGTCTGGAACACGGAGGCGTCTACTGACGTATCCAATATTGTAATCTGATCTATATATAGATAAGCATTATGTTACTAAGCTATCATATGTAAAAACATATATTACATCAATGAGAATCACACTTTGGAATATTGAATTTTTATATGCATCATGTGTTTCATGTTTCCTTATGCTTAATAATACATAATAAATAAATATAACTAAATACTTTATTTAAACATTGTCATACTATATAACATCAAACTATGAATTCATGGTTTGAAATCATTTTCAAGTCAAAAAGAAGAAATAAAAAAGCCATGACAAAATAATAAACCACCAACAAAAATGCTAAATAACACATCATGAACAAATAAAATGAAAGAGAGGCCTTAGTAGTGAGGAAGAAGAAATAACTTGAATAAAAATAAAAAATAAGAAGAAAGAGAAAGAATATAAAAAGAAGGTTGTTTAATACCCTACAAAGCTCAGGAGGAGGAGGAGAAAAAGGTGGTGAAATAAGTCACCCTCAAAGTAGAATAAGAGAAAAATAAATAAGTGGCAGAAAATGATACCATTACCTTGAGGAGGTGAAGAAGAAGGAAAATGAAGAAGCTTCCAAACAAGTAGAACTAAAAAAGAAAAAAAGGAACGTAAGAAGATGAAAAAACATAGTTACTCAAAATGCACTATTACTCACTCACTAACAACCAATTTCACCCACACCATCCATTTCAACTAGACAAATGACCATTGCTTCCCCTTCCCCACCCACTCCTTCTACACTAATAATTATACCCTAGGATTCCATCACCAAATCAAAGTTATTTTGGCTCATAGATAAAAACTCAACAACATTAATCTATCACCCACCCTATTCAAAGCAACCCCATAGTGTGAAAATATAGGTTTGAATGATTTAACCCCTAGTTAGAAGCAACAATTGGGAGCTATATTTCAATAAATTTCCCAGTATGATTGGATGCAAAGATGTATAATACTATAAAAAAAAATATTACAAAATGCCATCTAGGAGATGATGAAGGTTAGGCCACAGTTTGAAGCATATGCAAAGCTTTATATCACTCAATAATTTAAAGAGACATTGTCAAATTTGATCAAGTACCAATATTTTTCTAAGATAGAAAAACAAAACATATGTGAGAGTGTATTAGAGGAATTAAAACTCCAACACAATACAAAGCCATTAGTGGAAAACATTCAACACTATAACATAGTGAAAACACATATTGCTTCTCTTCATAAATCTATATCGAATGTTGCCACATAATTTTTTTCCACACTAGGGTGTCTAACATAAACACTAACCAAAAAAAACCCTTAGATAGCCTTGAAGAAGAACTGAACCAAGTCACATCCTAGTATGATATTTCCAAGGATCTAGTAGGCATAGAAAAGATGCAAATTTTAGAACTGGGTGAGAAATTTAGGGAGCAATAGCAACAATGAACACAACTAATCATAGAGCTTGAGGAATTAAGGGATCTCATTAATCATTTCATGGTAAATCTTGAAAAAATCATAGAAGATATCGATACTTCTTTTAACTCGGTTGCCAATCATCTCACCCCTAATGACATCATAAAATTGGTTTTGAAGATTATAAAGTTAGAAAAAAAATCACATCAAGCCACTAGCTCTCTTACATAATGGAAAGCATTTGAGACAAAGATCCTCAATAAACATCAATAATTTTAATATCAAGACCATAGTACATAGATGTTTTTGTGATATTCTTCAATTTTATTGTCTTGAGGATGAGACAAAGGTTTACATCTAGGGATGATGTGGTCGAGATTCTTCATGAAGTTTAGTTAATAACCAATACACCCACATAAGTCAATGGTCATAATGTAGCATTAATAAAATACAGACATCTACCATGACATCATCTATACTTCATGGCATCTTACAGAGCTATAGATAAACAAAGAGACATGTGAAATGACATGACTAGTAGATTATGACATTTTATTTATACTTAATAATATGGATAAAGATCATTATATCCGATATTTTAATTTGAGCTATATATGCATAAGCATTATGGTCTAAGCTATCATATATAACTGCATATAGTATATTAATGAGAATTAATTTTGGAATATTGAATTTTCATATGCTTTGTGTGTGTTATGTTTCTTTATGCTTAAGAATACATGTTAAATCAATATACCCATATACTTTATCTAGACATTAGCTTAGTTAAGAACAAAAAACTATGAATTCATGGTTTGACGGCATTTTCATGTCAACAACAATCAAAACTATTTTATGGTTAAATAAAAAATATTGTATATACGATAAATACTTGTATGCTCTTGATCAATCAATTAAGAAACAAACACACTATTTTATGGGTAAAGAAACTATCATTTGCATGGATCACTGACCTCTTTAGTATTTGGAACTAGAATCCAAACTTCAGCAAACTAGACATTATAAATGGATAGGATTTTTTTGCAAATATTTCATTTGATTATTAAATATAAGAAAGTCATGAGTAAAAAATTAATTGATATATTAAATATCTTTGCTTTTATTTCAGACATGGGTACCATAACATTTCTTGAGTCTTTTATTTATAAATCTTGTATAAAAAAAATATGAACTTGATGCCGATTTTGAAGTGCCATATTTTTAAGCGAAGAGATCCCAAGATGATGGAGTTGAACCTAGGAAAGATTATTACTTACAAAATGAAATACTCTACAAATTAAATAAACTTTGTATTTTATATATATATAATCAAATACTTTCTCTAAACCATGAAAAAAGAAAGAATGAAAAAAAAGAAAAACTTTTTTTAATCTCTATTTTAATATTGAAAGTAGTCTCCAACAATTGTCTATCAATTATATGTTAAGTTAGGAGTATAAGATCCATATCGATAAAACTTAGCATAAAATAAAATATTGACCTTATGTACGGATCACCGATGGGCCTAAAGATTTTATAATCATTACGAGTTGAATAAGAAAACTAATGAAATAGTGTACATATTTTCGAGTGGTATACAAATTAGATGAATTTACTGGAAACAGGGGTAAAAACAAACACCCGCGATCTCAAAATATTGTGGATGACAAAGTGGAAGCACATTCATTTTTATACAATGTGAATGCGATGATTCAATGAAGAATGAGCATAATGTTGTATATCAGTCTCCATCAAAATCAACGCGCTGTATATCGACGCGAACTTTTGACAAATAAGGGAAAAGGCGTGGAGCCTAAGTTGCTCGTACGTGAAGAATAAAATAACGTTAAAACCCTAAGTTCGTCCTTATAAGAGTGCCTCCACCCACAAGAAAAATTAAACAGGTTAATCACTTATGGATTCCAATAGGGTTTCGTTAGCTTATCATGCTAAAATTTTAGACTGTTCCGATAATGGAGGGCTTAAGCGACCCAGAAATGGTAAATCTGATGCTCCCTTTGAAGGACAGAATGGTATCACAAAATCTGCCAACAGAAAAAGCTCAGTAGTTGCAGAGCAGCTGAGGAGGAATCGGATGAAAGATCTGTGTGTGAAGCTCCAATCTCTCGTACCAATTAATCTTCCAAAGGTAATTAAAAAATCAGATTTAAAGAATTGAAAGATTTTATGCTTTTGGAGGACTATGAAATATGCATAGGTTTCTTTTGAAAAAAATGCATAATAGTTTTTTTGATCAATCTGTGGGATCACAGACTGTGATCCATTATCATATTTTTCTTGTTGATGATTATCAGAAAATGTGATCCAAAAAACCTATGCACATAAAACCAGATTTTTGAAATTTTTTTAAAGATCACGATCTATAATTTAGAGTACATACAACCAACTGTGTTGAAATCATTTATATTTGGCATTGTAGTTTGACAGATGTGGGTTTTACGAGGAAGCCGCCATTTACATTCAAAATCTGCAAGACCGTGTATCCCAACTTAAGCGACAAAGAGATCATCTCCAAGCTATAGAAGATCGTAGGAAAACAGTAGAGGAAAACACAGTGGTAAAAGTGGAAATTTACGGAAGGGAAGCTGTAATTATTATTAGGAGCATTAGAAGGCCGAGGTGTTTGTCGAGGATGATTGAGGAGGTTGAAGAACATGGTCTGGATGTTCACATGTCGCAGCTTTCCACAAGTGATTCCTTCGTATATATCTACTTCCACGCCAAATCTAAAGATCAAGATATGAAGGAATATGAGCCTGTTGAATTACAGTCTCTTCTTCAAACCAGGTTACTTATGGCGTATTAGGTTATTAAATATATATTGAGATTTTTGGAAACTATATACTTTAAGAGAAACCTCAAAATTGATGGATCCTCGGATGATCAATTTCTTCAATGGAAGAGAACTGGTGAGGCTCTTAGAAATTCTATGACTTGCTTGAGACCTAAAAATTAGTATCTTATATGTTTGAGAAGCACTTTTAACAATGTTTGTAAGAATTCTAAGAACCCTTATTTCAATATGTCTTTGTTAGAATCAGTTTCTGGTTTCGCAAGTGGACTATGTTATATAGGTAAATTTGATTAAACCTATGAGGCTTTAACAATCCATATTGTAAGTAGGGTTTTCTTAAGTTTTGTTTGTTTATTTATTTTTAATTTTTTAACGAAAGAGAAAGAGTAGGAAATAAGATCCTAGAATAAAAATTGACAGATTCTAATAGAAACTGTAAATCTGATGGATATTAATCAGGATTCCCAAATTTAATATTGCCACTATTCGAGTGTAAAACATTGATGGCATGAACTCCAAATTGCCATATATTGAGGTTAAAAACATCTTAATAAGGTAGAGTTATAATGAAAATTAATGTAATTATATGTTTTATAAGTTTTACACGTCATTTTGATATTTTAATAGGTTAGACATGTTTGAAAATGGTTAATTAGATATATAAGTAGAAAATATAGAGTAATCTTATTATTTTTAAACATTTAAGTAACTTTGACTTTCTTTTGTATTTTATTTCATAAATATAAGATATTGATAAATGAATAATACCAATCAATCCTTGTTGATTTTGATTTTTAAGGGTTTAATAAAACTTTCAGTGTTTTGTTATTAATTTTTGGATTTGATAAGGCCTTGATCTCCATTAATATAAAATTAAAATGAGTAATGGAGTTGATTTTATTAGTTTAAAGTTATGAATATTTGACGAATAAGCATAGTACGTGTTTTCTCCTTGCCAAAATAGATGGATTAATAATTGAAACCCAAATTTATAGAAGATTGATTCTAGTTCAAATTGTTGCACTCATTTACTTCTTCTAATTATTCTAAAAAAGGGTAAGTAAATTTAATATTTTTTGTTACAATAATATTATTAAATTATTTAATGAGGAAAAAAGATAATCATTTCTCAATACAAATATTATTTATAAATAAAACTTGTGTTAGTAATTTTTGTATGCTACCTTTACACTATATTCAAAAACTCATAGAAAAAAGAGAAAATTAACAAAATGATGCTAATTACTATTATCATCTTCTTATTTCCAAGAAAGAATTGGTTTTGCTTAGTTAAGAATGTTTTTATACTCAAATTCTCATATAGATAGGATTGTGTAACATTATGTCTATGAGTGATTATTTAGACATTTTACTAAATCCCTAACTTGGTAACCTTGACCTTACCTTATTTTAAAATGCTTAGGTAATGTTGACCATACCTTGTGTATGATCTCGAGTAACATTTGGTTTTAGAGACTTCATATTTACTATGATATTCTCTATCTTTTGTATATCTTATTGTGGCTTTTGTATTCTGGACTTATCTTTGTTTGACTTGGAAATATTTTATTGGTTTGTTTTGTAATTCTCTTTACATTTTTCCAATTTGAGTTGTATGTTATTACTTTTTGAATTTGTATGTGGTGAACCCAACATTTATTAAATGAGTTACATTAAGTCTTAAATATGAATAAATAGGACTATTGTGTTATCATTTTATCTTATGATATTAGTTTGGAGATAGAATGTTGGGTTAGAGGATTATATAGTAAGTAATTAATAGATTAACTAGAAGAATCCTTAAAACTCAATTATGGACAGTTTTCAAGTGCCATGAAGGTGGTTGATTGTATTATTTAAAATAAACACTCACAATACTTACAAAACATATATGAAAAATCTTGAAAATCTTTTAACACATTCATTCAAGTAGCATAACAGAACTTTTGATTAAGAAGACTATCTTAATTATGATATTATAATAGTAACACTCATCTACAATACACCTCATCTATTGTCCCTCTAATTTATTATGTAAATAAGAGAGGAGTCTAAAGTTAGCATTAGGGTTTTTGAGAGTAATTACAAAATAAATAGGACAAAATGATTATCATAAAAATTAAAATAAGTATTTATTTAATTGATAATATTTTTTAATAAAAATTTCTAGGTACATATGCATCAATTAATGTCTATTTAAAATTTTCAAATAATACAAATGTATCTTAAAACTATACAATATTATACTAATAATTAAATATACTAGTAACATCTCCCCTTGAGATTAAGTTTCATGAAAGGAAGAATAGAGGAATCATTGAACTATCCCCCCTTCATGACATCTTCTTTCACTCCCAAAATTTTCATTATGATGTCTTCAATATGATTATATGTTTAGAAAAAAATAAGATCAATAATCTTGCCCTATTTCAATTTACGAATATAATACATGTTGATTTAAATGTTTTTTATAGGTTGTGCTCCACCGATTTGTGAGAAATGTGAATATCACTTATATTATTGTGAAAAATAAAAATGATTTGTGTCTATAAAAATCTATATTTAGAAACAAAACATCAAATCTAAATTGATTCACAACCAGTAGAGCCAAATCAACTATGGGGAAAGACCTTCAAGGCTCATTCCAATAGGGAAATGCCTTTAGTAAAAATATGTATCCAAATTGAAAGTAAAAAAATCAAATGTATGTACTTAAATAATTTATAAAATGGTCATAACATTTAGGTAACACAGCCAAACATAACCCTTCCCAACCAAAAAAAAAAAAAATCATGAATCTCTCAATCATTTAGTTTTATACTTCATTTAGACAACATCTCTTACATACAACATGCCTATTGCCAACCAAAATAATTCGAACGGCATAATTAGTATATTTTGACATAATCCTTTCATATGTTCATTATCAATAATTTAGAGAAAATTAATTTTTAACTTTATCAATTCAACATGATAAACAACTAGATGTAATAGTATCAATTTGTTCATGTATAAGTCTACTTAAAATAATACATTACTATCTTATCTTGCTTTATAAACTCAAGCATACCAATGCTAAATAACATTTCTAAAATTTCATTTAAGGATAAATAAATTCATGATTCCCTAATCGTAATAAACAAATTTGCTTGATTGGAAGAAGTAGGTTGATTTATTTTGAACCGGTAATAAGATAAATTCAAATATAACTTTTATAGTTAACATTAATGTATAGGTTTCAAAAATAATAACATGAATATTTTAGATTCCATGAAATAGGGTCAATCACCATAAAATATAGTTATTTACTTTTCAACAATTATGCTTTTCAACAAAGAAGATAGAACACCTAAAACGCACACCAAATCACAAGGTTGGGTATTGTCACTATTTATAAAGCACATTAAAGAATTTTGGAATAGAATATAATTTTAAACCTGATTTCTATTTCATTATACTAACATAGATGTGTTTTCAAGCACAAAAAATTAGTGATCAAGAGAACTAGCTTGTTCCTCAATATAGGTGTAGCATAATCACACTAATTGTGATCATGGAAATTCAAGTTTACATTTAAATACTACTAATTATAGTAATGATTTGACTAAGTTAGGGTTTTAGTAAAATGTTTAAATAATCAATTATAAACACAAGGTTACACAATCTTATTTTTATGAGAATTTGAGTACAACAACATTCTTAATCAAGCAAATTCAAATTATTTTTTGAAATTAAGAAGATGATAACAGTAATTAGCATTATCTTGTTAATCTTTTCATTTTTCTACAAATTTTTGAACATAGTGTAAAGGTAACATATAAAAATTACAACATAAGCTTCATTTATAAATAATCTTTGCACTCAAAAATGATTATCTTTCTTCCTCATAAAATAGATTAACAACATTATTGCAACAACAAATATTTTCTTTACCCACAATTATTATAACAATAAGTATTAAATTTTCCCACTCCCTTTTGGAATATTCATAAGAAGTGAATGGATACAACAGTTTGAACTACAATCAATCTTATATAGATTTGGGTTTCAATTATTAATCTATACTCCCTCTTGGAATAATCATAAGAATTGAATGGGTACAACAATTTGAATTACAATCAATCTTCTATAGATTTGGATATTTTTTTAAATCAGTGATTAACTTTTGATTGGAGCTATAACTGGTTCTGGAGCACAAATCGAGGGCCCAATTCTCAAGAGAAATATAGAACCATTAATACTCGATCACATTGAAACCATCGAGTACACGGCCGCATCCTACTTATAAATACCCTCTGAGATTTGAACATAAGTAGGACTGAGCATAACCATACTACATCACCAATCCTTTTACATCTCATTGGTGAGTTTCAATTATTAATATATACCTTTAAGTTTCAATTAATAATCCATCTATTTTAACAAGGAGAAAACATACTATACCAATGCTCAAATATTCATAAGTTAAAACTAATGAGACCAACTCCGTTACTCATTCTAATTTTATATCAATGGAGATCAAGGCCCTATCAAGTCCAAAAATTAATAATAAAACACTGTAGGCTATGTTAAACCCTTAATTTCAAAATTAACATAGATTGATTAGTATTATTCATTTATCAATATTTTATATTTATAAAAGAAAACACAAAATAAGGTCAAAGTTATGTAAGAATTTAAAAATAATAACTTATAAGAATATTGTATATTCAATGTCTCATTAATAAGTTATATTCAATGTTTCATTAACAAATTTTGGCATATCAAATCCAAAAAGTAATAACAAAACACATTAGGTTATGTCAAACTCTTGATTTCAAAATTAACAAAGATCAATTAATATTATTCATTTATCAATATCTTATATTTATAGAAAAAAACACAAAATAAAATTAAGATTATTTAAAATTTTAAAAATAATAATTTACAAAAATATTATATATTCAATATCTCATTAATAAATTATATTCAATGTCTCATTAACAAATTTTGACCAAGGATGTACAATAATAACACAACTATTCTATTATAGATCAAGTTTCTCATCAAGAGATTCAATAACACCCTATGATTCTCTTAATTATATCCAAAGTTGGGTTCAAGAATCAGGTTTAAAACATCACGGAAATCACCATAACAGGTATAGTCTCAATTCAAAACAAAATATATGAATACCACACAACCTTCTAATTCCATGCACTTACCATTCAGGTTCAATTAGTATTGTTCATTCTAGAGTAGTTTTATATGTAATTATATTTATCATTTAACAATACAATAGCAGTGCAATTGACTAAATGTGTTTTATCATAAACGATTAACTGTGTATTTAAAATAATAAATAGCTTGGTCGCATAACAAAGTTTCAAATACAAATTACAACTAATTTCAGATCTTAAATAGATTCACTTGAACGGTTCCGAAGTATGTCTACCTATCCAGCACATAGATGGCCAAAATGTACAAAACAAAATTCCTTTGAGTATTGTCGAATTATTTTCCAATAAAAATTAAAGAGTAAAACACCAACATATATCTAGAAGTACTTCAAAATTCCCACTCCAAATCATGATTCAAGTCTATCTACGCCCATTTTCCACTCGTTTATATCGTATACCTTCATAAATAAACATAGTTAAACATACTATCATTTCTCGCTCATCATTATCTTATGTACACCTTAACTCCTTATCTATGCATCTGATATCACATAATTATACGTACATATAAACCCATATACTTGTTACCCACAATCAATCAATCATATACTTATTACCCACTATCAATCAATTATATTACTTAGCTAGCATTCATGCACGAATATTAAACCTTTTGTTACACACAACACAATAATTAATCATACTCAGATTTGATGACTCGCATATATTAAACCTTCTGTTACATTTCCCAAACAAAAAAATCGTATTGTATGATTCAAAGCTCCTATGTCAGCAGAATATAGAAGTCTTCACCTTTCTATGCATAGTTATGGTTTAAACTATATCCCCCAAACAAAGAAAAGCTGCCAAATCCTCACATCGTGGGAGAAAAATATAAATGCACTTAATATGACCAACTTATCCTCACATAAATATGATGTTGGTGAATATGTTTCTTTTGCGCTTATGGTGTTGATGGTTTGGTTGGTATAGTTAGGAGAACATTTTGAAATTACACAAACAATCGTGGGAAAGATCTCACAAAAATTATAACTCTAATAAATTTGATTGTGGAATCTTTCATTTTGATATTATAAATTTTGATTGTGGAATCCATCATCATCATCATCATTATGCGTAAGTATGCATAATTTTTCATGATGTGTAATCAACACAAAGGAATTAAGAAATTAAAACCTTATAAAGCTTATATGAATTTTCTTAGTCTATATATGATGTCATAATCTTTGAGAATAAGTTTAGTATCATGTAGAGAGCATGTAGAAATCATCTTCTTGTGTAGGTAAGCCTCTTTTCTATGGTATTTCTTTGCTATTTTTTAATATGCAAATAATGTGTATCTCTTTTATTTTTAAGTATTTTACTTTGTCAGTTTTTAATTGTGATGGAGAAATTTTGGTTCGATTATATTTAATGATTGATTCTACCTAACCAAAAAATGTTGGAGTGCAAAAGAGCGTAGGAAAAAAAAATTGTTGAGGTGGTTATTTTTATTTTATGTCTCATATTTTATGCATTATGTTTGTAAATAATGTGTTTATCCATTGATTTATGAGTGATTTTTTTTCTTTGTACTTTGGGAAGAATGTTGACACTGGTTTTAATGGCTTAGGTGGGAAAATGTTTTAGGTAACAAGTTTAGTTTGGTGGAAAATTATTTTTGCCTAGAATAGTGTAGACACTTAAATTTTTCCATGAATATTTGATCATGGTAGTTTTGTCTATTTTTTACTTTAATTAATTTGTGCACTTGATCAATACCTATTTTTCCACTTCACACTATACTAAGCACATATGAGGACCTATTTCTTTTCCAAATTGTTATCTATCAACTACAAAAGTTTTATTATTGATAAAAATAACCTTAAGCATTTAAGTATGAATAATCTCATATCTAAAACTCCACATGCTTCCATAATAGACCTTAACATCCAATAGGGACAATAGTCGGAGACATTCTTGTCCCTATGGGATATTCCTATCTTTAGCCCTCTAATTATTAATTTTTAAAATTAAACCCTCCTTTATCTTGCCCCTTGTGTTTTTAGGATTCCTAACATGTCATTTCCTCTTTTTATTTCATATAAAGGCACACTCAAGCCACTAATTATACCACTTTTAAATTTTAATAGAGAGACATGTTTACACTATTACACATTGAGAAGAATTTTTGTATTATTTTAAAATCCAATTCTAATCAATTGAAGCAGTCCTCAGCCAAGTTAAAATCCTATTTATTGGGCATGAATATAAAGCATGATAAATTATTCAAGACATCCATATATTATTCATATAGTCAAATGAGTAAAATTATGTAATACACTCTCTTTCAAATAACTACATGGGCTTGGTCTCCCTCCTTGGATTACTAGCTATATAGTGAACATGCAACCATCATAGAAGTGATTGGGAATAGTTCAACCCAATTACGCTCCACCTTTTTATATTTACATGTTTAAAATCATTGCTAGACCTATTAGGGTTTTAACCTTGGAGAATTTTTTTAAGTCTTTCACACACTTCCAAAGGTCAAATATGCACATACAAATGTAACTTAAGTTGCTACAATTGGTAGTTACCTAAAATTAATCATTTTAATAAAAACACAAGATCCACCAAGTAAGATAGTAGTGATATTCTATCTTGTCCTTCTTTAGTTTCAACTCCTAATTGTAGGTACTTGCAGATACAATTCATATTTTCATGTTTCCACCTTTGCTATTCAAACACAAACAAATTCATGATAGAATTAACTAAGTTTGTAATTTGTGTGCATATCTAATTCTCTTTCAATCATTTGCACATTGTCTAATTTAGTCTTTTGATCTCATTATTTTTGTAGAAATTTTATTTGTAGCATTCTAATTTAATCTATTCATCTTATATTAATTAGGGTTAATTAAATTTTTAATCCAAATCTAGAAATAACATATTGGTTAACCCATTTATTGATTGATAAATTTTCAGACCCTAAGTTTTCTTAAGGTTCATACCTTCATTTTTTCAAAAAATTTATCCTAGATTTATATAAATACTTGAATATCTTACACAAAAATAATTGTATTGTGACCTTATTTTTAAATATAACACTAAAAGAACTTTATTTCAATCTCAAACATAATATATGACATTTAAAACATTTTATTTTGTTTATGGGTTTGATATATGACACTAAAATAATATTCTTTTGGCCTTGTATTTCATAAAAATTTAATAATCTCAATACAAAATACATACATATAGTATTTTAAATTTCAATATTCTATTTATTTATTTTTCAAATAATATATGGCTATATTGGATGAAAATTTCTTCAAGTTGCAAAACAAAACACTACTTCACATGCTAAGATGCAACTACCATTATTTCAATGTTTTTAAAAGTTAATATCACATATGAACAAGAGAATTTATACATACAAAATGCTATAGATCTTGGCTAGAACAAATTTCAAGTGATAATCAATTCTCATTGTTTCAATACTCAATTAAAAATTTTACAAGTTACAACTTGATGATAAAGGGAATGTATAACTCATTTCATTGATCTCCCTCCTAGACCTCAAGGTTCTAACAGTTACCATCTTTCTTCCATTATTTTCCCATGGATTATATTAGATTATATGGTCCATGTTGTTATTTACTGATGAGGTAGGATACCACATCATGGAAGTAGTCAATATGTTTATCCTCAACCCCCTCCCCCTCCCTTAAGATATTAAAATAAATATAAAGTGTATGATATCATAAATCAAAACAAAAATACCCATGTAAAATTTTCATTTCTAGACTTACTAAAGAGATCATAGTTTATAAGAACATTTTGGATCCTATATTAAAAGATATTTTTATTCATATTGATATAAAACCTTATGATTTTGCTTCTATAATGAGCTAATTTAAAGATAATGAAATTTAATTACCCTTGAAGAGGGATAATTTTCAGCACATGATGTAATCATACAAAATCTCCCACTATTTATTCAAGTTACAGTTATAAATAATGGAATAAATCGTGTATTGATTGATGTTGGATCAAGAGTGAACATTTGTAGTATACATTTCATAAAGTAATTGGGTGTTATAATTGATATTATTCAACACATAGATGAAAATATCAAATGATTTGATGATTCTTTAGGATAAGTATTTGGAATTTGATTTCTTTAGATGTAACAATCAAGACTGAATAACAATGTCTACTCTATTTCATGTTATGCCTAATCAATTTCATGATAATTTACTATTGGGAAGACCATAGATACAAATGATGGTAAAATTTCCATATATATTAAATAGTTATATTAAATTCATGCATGAATTATACTCATATGAATTTGATTTTGATGTGAATCTTTTCCAATTAAGTAAAATTCAAGCATCTCAATCACAATCAGATAATCCATCATTATCACTTCTCCTCAAGTTATTCCTTGGGACATAAAATTCAATTACAATATCGGAGAGTAATTTACTAATAAAACTTAAGTAGATCAAGAAAATCTACAAATGGATCAATAAGAATTATATGAAGCACAACAAAAACTTGAGCAGTTTAGAATAACAAAAGCTAATTTACAAAAATAACTTCAAAAATTACAAGTAGAATAAGAGAGATTACACAAAGAATATTTATAGGATAAATATTTAGAGAGTTAAAATTCACAATTATAAAAACTTGAAAATAATAAGCTACAAAGGGAACAAACTAGGATACAAGTAGAACAAGAAAGTATATAAAAAGAGCTTCAAGAAATGAGAAACACCACTACTCTATTTCTAGTCTCCCTTTATTGTCTAATTCAAAATTAAAATATGGTTTTGTATTGTATTATTATGATATTGATGATGATGATGATGAAGCTAGCATGGTTAATATGATAGATGATCAAATATATCAGTTAAAATTCAATCCTTTCACTAATTATTTATCTCATATTTTGTTTACACCTATTTCTCCAAGGATTTTTTGATATGATTCAATGAAAACTAATATAAATCACTCATATTCAAAAGGAAATCAAATTTTACATATGCATAAAGAGGATAATTTGATAAATTATTGCAATAATAGCTCTCATATAGCACTTATGAAGAACTCAGTGTACAATTTAGAAATATCAAATATAAATGTTTCATAGCACTAACAAATCATGCCACATAAAGATAGGTCTAAAGTATATTTTAAAATACTATTGGATAATGAGCTTATCACATTACCTACTACTAGACATCAATCAATAACATGCATTTTTCATGTAGAAGGTGAATCATTTTGTGCTTATCATAGAATTAAAAAAAACATGATACAAGATAATGTAAGACATTATAATAAAAAAATTACAATCATTAAGACATTATCAAATTAATACAATATCAATAAACATTTTGATTTACAAGGATTCAATAAACATTACTAACAATATAACATAAAAAAGTGCCCTTGGAAAAAACATTAACCATCACAATATATATGAAAGGAAGTTATTTAAAGTATAATCATATTGATACTAAATTAAAGGAAACCATGTGTAATGTAAGAGGATTACCAAAAACTAGATGCCCTATCAATGACCTACACCATAGTGTAGATTGTGAAAAAACCCTTAAATGTATTACATACCCAATTGCTTGTGGGCCAAAATTTGTGAATACAAAGGTATGGGTTATGCCCCATACACATTAGTGACCATTTACATTAGGATGTTCATGGTTATGAAAAAGGCAAACCATGATTGATAATAACCAATAATGCATCACCTTTTCATGTGAAGTAAGAATAATTCACATACCACATGATGGTAATGATGATTAGGATACTAAAGGAGAAGAGGAATATGATATGTATTTAATTAATTATAAGAATTTATATCTTGATTAGGATCATTCATTGGAGGATTTTTGAATTAAAAATTCAAAAACATTTCAAAAAATTCAAAAAATAAAAAATATGATTATACATAGCTTCTTGATTTTTGAATCATATTCTTCAATTTACTTCACATGTGATATATTGATTAATTATTCAAATCCCTTATATATTATTTATATCTGGCATTTTGGCTCTTATTTTTCACTTTCCAAATCTGAAAAGTAAAAAATAGTGATCAACTTTGCCATAATCTCTAGTTATCTCTTTGTTTTCCTAGTATGAACTACGAAAATGTCATTTTATTATTATCAATGACCAAATCAACAAATTATGTATACAAATTATTACCACTATTGTCCTAATTGGTCAATTATGTCCTATGCCAATGTTTTACCAAAAAATCATACTTTGAGCATAAAGATCCTTAATACTTCAAATTTTTAGATATTTTTTTCAATTTCAGTATGTAAGTCATTTTTTAATGTAAAATGTCTATTTTATATATAACTTATACACATTACATAATTATAAAAGTGTATATTTGATGAAAAAAGGATGTAAACACAATATATGCATAATTATTTTGTTCTTACATAATTTTCAAAGTTACAATTCATATACAGTGGGGCAATCTATTCTATACATGGCCATAAAGCAATTTCTAGTGGATATTTCACATTGACACATGTCATAGATTTTTTATGTTTTTAAATATGTTATTTATCTTATGAGTAGTAGATAACATACTTCATTTTGATATCACACATGCATTTCACTAGTATCATGAGTGTTATACATGACATACAAACTCTTACAGGGATTAATATGCCACACTTACCTCTGTAGACACTTGTTCACACCATTTTCATGTCTAAACTATAATTGAGTTAATTTTATATAATGACTTGAAATTTTGATAAAAAATCGTCAATTAAGACAATTCTTCACAGAATTACTAATTTAATCCAAAAGTGAAATAACACATCCCTGATTAAGGAAATGCATCCCTGATTAGGGAAATGCATCGTATCAAAACATTTAATTCAAAATTAACATCTTGATTCAAATTGATCCCTTCAAATTATTATTATGGTATAATTAAATGAATAATTTATTGGTAAAAGAACATTACAAATGTCATTAGTGGTTAATTAATCACATTATTAATTAACCTAAACTTCCTCTAATATAAAATTCCATGGATTTGTAATTACCTATTTATCTAAGATTTAAATTGAAATATTACCTCATCTAGATGACATCACAAGAAAATTAAATTAGAAAGGAGAGGATTGGAATTAATCTCTTACACTTTCTTACATCTTAGACACTCCTCCTTGTTAGACCCTCTTACATACTCCAAAATGGGTCATGATTGTACTTTTATTTTAAATCTCTTCCATGATCCAAATTTGCTTAAATTTACCCCCTTACATTTCCAATCTCCAACATGGATAAGGGTGAGGATACATTTATATCCATTCATTTGAATATCAATTTGGATGGTCCTCATTGATTTAAAAAATCTATAAATTGAATGTCCCCCCTCCATTATAGATAAGATTCTTAGAGCTAAACTTACTATGCTAAAATGCATAAGGATATTCACCATTCTCATGCTAATTCTCAATAAAAATTAAGTGTAGATAAGGGGAGATGCTACCTACATGTGGAGTCAACCTTGACAAAGGCCTCTAGTTCTACAACTCAAGCACATACCTCTGAGGACTAGTAAGCAAAGAAATTATTTTAAGAAAGGTATAATTTATAGTGTTTTGTCTTCTATTTGATTCATCATTTGATTAGTCTTTCTCAATCATAGGTATTAGGCTAAGAGTGTTATTATCATGTAATTTTTTTATGTGTATTCACTACCAATAAACTAACCCTCTTTGGATTCTTGGTCTACATAATGACACGCTCGGTGGGACTCAATACATCTCACAAACTCTTCAAAACATTTATTATTATTTTAAATATTATAATTAACCTAAATACTATGTTAATTCATATTATTTTATTTATAAACTTCCTAATTTATATCCCATGTGGAATTAGTAGAAGCACCATGTGTTGGGTGGATTCATCCTAAAAAATGGTGAAAATGTCCTATAAAATAACGGTTTCACCTTTATTTTCTTTTTTACTATATTTTTGTAGGTCATCATTATCGATATAAATGCACTTCATATTGGTGAAAATATCCCTCAAATCATAATAAATGTACAAATCTATGGAAATTCCCTTTAGTATAATCCTTTTGGTTTTCTATTTTCAGTGAAAACATCCTCCTAATCGACAAAAATGTCTTGTTGATCGGTGAAAACACCATGTTAATCGATGTAACTGCCTTAATAGTTTAAAAAAATTCCAAATATATGTCTTATTTATATTTTTTAACAACCATTTAAAATGTGTCTAAAATTGGTGAAAAGGTTTTATGTATCGATGGAAACATCCTACATTTCAGCAAAAATGACCTTTATCAAAAATCTTTATCGTGAACAAATTTAAAGAGCTTCCCATGACATCCCAAGACCATATTGAAAACTTATGACCAATTTAGTTCATGTCCTTGGCCAAATAATTAGATTCAAAACTCCAAACAAAGCATTTTCTTATTTTCACACATTTCAATTTGGGTACGTAATTTCAATTTGGGTTTTTAAAACTCACTTTACTTCCAAGTCACTTATTTTCTCGCACTTTTCTAGTTATTTTATTACTTGTGTTTACATAGTTCCAAGTATTCTCTCCCCTTGTTTGGGTGACCTATCAAATATGAAGTTAATGATTTTCCTTTATCCCAAGAGATTTGACAAAGTATGTTCTTCGCTTGCCCTTAGTGGGATTCCTATGCATCATAAATAGTGATACTTTCCCCTTTCTCTTTTAGGATATACAATTGGGATGTTATTTATTTTTCATGGGGCTTTAGGTTGAAGTGACTTGAGCTTGATATCCTAACATTTATACCTTCTTCGTACACCCAATGGTGGATATACATTATTTATAGGTATCATTAGGGCATAGAAAAATTCCCCATAAAGGATATTGTGAAATAAAAGGCTTAACACCATGATGATAAGCCATTATAAATCACCCTAGATGAATATAGGTCATATTTGGTATGGGATGTATCCCCCTAAAAATATCCTATCCCCTAGATCTCTTATTTGATATATTTTGTACCCATCTTGGGACCATCTAGTAAGCCAATAAAAACTTTAGATTAAGACCTATTAGCTACAAAACATTCATTGATGTAGGGGTGTAAAGGTCATATCCCCTAGAGATTTCCTATCATGTATACACTTTGAGAGAGGGTGGGTATTTATCCTACATTTAAATAAATTTATTAAAACTAATCCTTAACTTTTTCCTCTCAAAGTGAGTATATTAAAGGATCAATGATTGTGATGCACTCTTGATCTACCACTAAAATAAGGTCATATACTTGAAGGTTTTTTATTTGGATTCCATGTCAAAAATTATTGTATGTGTGAAATCAAGTCCAAAAATTAAGGTAATAAGCATATTCCATACACACTTGCGTGATAAGGTTTTACTCTATTTGTAGTCCAAGTCAAAAATCACTTCCTTCTACCTATTATGTTGTCAAATTCAAATCCCAAAATTTTTTCCAAATCCTTCTTGATTTCATGTCAAAACTTATCCAAATACACACTCCTCTTTTTATATCATTTCATTATGATTCCCTTTTGTACTAGCACTAATTTTGATCAAATTCCAAATTCTGATTCAAAATCAATTCAAATCCAATGTCCAAATTCTTGTCTAAGCCATTGTAGTTATGTTGTCTATTTTGTTTCAAACCTAATCTAATTTAAAATTTTAGTTCCAATTCCATGTTAAAATGAGGTCAACCTTATTTTTTACAAGATAAAATTTATTTTAGTTAAGGTCAAACATTGTCCAAAATGCAACTGCAACCCAAATTTTACACAACCTCAAATTAGACCAATGTTCCAAAGCAAACTTGTTCAAAGCCTAAGTCAAATTTTAAAATAAAATAAAGCAGCCTTGGAAAATCATTCCTAAATAATAAAATTCATTTTCTACATTCACAATTCAAGTTTCCAAGATAAGTAATTAAAATTCAAGTCTAAACCCAATCACTTTTAAAATATCAAACATTGAATGCTTACATATTTTATGAGACACAAACACTTAAAAAAATTGATTGACAGACTTGCACATTCTTTTGAAAATAATTCTAATTCACGTAAATTTCTTACTTAACTATTTATGTTGAAAAAATCTGGTTAAATCATTGTGTTTTTACATTCACCTCGACACAAAGATAGCAGGTTCCTTTACACATTCAAATTGACTAGCCTATTCCCAAAATTCTACTTCAATCAAGAACAAATTCCAAATAAAGACAAATTTCAAGACATCCAAAAATTTCCAAGATAAATATTGTAAATTTAAACAAGCCTAAATATACATGTATTGGAGCTATTTATAACCACTCTTTTGATGAGGAGGTGATTTAAGATCCATTTGGGTATGAACAATATGTCAATAATATCAAGGATAAGATAAACCAATAATACCTCCCTAACATAAAATCTAGTTAAAAACATGAAAAACATCAATAAAAACTCTCAAATGTACCATCTAGTGCTAAACATGGATAAACCCAACAATACTTCTCAAATGCACCATCTAGTGCAGACTATGGACAAGACCTATTTACACATCTTTTTTATAAAAAAGATGAAAACATTGTGATACTGTTAAAGCTTGGTGCTAAATTTTTAATCGTATTTATAGTAGATAACTTATGATATTTGGTTATAGATCCTAAACAGTCACTCATTGTACCCCTAGATGATAAAAAAACTTCTAGACAAAATCAGGGTCTTATATCAACCTCTAGTCAAGCCCTCACAACATCGAGAAAGGGAAAAGGTCATATTTTAAACCCACCTTGATAAAGCCAATTAATTTCCTCTCAAGTACAAAAATCTATTAATTTCTTGGATATTTTAGATAAATCCGTAACATCTATGGATATTCAAAAGTTTCCACTTCTAATACTAAATCTGGCAACTGAATAACAAATGGATTTTCTAGTTCATTTTACACATAATACAAATGAATTTTATAATAATACATTATTCACACAATTTTTTAATAGCCCTATATCTAAAAGTGGTCCAGTGGATAATCCTAACCCAAATACCCCAGTGGAGTCTTCCCAACATGTGGTTGATAACTCTCAACTAGCATATTTCAACCCACATCAAGTGTCATCCAAAATTTAAAAACACATTCTTCCAAATTCCGAACAAGTATTTTCTCCAAAAATTATGAATGCTTCACAAAAATATCTTGTAAGCATGCTTAATCTGTAATAGTAGGTTGAAAATACCATACCACAACTAGCCCTTTTCTTCTAATACGTTATAAGTCCTAACCAATACTCCACCTCAGTAAGTAGTAACTAATCCTATACTTTAGCATGTGATAACTAATACTCAACCTCAACATGGTCACCAATCATCTCCAAAAAAGTGTTAATTGGTCCCTAATAGATGTTATCGAATAAAAAATATGTTATTATTAATCAACTACACATCTCTTCTAGTCAATAATATGCTTCTTCAATCCAACAACATGTTATTTATGAACACCTTACACCTAATTAGTAAAACAATATTCAAAATCAGTAGTAGGTTCTTTTCCATTCCCAAAAAGTCTCACTCAATTCCCAACAAAACATTCCTCCATTAAAAACATAGTTCTTTCCAAATTAGCATCGTATTCAACATCAGGTCCCTTAACAACAACAAGTTCCCTATCAATAATATAAGCCCAATCAAAGAGTGAACATTCCTAGTAGAAATAATAGGGTATATATTCCTTAAAACCCCATACCACTACTTTATAAATGTCATGGTAATTTTCCTTTGAATTCCCAATAAAATTTACCCATTCCCTCTCAATTTGTCCCCACTTTTCAGGACTTGCAAGAGGTCAAAGATGCAGTTTCCATAATCCAAGTAGGGAATCAAGGTAAGAATTTGAAATTGGATAACATATGATCTTATCCAATAAAAATGAGGTATAATTAAATGTCTTTATCACATTATTTTGATGTGCCTAAGTTTGACAAGTACAAGGGAAAGGGTGATCCAAAAGAGCATTTGAAATAGTTCTTTGGTGCTTGTCAAGAGGTGGCATATAGTAGTGTGAATTTTATTTTTGTGTTTCCCTTCAGTTTCACTAGATAAGCTTTGGAGTGGTTTTTCCAACTACCCTGAAATTATGTTAATAATTTTGATTACTTGTCTAAAACATTTTTGAAACACTTCTCTTATAATTTCAAACATGAGGTAGCTATGGTTGACTTTTGTCATGACAAAAACAATGAGGAGAGAGTTTTACTAGTTATTTACAATGGTGTTATGCATTGGATAGTTGATTCCCACACAACATCCTAATCAAATATTGGTAGTAATCTTTACTCCCAAACTACAAATAGATATAGACTATAATATCATATCATTATGCAAATACATTTGAATAGATTATTGATAAAGGACTGCAAGTTGAATAATCCCTCATTGATAAAGAGGTAATCAAATATACTCTCAAAACCAAACTTAGAGTAAGTTTAACATGTAAGCTCCTACACAAGATCAAGTAAGTACGCCTAAAAATACTAAAGGTTTAAATATAAGTAAAAATGTTTTAGGTAATGGGGTAAAAAAAGTCTAGATACATGCAAATGGCGCAACCACCACCTACCCATGCAACCCCATCTGCTTAGCCACTCACTTTGGAAATACCACCTCCAATATGAGCCAAATATCAAAAAAATGTTTTCGTTGACCTTGGTGAGCCTATTGGGATAGTCTTCTAGAAGTGGACTGTAGATAATATGATTATTTGGCCAAATTCTAAAACCCTTTAAAGAAGGCCATTCAAAACCTAATTGGTACAGGGAGAACAAGTTCTATGATTACCATCAAGTTAAGGGTCATTAAATTCATATAGTGGAAAACTTGTAAAATTCATTTAATATTTGACAAAAAATAGAGAAATAGAGTTAGACAACATTGCTTTAAATTCATATCAAAAGCTAGGTATTTACCAAAACACTTTCGAACAACACAACTATAATAATTGTAATGATAATTAGCACCAAACCAATAATCAAAACTAGAATTGGCCTCCCAATAATTAAAATCAAGGATCAAATCAGCAACAACTAACTAATCAAAATCAAGGTTAGGAGACCCATTCTAATAAAGTTAGCTATAATAGCCTCCCATATGACTACATCAATGTTGTAGGTTGCATTACCAGCAAGAATATAACAATTATAAAAATTAATCCTAAACCAATAACTAATAATACCTAACATTCATAGCCTTCCATTTTAGCACCTCCATTGTTAAATGCTTGTAATCCTCCTTTGGTTTAGAATAGCATCAATTATCCTCAACATCTGAGAGTTATCATTCCAGGCCCTCATTACCCTTATTCTAATTATAGTAACCTTCTCTAATTTGAGGTTACATAATCATAACTTGATTTTCTAAGGTTACAATCCAATGCCCCACAACTTCTCCTCCCAATAACCCTATTAAAGATCCTTTGCCTTAAAATACCATACCAACTAGCACTACTAATGAAAATCCATTTGATCTTGTGCAAAAATTACACAAAATATTGGTGCATATTTTTATCTTAGATCTCTTGTGTACATCTGATGTTCATAAGAACATATCATATAAGTTTTTAAGCCAATCAAATGTCTCCAATAACATTACTTTGAATAAATTCCAAGCACTTGTGGTTCATTTAGATCCAGGCCAATAACTTACCTTTGACCAAAGTGATATGCCATCTCTTGGTCCTCTCCACAATAATCCACCTTACATAAAAGAAATTATTTCCAAACATAAAATCAAGTGTGTCCTCATAGATAATGATTTGGGTCTGGATATTATTTCTTTGATGTTGGTTAAAAATTTGGTCTATACTATGACAGATATTCAATTAGACACTATTACCATTAAAGCTAATGACAATGAGGAGAGAAAATCATAAGGCACAATTTTTTTCTTGTTATTGTTGGGTCTCTAACCCATGATACCATTTTACATGTTCTTGATCTAGAATTATTGTACAATTTATTCCTTGGGTAACCTTTGACACATAAAGTACACATAGTGCCTTCCACTATGCATCAATTTATTAAATTCCCACATTATGGAATAGAGATCACCATTCCTAGTGATTTACATCTATATCAATACTGTAAACATCTTGAAGAGGAGTATGAAATATATAATTATCATCTTGTCCTAGATCATGTCCATAAAAAGGATAAATATGTAGTCTCAAAATTTCTTGAGTCAAATAATGTTGATCCAAGCACCCTTGGATTTACATCATCTTAACCACCTCCTCAAATATCCTCCCATTTTATTATTATAGATAAAGGCCATGGTGAATACCAAATTAGAAAAGCTTTTCATATATCCAAATTTCTTAAATCAACTAAATCATATGGTAGGCCTGAAATGAAGAATGTCACAATGGAATGATGCAAAAAGGTTGATTCTCACCAAAAATGACTTATTAATTTTATCAAAAATAATTCACAAGATCAATAATGACTCAAAGGTGATGATGATTATGTATGCACACATATAGCACATGCTAAACTATGGACTCGACTCCTTGAGGTCTAGTTGAGGTAACCAACATAATAGATTGGATAGGAGTCTGGTTGATTATTTGGTAGAATGGCATTTGGGATAGGTGGTGGTAATGGGTTATCATGATGAAATCAAAAGACCTCAACAACATCTCGATGCTCATTGACAATTTTAAGTTGTGTTGAAATAGAGCTCCAAGTTACTTTAGTCTCTGATATCATAGGAAGGTGAATCTCTTGGTCAATACTAAGACTCAAGAAACGAGGGAAATTGGGTTGGATGACTTATGGAAAAAGTTCTACTCTATTGGGTTGACTCTACTCAGTCAATGTTATCCACTAAGTGTGAATGATATAGGATAAGGCTAAACTCAAAGAGAAGAAAGAGATGTATATGGGAGGCTAGGCATGGATGGCATTATAGTGATGACATATGTTATATAAGGGGATAATGATAGGTGTATTTGGGATGTATTCTTGTTATTTTAAATCAACTAAGTCTAAAATGAGATGAGGAATGGGAGTGGAGTGAAAAAATTCATGTATCAACTCGGTGTTAATGTCAATTTGTGTGACAATGGTGGGATAAGGTGCCCTATCTATATGGAATAGACTAAGTCATACAAAACCTAGTGTCTCAAGAAGATTCATTCCAAAGAGGTTAGGCAGAAGCCAAGGAAACACATACGAGTTTGTTTAGGCAATGGATTGTAATGTGTGCTTATTGGAATGTTGAAGAAAGTATTTGTGTAGGATGCTTGTATAGATGGATAATTGTCTAGGATGTGGTGTCTTGTGTGTTTGGTAAGGATTTTGGTATGATATTAGGCTTGTGTGTATTATTAAGGGTTTTGACACTATTTGTGTTAAGTATTTATTGTTTTTGAGTCTTCTTGGTTATATAGGAATAATTTTTATTTGTCAAAAATTAAATTATGAAATTAAAAGAATAACAAATCTAAAAGAAAATGAAAGCAAAAAAAATTAATATTTTTTACACAGTTTATAATGCATACAAAGTAGAAAAGAAGGAAGTTATGATATTGTGAAAGATGCACAATTCTCCTTGCTTTATTTGTATGCAAACTAGATGATAATGTTTTTTCTTGTTTTTGTTTGCTTTGTATCAACAGAAAAAGTATGTAAATTGAATCTTAATATGCAAGAAACATGTCTAATCCTTATCAATAGAAATAAAGAAATACGTTCTTTTGATTTTATTTGTTCACAAACAAACTAGATTAGCTTTTCAACTTCTCTAATTTACTAAGAATAAGCTTTTTGAATGGATTATTAAGGTAGAAATAAGAAATGCAAGTTCTTATTTATTTTTATTTTAAAGAGGAAAATAAAATAATTTTAACTCTATAAAATCAATCAAAATCACAAATATGTTACCCTTGTTTATGCACCTATGATTGGCTGGATATTGTTAGGAATGCAAGAAATTGGTATAGATATTGGAAAGGAAATTTATTCCTAGATAATATTATTCTTAGCATTTCCTTTTAATGCATAGCTGAGTGCATAGACCCATTGTTCTACCTTTGGTACCTAGTGTTCAAGCCTCAATATGAATGTATTGAGATCCTCTATCATAAAATAGTGAGGTATCTAGTATTATGTAGTGAACACCATCCACAAAGGTTGAAACTCCTAATCTCTATGTGACCAATTCAATATGTGCATGTTTGGGTCACCACTTATGGATGATGGAAAATCCTAGGATAGAATACCTTATGGGATTGGTTTAGTATAGTCCATCATAGTTTCACTAGTATTATATAGGAATTCTACCTCAGATCTTGTGGGTGAAGGCACTGAAGGAGAATCATAATCTTTGATGTGAACCTTCCCAACTAGAGATTTTGTTATAACAGGTTTGAATATGAGTTGTTTTTTCTTGATGCGCATTACATAGTTTCCTCTTTTGACATTATATAGACCACACCCTATTTTTCCTTCTATTTGTACTCACTTTAAACCAATTATTGTCCCCATAAGCATACAAATATTTTCACTCTTTTTTCATGATGTATGGATTTAGATAAAACTTATTTAAGGGTATAAATATTATTTTGTCTTTTTGATGCACTTTTAACTATTTGTGCATAGTTTTTATAGTCATTCAATCATTTTAGGCCTATTTCTTATTGATTAAGGTAGGTTAATGAGTCTATTATTTTCATATTGATGGCCTCAAAATCCCCTCATAAGTTGATCTCAACCATTTTAATTTCAACATATTCTAACTGACTAATGGGGTTGACTCTTCCATAATCCACTAAACTCAATGTTACTAGATTGTAGCTCAAAGATGGTTGACCAGTGCCTTCCTAGGTTGATTTGGGAATCATATTGACTATTATTTTGAAATCAAATACAACATTTGGAATTTCATATCCATCCAAATCAACATCCATTCATGAATCCACATCCCAAGACTTCTTGGTCTTAACCTACCAAACTACTTTATCATCCCTTTTTATCCTAGTTGTACACACTCCAGGAGATTGTGTAGGAGGTTAGTGATATCTAGGATATATCCTCATTGCATAGTGTACTAAGTAGTTTCATTATATTTGATAAAGTAGTCACAACACCATCTTATGTCATTATCTTAATAATTTTCCATACATTTGAGCATTAGTAGTTGTGTTATCATCATTGAAGATTGATTTTTATTGTATTTCTTGCAATACCTACACAACTTGATACATTAAACTATTTTTTATAGAAGGATCAAGATAATTATCCTACTAAAATTTTCTAATACCATCGTCATAAGGAATTTCTCAAGGAGATAAGCCTTGTTTAGATCTTTATTACCTTGTGATAGCTTGCACAAATGCATTTTCCTTTAGTTGTGCATTGATCATATTTACATTGTGTATTGGATTCTCCTTTCTGTATTTTTATAGAATAGGGTAATATTTTGTTTGATGTTGAACTTCAACCCTATAGTATATAAAACAAGCTTATCTTTAAGGGTTGGTGGGGTAGTTCCTCACATTATGATTATATGCTCTACATAGATAACATTACATAGGGGGTCAAGTTTGTCAATTATCATCTCCTAAATACCCCTCTATATCATCCTTTATTCTATTGATATCCATACACTTGTGATTATTATCCAACATATCCTCCTTGTTGATTCATCTATGCATCATATCCCTCGTACTGATGTTGAGGGGAACTTGGAGTCTAGTTTGCATGTTGTTGTTAAAGATTTGTATCATTCCAAGGTTGTGTATACTGACCAAAATATTAGTATGAGGGAGATGAATTATTATTCTAGTTTGATAGCCCTTATGGCTAATACTACGGTGATGAATGCATCTAGTATTGAGGCGATAAATGCATCCATATTGGACTACCTTGAGTTGTATTTGTTATCTCCATGTTTAGTCCTAGAATTTCTTGATTTGTAGTATGTATTTGTTGACCCACAACTTTGAATACATTTTTCATTATATCCTATTTTAATTATTTTAAAGCTTGACAACTTATCTAATCATGATTTTTATATTTTTAAAAATTATAGTACATGTTGTGTGACTTTTGGATATATTGTTGGAGAATATGTCACTTAGACATAGTGTTGAGTATTATTCATGTTGTTGAGGTTTGACATTGATGTCAAAGGTTCTTGAGAAGGTATTCATGAGGTATTTGATGAGTGTATCTATGAGAGAGTATATTGATCGGTATTGTATTGATTATGAGAGTGTAGTATATGATTCATATATGACTACATGATTGATGTGAAGGTCATCATGGAAGGTCCTTTTTATCAAAGTTTTCAATTTCTTAAATCTTGTAGTATCTTGACAAGGTATGTGCATAGAATGCCTGGTCTTGTGTATAAAGGAACATGATGGCTTGGTGAAGTGATTGCACTTAGGGATGAATGGATGTATATTATTTCTTAATCATGCATGTGATTCTTTGGTAAGGTGAGCCTATAGGGGTAGGACTTATAGATCAAGTCTACAACTAGATCATTTTGTCTCTGCCTAGCCTAATCTGTCCTAATAAGGAATATTAATATTTTTTCAAGGCATATGAAGTATGTATGGAACTATTTAATAATTATATAGGCTGATTTAGTATGTGAGTGAGGTGGAGAGCACATGGAAAGAGGCATGAAGGTCAGTTTTAAGACCTAATATGGTTTGTAGGTCAAGGTCCAAACAAGAAAAGAGAGAGAGTATGTCCTAATGGGGTATGAGATTTTATTTCCAAGGAAATTATGGATATATTAGTGTTTTTATAGGTATTATATGTTTTTTAAAGAATTTTCACAAAGTTTAAATTCATGGTTTGCAAGAAAAGGCATAAAAAGTGGTTTTGAGGTCTCTCGAGTACACAAAATGAAGGGTTCTCTATCTAATAAGGTTTTTTATTGTGTTAATTATCTAGTTAAACATCTACATGATAACATAATATATTCATGGTATATGGGAAAGGGTCCTATCTCAAAATTCTAGGCATTTATTTTTGGATTGAAGGACTATGCTTTATGAACGATTGGTATGAATGGAAATAGGTTTAAACCCTCTTAGAACCCTCATAAGGACCCAATATTGAATATGTTGATAAAAAGTGTATATAATGGATTGGTATTATTAGGTAAGATATAATAGGTTTTATTAAACTCTCCCAAGCACCTCCAAGTGTATTTGAGTTGTTAGGTGTGTGAGAAGACCCTACAGGAAAGTGCACATTTCTTGGATATTTGTTATAACTGTCAAAGTTGACCAAGTCAAAGTATGAAAATGGATGAAGTATGAAGTTTGAGACTCATTATTCATGTCCATTAAGGTTTATGGATAGGTTATATCCATCAAATATGCTAAAATGGTCATCCAAGTTAGCCAATCGCTAACAGGTTTAATGGTGGAAACAGTGAGAAATCCAGGTAGCAGTGAGAAGTTGATTAGGGATGTGTTATCATGAAATAGTGAAGAAACCAAGTGCATGGAAATGATACTCAGGAATTTTAAAAAAAATTAATGGTTTTTATAATTTTTGGAGGTTAGTGGTCATAGTGAAAAAGTTACTCACAAGTTGACCTGTCTGGTTCAAATGAGACAGTGAGATATAAGGTTATGAGATTGGTCTACAAGACCAATATTTGAATTTTAGAATATTATATTTCTATATGATAATGGTATAATGATCTCACAAGATCATCTAAATTCACTATAATTCCTGGAATATGTCTATATAGGTGTTGGAGGTCTTAGTCACCATGACTAGTCCTTGAGGAAAACTAGCAGTTCTGAGTGAGCAAGTTACAAGAGTGTTTTTGAGTCCTTTTTCCATATGTAATGAATTACAATTAACTTGGTGAATTTTTTTAGGTCATGTATGTTTTTTTATATGATTTATTATCATGTTTTTGTGGTTAATCATTGTGTTATCTTCAGTTGTTCAAGATAGACCTTTTTGTGTGTGTGAAGGCCCAATGTAAACAATACTAATGAAGTGATTCAAGTGGTGATTGGAGATAAAAGTGTCATGGACATAATATTATATTATTAAGGGTATATTTTAGTGTAATATGAAGTTTTCCTTCCATTTATGAACTTTCAAAATTTTCCAAGAATATTAAAGGGTAATGTGTACTAATGAAAGCCTAATAAAATTAGGTCTCCTTAAGGCCTAAAGAAGGATTTGGTTCATTTGAGCTATGTAAAACCTAATTTAATGATTGATTCATGTTTTTTTAATGTCTTGAGACCTATTTTTTTTTAAATTTAAGTGGTCAAGTGTATCCATATGACCAAGAGATGTATGATCAAGAGCCTAGTATAAGAACAAGGCCTAATTGATTAGTTAGCGAAGGAGTGAGAAAAAGAGAAGGATATAGCACTTTGAAGAGATGAAGGACATATTTTATACCATAAAAAGGATGAAGATAAAATATCATGAAGATATAATAGGGGTACTATAGATGAATATCAAGGTAATATGACTTAATCTATCTTGAAGAGACCTAATTGAGCGAAGGAGCTTAGAAGGCAGTTTGAGAGGGATAGAAGAGATAGAAGAGATGAAGATGGTTATCATCATATATTATATGAAAAAAAATGTCTAATTAAGGTGATAAAATCAATTATGTGGTTGAGTTAGTGCTGAGTCATCTAGGGAGTTGGAGTCTCCTTGGAAATTGGTGCTTGTTAAAGCCTAGTTGGGTTAGTGCTTAGCTAGTTGGGGTTGGTACTCCATGTGGAGTTGGTGATTCACAAAATTGTGATATTTTGACTTATAGGACTGTAGTCTATTTTCAATAATTTGTGGGTTTTCTTCTCTTTGAGGGTTTCCCACTCATATGTGTGCTTTTGTGTTATGCTCATGTGAATGACTCTTTATGCATTATTATATCTTTGTATTACCTTGATGGTTCAAAAAATGTTAAAGCACATGTGAAATAATGTTTCAATATATTTATTCACACCCCCCCCCCTCATTCATTTTTTTCTAACATGTAGGATGTATAACTACCCTATAGATTTCACAAAATTATATTTTACTTGTTGGACAGTAATTCTTATGATGTCCTTCACGACCACATTTTATGTACCATAACCCTAATTTAGGATTATCATTTTCATGCATCTCTTTCATCTTCCTCATAAAATAATCTAACGTATCTTCTAATTTTTATCCATTGATGTAAGATCTACATAATTTCTAGTTATTCTACTCGTATGGTAGTAGACCAAGCATCGTCCTTGGTGGAGAACTGGGATTTTGCAGTATCAAACCTTATTCTTGGTTGTAATCCCTCTATAAACTAAGAAATCTTATCTTTGTCTTCTAAAATAAAATTAATTTTTTTCATCACATCAAAAACCCTATGATCATATTATCCAATCATTTGTACATATTTTTGTCAAATTTACTTTAGGTTTTGAATAACTAAATTGAAACATTTTTTACCTTAAATTTTACTACTAGAAAATATTTAACTTGGTTGAGGTCGAATGTATATACATTTATTTTTAAAATAAACTCCAAGGCACATCTTACCAAAGCTCCTATAAGTTTTTACCTTTTCAAATAATCTAATGTTACCCTTTTTAAAGGCACAAACATACCTGCATTAAGTGCCATAGTTGGTAGGCTAGTAGTTGTTTGAATACTAGCAACTATGATTGGTGGTAACTATGCACTTTTTGTTACACTGTTAGGAAACTATATAGTGTTTATTTCCATATAGGCTAATACGTAATAATATTTTCAATGGTAATAATAAATCATACTTCTTTTAACTTCTTTATTTCTAATGCCCATTTGGTTTCTACACTGAGCCTTCCAAACCTGATAGTAAATGAATCAAACCAACCTGAATCAAATTCTCTCTGTAATTTTTCTACCTTCAATAAATAAAGTGGGTTAGGGGATGCATACCCTTGAAATTAATGATGTTTATTTCTAAATTCATCTAGCTTTGAACTTGAACCTACAATATTACTACCTTCAATTTTAACATTTTCTAGGAATGTTCTTTCTCAATTCTAGCTAAAAACACTTCCCTTAACTACATTAGACCTCTACTTCCTAACTATTCAACCTCTGCATCACTACTTCCAACATCTTCTTTCTCATAAGGCCCTTTATCATATGCCGCATACCCTCTTATTTCAACATTTTCCACATCTTTTCTCAGTAACCTCTATTCTCTACCAAATTTTTCTTATTTTTTCCATCTCTAGAACTTTCTCCTCTATTCCTAATCCTATTCATAGTTAATTCAAGGTCATTTGTCTTATTCCATCTTTTTTGTTATTGTAGTTCTCTTTCTAGTCCTAAAATTTTCTTCTCGCTCTGAGTCTTTTTGCCTTCCATTTTTTGGGATTAAGATCAAGTTCTTTTTACTCATCTCTTCATCATTCACTTTCTCCTACACACACCATATGGTTCCCAAAGTGACTACTCCATATTGGTTGTATTAGGCACCATGGCCTTTTCCACAACTAACATCTTTATCAACAAAGGTAGTCACTATAAAAAAAATCCTTTTGATTCCTTGGAAAAATCAATCTTACATAGTCTTAAAAGCTATGTATCCTTGTACTACAAACTCAGTAATATATCTATCAATTGTAGTCTTTATCCAATAATATACTACTCAGGACCAAACAATATCTAGGTTGTATAGTATTTATAATTTTTCTTAGTTTAGACTATAAATTTCATTCTGCTCAGGCTAAATCAATAGTATCTTAATATAACTATTCACGTAGCTAACAATCCAAGTAATTTGCACTAGAAAAATTCATAAATTTTGACATAATGATGTTCTTGGATAATCCCCTCTACAATTTTTCTAGCTTTCTATTCTTCTTATACAAATTTATGGGTTTTCTTATCTATCCATCTTTCCACATCTCTCTAGCCTATCAACCATCTCAACATATTTTATCCAAATAGGATCCATGTTCATTACACCATTGTTAACAAAGGTTCTTGGAAATATTTTGGAATATGTTAATTATAGGGATATATTGTACAATGGATGGTATCAAAAAATACAAAAGAGATGATAAAATTACCTAGCATCTGTGATGTACAAAGATGTACCCAAAATTAAGAAGAAAATAGATGCAACAAATAGATGAAATCTAACTAGTATAAAATTCAAAAATAGATTAAAGTAAAATAGAATACTCACTATGCATTAACCATATATAAAATAATATGAGGAAAACTATAACAAAATTATTCTATTAATCTCCATCAACACATTGAACCATATCCTGTTATAGTAAAGTGTTATCAATAGTCTTTTACAATTTTGTTGTCTCTTCACATTCCATCCTTCTGAAATACAAAAGGAAATATTCTTCAAATTCTTTTATTACCTAATTAGGTTTACAAGGCCGAATACATATAAAATTTACACAAAAGACAATATCATATACTTTGCATAGGTGTCCTTCTACTATACTTCATGGTTTTACCATGTTCCATTCTTCATCTAACATTCATGTGGGCATTACACATCCCTAGACATCTCAAAATTAGTCCTAAACCCTTTCCTAGGGATACAAGCCCCTAGTACCTCGGGTTCTACTATCAGGATGCTAGCATTGTACCTTGTACATTAATGTCATGTGCTAGTGCCCAAGGTACAATGTTAATATTCTTTGCCAAATTTCAACCCTAATATATATATTTTAAATTCCTAAGACACCTAGGATTGACCTAAACCTATTTCACACAACACACAAACACCATATCATTATATATACATGAATTATAGCCCTTTATCCACTAGATGGAAATTATATGTAAAATACACAAACAAGTTTAGAACAAGTTATGCAAAATCAAGGTTATTGATCCCTATTATGCCCTACTTCTGCATATAGTCATATACAACCAACTAAAGTCTAGAATACACAAATTTCCAATCTCAGTCCTCATTTAAATCACTCAATTCTACACTCATAATATCATTAAATTACACTTTCACCAAGCACTTAGGTGGAAAAACTACATCAAACTTGATCCCTCCTCAAATTATTGGTATATATGAAACTCTCAACATAGTAAGGTGTTTAGGATGTCTAGCCTACCCAACTAACATCACACTTTTACTACTTGTGCCACTCAAATAACTTAACAAAATGGAGGTCTAGTGTTTTCTCCTAAACCATTCAAAAACAATGCATAAATAGCGAATTAGGGCTCATCCACATCAGTACAAGTAGATTAGACTCAATCAGAGGTGCACCCAAAAGATCAAATAGTTTATGCATAAAGGACACTAGCATTGAAAGTAGGACACTAGTTTAGTGCATTATTATCCAAGGTACATTACTACTTTCTAGGAGGGTTTATAACACTTGGACCCTATTTATGAAACTTAGATCATCATACACACCAGTTTTCAACGTCCATATCATCCATCTTAGTCAGGTTTTAGCTAAGTACTTCTTTGTGTCATTCATTCCTATTTTTAGAAATATCAGACTAGGCTAATTCTTCCATAAATAAATGGCTATATTTATTACATGTTTTTACCCTGATTTACTATACTCAAGCCCTTTAACGACCTAGGGTTTACATTCCATGATCCCATAAAATTTAAATCATCCACATATAACAGAGAAAGATAAGGTACCAAATAAATATTATTGGTAAATGTGTGGTGTTCCTCATATTTATAAGGGAGATTTACAATAATTACTAAATTTGGGATCAATGCAAGATACACATCTAAAAAATACATCCTTAACTTACATAAATAAAAAATCATCCACACCAAAAAAATATAATGATCACATTATTCATGGGTGGAGCTTACTTTTAGCACAATCATGTTGATCCTACACAAACAAAAACCACTTGCAAGGTAAGATGGTTACAACAACCTTGATTTGATCAAAAAGGCTTACAACATAAAGGAAGCTGGAAAGAATCCTTGGGAAACATAATAGTACTAATTGTTTGTGGTCTTAAAGTGATTCAAATAAGGGTTTGGGTTATACCATAAAAATCTCAATATGCATTCACAGTAGGAACCCTTCAGTTATATCAAATGAAATTAAAAATTGACCAAAATCAATATGGTGTCTCCTTTTCTCATGAGAAAAAAATGATACATATTCCACATGATGAAAATCACCCTACTACTTCATAAGTAAATCACGAGGAAGAACAAACCATGCATCATGTTGACCTATACAAACATGATCCAAATAATGAAAATGATATAATGTAAGGTTGAACACATAAAATATCCCAAAATTTACAAAACAAAAAAAATAGAAAAAAAATAAATATTTAAAAACCCAAATATTTTTAGCGTTTACATGTTCTACTAGCTCCTTGGAATCTATTTTTTAATTCCATGTTGGTAGATAAAATATCATTTATTTTTATATACACATGCATTTAACACATCTCTTGAGTGTGATACAGTCATACCTAGGCACATGATATGTGCACTTTCATATATTGGGCATATCATTTATTTTTATATACACATTCATTTCACACATCTCTTGAGTGTGATACAGGCATACCTAGGCACATGAGATATGCACTTTCATATGTTGGGTCTTCCCTCTACTCATGTCATTTAGACATTGGGGTCATCCACTTATTTGATCCCAATACACTCAGGTTATATCATTCTATGATAATTTTCCGTTATCATGTCTGTGATTATATACTTACACATGCCTTTATCCATGATTATATATTTCATGATGTACCATATATGATATGTACTTAACATTTTTTTCTAACATGTATATTCAAGGACTAGTATGATATGTTCATGTTGGTTCTTGTGTTCCATGTTTTCCATGTATGCACTTATTTTAGTGTCATTTTTTGGATTGTATTATTTTTTCAAGAATTTAAATATGGACCATGTGCATATGTTTGCCTATTGTGACATTTACATATGTCACATTTTTTATATGTTAGAATTTAAATATTGTTGGAAATATTTTCATTGATGTCAAAGGTCTAGCATTATTGGTGATAAAGGCCCCATATCATTTAATGGTGTTTTTAATGTTCATATCTTGGCTAATGTGTGTTAATATTTATTTAATATTAATGAATATATTTTTGGTTGCATAAATTCAAAAGAGGGCCCATGGAGAAGTCAAAGAGTCATGGGGTAAAGACAAAAGAGGAATGGAATGCATTTTACCATGAAGAGTCATATTGCGGAATTCTAAGTCACCAAGTGAAGACAAAAGAGGAAGGGCACAATTTCTCATGAAGGGACACTTTTAGGAATACAAAAAGTGACCAAGATAAAGACAAAATGGGAAAGGATGCATTTGCTTATGAAGGGTCACCTTGTGAATTTTCAAATACAAGGATTCAAAGGGTCATGCAAGTTTGGTGCCATTTTCCATGTGAATTAAAAGGTCACAAAAGGTGAATGCCAAAGGTCATTTTGTAAGCTATAAATAAAGACTTGAGAATCCATTTGTAATATATGGAAGAGAGCATGGTTTGTAATTATTATATCTAGCTTATAAGAACAAACGAGAGAAAAGAAAGAGATATTGTAATGCGTTATCATTTGTTGAGAAAATAACATTGAGAGATAGTTGTGTGTTATACACAATAGGGGTTGGTACTTATATGGGTTGGTGCTCATGAATTAGTTGTTGTGTTGGTGCTCAGTAAAGGGGTTAGTGCTCCTACAAGTTGGTGCTTATGAATATTATAGTTTGATTTGGTGCTCATTCATATACTTGAGATTGGTCTCCATGAATTTTTTCACATTGGGTTTCCACGTTAAAATTTGGTGTCTCTCTCTCTTGTGTGGTGTTTATAATTTCAATTTTATTGCAGATATTGAATGTATGGTTACGTGGACTTTTATTAAGTGAAAGTTTATAAGATATATGATATACTGATTCACCCCCCCTCTTAGTATATCTCATGATTAAAAATTGGTATTAGAGCAGGTTATTTTTGAAAAAGATTTACAACTTGAAGGTAGATCAGGTAAAGCACAATGGATGAATCACATGAAGGTTTTTCTACAAATAAGGAAACTTTGTTTGTTGAGACAAATTATCCTTTTTGGAGCATAAGGATGAGGACTTATTTGATGTCTCCTGGATTCAACATTTGTCAAGTAGTTTTGGAGGAATACGAAGAGCCACAAACACTTGTGACCACTACGGTAAAAAATAAGACAAGTGAAAATAATGCTAAAGCTTTAAATGTTATTTTATGTGGTTTATGTGAATCAGAATTTGTTAAAGTTATGCAATGTAAATCTACTCATGAGACTTGGGTAAAGCTTGAGAATATTTACAAAGGTGATGGAAAGGTTCAGTGGGCTAAGCTTTATACTTTCATAAGATAGGTTGATATTTTGAAGATGGAAGAGGAAGAAAATGTAGTGAGTTATCTTTTGCAGGTTGATCAAATAGTAAATTAGATTCAAGGTCTTGGAAAAAAATTAGAAGAGTCAGTAGTGGTACAAAAGGTTTTTAGATCTCTACCAATGAGATATGATGCAAAGGTTTCAACAATCAAGGATATGAAGGATCTTTCCAAGCTAAATATGGATAAACTACATGGTATTAGTATAGCATATGAGATGCAGACCAAACAAGAGAAACCCTCAAAAAGGGAAGCTACTTTTAAGACATCAAAGAAAGGCAGCTAAGATTCAAGAATCAAGTGATAGCTCCAGTGATGATGAAGATGATAATGAAGCTCTTTTCATTCATAAACCAAAAAGGGGCACAAGTAAATATTAAGTAAAATTTCCATTTAAATGTTTTAAATGTGGTAAGATTGGACATTTTATAGATAGATACCCAGATAAGAATAACAGTGATAATGAAGAAGGAAAGTCTACACACAAGAAAAACTTCAAAGGCAAATACATGAAGAAATTCAAGAAGAAGATTCTATATTCTAAAGATATTAGTTTAGCTAAAGATCATGGAGTCAATGACTCAGATGAAGAAGAGAATCTATTTATGACCATACATGAAGATGTCTCCAGAAGAAAAAGTATAGATGATCAAGAAGACCATGATGAAAGTGAAGATGAAGTTGAGGTGAATATATAAGGATAAATCATTTATGCCTTAGAAGAATTAGAAGCTTTTGAGGAGAAGAATCAAAGATTGAAGTGCCAGATCAAGAAAAATCAAAAGGAGTCAAAGGAAATTATTAAAGATCTACAAGCACACTTTGAAGAATCCAAAAAGAATGAAAAATATCTAACAGCATAGTTTCAAAAAGGAAGTGAAGAATGTGAAAGGTATGTTATTGAAATTGCTTCTTTAAAAGAAGATATTGAGAAAGCAGTCAATGATAATGTAGTTAGTGATTCAAAATTTGAGGATAGCACTAACATGTTAAATAAGATATTAGAAGGTCAAAATTAAATATCAAATAATATAGGCATTGGATTTGAAAAGAAAAAGAGCTATGCTGAAGCTCTTACAAAAGAGGAAACAAAAAGGGAAGAAGTGAAGAATATAGAGGATATCTCAAATAAGAAGGTTGGAAGGAATAGAGCTACAAAAGACAATTAGGATAAAGATACACAAACAAGTTATATTTTCATGGTTACTATTTTTATTATAATGGATATGATCATAAGAAAATAGAATGTCAAAAAAGAGCTAATAATTTTAGAAACAAGAAAAATGAAACTCATGCAGAGTCAAGTAAAAGCCACAACTATTTTTCTCCTCTATCAGGCTTTGATGAAGAGGCCATAGTTTGTCACAAGTGTAATATTTCATACACATAGCCTAGCATTTTAGAAGTGTGTTCAAGTTAGTCAAGAAAGACCAAAGTTTCAAGGTTCCATTCTTCAAGAAAAAGGTTTAGATAAGTTCATGATAGAAGAAACAACCTGAATATTTTATGCTAGTTCAGATAGCTTTACATGCAATAAATGAAGAGCAGCCATGGTTCAATAACAACAGATGTTTTAGGCACATTACAAGAGACAAGCGCAAGTTCATAACTCTAAATAAAATCGATGGTGGCACACTAAAATTCGAAGTCAAAACCACTACTAGGATAGCTAGAAAAGGTACTTTGAGTTTGGATAATGGTAAAACCAAGACAAAGAATGTATTGTATGTAGAAGGTCTTAAGCATAATCTATTGACTGTAAGTCAAATATTTGATCAAGGAAACACATTAAAGTTTTATGCAGAAGGTTGTGAGATTGGAAGAAAAGATTCAAATGAGTTTATTAAAGATGCTTAGAGGATAGGAAATAATTTATATGTGTTATTAGATATCTTCACAAAGGCATGATCAAAGGACACATTCAAAGATCTAAGATAGGATTTGGGATTGATTTCTTTTACTTCCTACCATTATGGATAAGCATTAGTTGAGGGGGAGCTAAGTATTAGCTCCAGGATAGGCCCTTTTCCATTGATGTCAAAGGGGGAGAAGTGTAGAAATAGGTAAAGGTACAAGAATAGGTACAAGGAATAGGTATAGGATGATACAGTAAGGGGGAGTTACTGTACGTTTTTTAGTTTGGCTATATATGTAGGTCGGCATGTGTAGTACAAGTTTTAGGATGTGGCAATTTTAGTTTGAGGTTACCATCAATGACAAAGGGGGAGATTGTTGGAAATATTTTCATTGATGTCAAAGGTCTAGCATTATTGATGATAGAGGCCCCATAGCATTTAATGGTGTTTTTATTGGTCATATCTCTGCTAATGTGTGTTAATATTTATTTAATATTAACAAATATATTTTTGGTTGCATAAAGTCAAAAAAGGACCCATGGAGAAGTCAAAGAGTCACGGTGTAAAGACAAAAGAGGAATGGGATGCATTTTCCCATGAAGAGTCATCTTGAGGAATTCCAAGAGTCACGAAGTGAAGACAAAATAAGAAGGGCGCAATTTCTCATGAAGGTACACTTTAAGGATTACTAAAAGTCACCAAGATAAAGATAAAATGGGAAAGGATGTATTTGCTTATGAAAGGTCACCTTATAACTTTTAAAATACAAGGATTCAAAGGGTCATGCATGTTTGGTGCCATTTTCCATGTGAATTGAAAGGTCACAAAGGGTGAGTGCCAAAGGTCATTTTGTAATCTATAAATAAATGCTTGAGACGCCATTTGTAATATGTGGAAGAGAGCATGGTTTTTAATTATTAAATCTATATTAGAAGAGAAAAGGAGAGAATATAAAGAGATATTGTAGTGTGTTATCATTATTGGTAAATCAATATTGAGAGATAGTTGTGTGGTATACACAATAGGGGTTAGTGCTCCTATGGGTTGGTGCTCATGAATTAATTGTTGTGTTGGTGCTTATCAAAGGGGTTGGTTCTCCTACAATTTGGTGCTTGTGAATATTGTATTTTGAGTTGGTGCTCATTCATATACTTGAGATTGTTCTTTCGTGGTTTTTCCCAAATTGAGTTTCCACATTAAAATCTAGTGTGTCTCTCTCTCTTGTATGGTGTTTATTATTTTAGTTTTATTACATATCTTGAATGTATGGTTAAATGGAATTTGATTAAGTGAAATTTTATAAGATATATGATATATTGATTCACCCCTCGCTCTTAGTATATCCTATGCTTAACAAATATGTTATTTATTTCTTTGTGGAGATTTGACTAAGTCATATCCCTTCAATTATGTAACATTTGAACATGCCCCTTGCATAAGGCATCTCATTACACTATGCTAGGGGGACTTCTCTATAAGTGAGTTTTTAATGGTCTCCTCCTTAGATGCCTCACTAGTACTGAGACTCCCTTTTCTATTGAGTAAGTCCATAATAGGATTTGTGGTGGACATTTCAATGGTCATATAGTTGCCAAGTGTATCCTCTACCTAGGTTATTATTGACCAACACTCCATCAAGATTATGCTGATTACATTTAGCATTGTGTAAAATGTCAACAACATGCTAACCTCCTTTACATTCCAAGTCATGCACTACAAGTCACCAAAGAATTTCGGTCCTTCTCCTAATGGGGCTTGGATCTAATCAGAAGATTAACCCTCAATCATCCCTCCATCATCATTTAATCATTACTTCCACTGAACACTTCACCAAGTGGATCAAGGCTATTCCTCTCATTTGGAACATTTCCTTTTTATTTTATTTTGAGTGCTCATATGTGTCTGCTTGATTGTTTATTAATATTATATTGTTACTATCTAGACATTGACATGATTTACACCATGTATCTTAGGATTTGATGTGATCATTTACTATGTACCTCATTACAATATCTACCTAAACATACTACTCCTACATGCTACATGATCTATACATAGTTAAACAATTATGTTATCCTTTTAAGGTAAGGCAACTACAAATTTCTACTTCCCATCACCTCAAAATAGGGGCATATTAGTGGGGGCATGCCAAAAAAGGCATGACTTCTGCACTTATTCAATATTTATAATTTTCTAATTACAGTGGGGGCATGTCATGGGAACATGTCTTCCACACTTTAAAATTTTCAAAATTGGTCAAATTGTAGAGTTATATGATTCTGATACACATTTGTGGAAAAATTATATACATTGGTATCATTTTTATACCTAGGTTTTAGCTTGAGACATATATGAGGTGCATATTCCATGTATAAGAGAAACTTAAATTATAAAATCAAATAAAATTTTAGATTTCAAATACTTTTATAGAGTTTATCATACACTAGGATGGACTTTTATGGATTGTTATTGATCTAATCTACTATAGTAGTTGGTTAACATTTAGCAAGGTTGAGGTGATTAAATCGCTCAATCTTACCAAGTTTATAAGATGGAGTGATTAAATCATCCACGTACACTAGATTTATAGGTGAATTGACTTGGATTACCAATGCTCACCATGTTATAAGTATGATTGGGTTACATGATTGTGTTAATCTCAACTATGGGGTGGAGACTCACATTTTCTCCAAGTTTGGGGGTAAGTTTCCCTCTACACTTTTAACTTCTACTATTGTCTAATCTTAGCTTTAGAGGTTCACAATAAAGCATATTTTCAAATAAAAATTCCAAAAGACAAGATGGTTTCATCAACACACAAGTGTAAACATAACCTTGTTCTATTTACTTTCAATCATTTTAAATTCATTCAATTCTAGATTATATGGATTGATTATATATTGTAACATGCAATTGTTTCAAGCCAGTCACAAACAAAGCACTCAAGTAGGACTCATGCAAATAAAATGTGTGTTATACACACCCAATTATGCATTCCTTTTCCTTTAAAGTATTAATTTCATTACTATATTAACAGGGGGAATATAGATAATAAATTTGAATTATATAGCACTTCAATATTTTACAATTGGCAAGTACTTCTCATGGATTTATGCTTCAATTTTAAAACCTTATTATTGCCAATAGGGTCCCATATACTATCTCTTGTCTCTATTTATTGTCTCTTAGTCTAACCCTATGTTATTTTTATGACCTGGCCTTATATAGTTCTCAAAATGCTATAAACTTTCTTATCATCATCCTTTGCATGTTTTGGACTTGCACCTAGTTTCCATCTTCTTAGACACTTGCATCCCAGCTAGACACCTATATCGATGCTAGTATCATGTGCCAAACTAAGTGTCGAGTGCCCTAAACTCATTAAATTTGAAATTATAACATATCTGTATGGTTAGCCTAAGTGTTTTAATGTGATATATTTACAAAAGGGATATATATATATATATATCAACTATCATTCATTCCTCACCTAGAATTGACCTAGCAACTCATAAGGCAACTTACCAAAAGCATTAACTCAATAATTCAAGTGACCAAAGCTTCTCTATTCTTTCATATTTCAATATTAGTAATAGATAAAACCCATCTATAGGTCTAAAGTAATGAAGGAGAATTTCACGAGCCATATTTTCCAAGTTACAAGCTCGGTCACTCTTGTACTTGCTTATCACATGTTTCATCTTGAGACACAAACACATTTAGGGGATAAATACATAAGTCTGAGACCTTATTTAGATTATTGTCTATGTATATAGTGCATATTGATAGAGGCATCCTTAGGGAAACTCAACACCATATGCCCACTAACCCATTTTTTCATAGTCATCCCAAGGGTGAAGAAGCTAGGGTTTGATCATTTGAAAAAGAGTGACAGCCTATGTGTAGTATTTGAACACACTAGAATTAAGGAGACAAAAAACCAAATGGTTTCAAGTGGTCACACACAAATATAATTAATATTTTATACTAGACACCTACATGTAAGTTAGACAGTATTTTCAATGCAAGCATTCTAGACAACATGTAAAATTCCTGAATCTGATGATTGATCTAGAGTCTAGATCCAATCTAACTCCAACTTATTTTATATCATATATGTACGTGCATATTAAACTAACTAAATATTATTGATTCAAATTCATTTCAATATAAATCAATAATTGGACTTTCTATTTTTAGCATCTATCAACATTTATATTCAAAATATTATTTATCTGAGTTTTTAATTAATTAGCCTGCTATAGATCTATTTATCACCTTGAGATTATTTATTTCTAAATTTTTAAGCTTATATTATATTGATCCATCTCAATTTAGGGTTAAACAATCACTCATATTACCAAATCTTTTATGTTTCTTATAAAGCCCATACTTTTCCTTACCATTATTTATGATGTCATTTGGGTTTACTTGCAAAATTAAACCCACCGTTGTACTCTTCTTAGAAAGTTATAAAGTCTTCTTATAAACATGTACATTTATTACATTTTAATAAATTTTCTTATAAATACCATGTGTGTTCACTTGCATATGTAATCCCACTTCATTACAAACATATTAAATATCTTACATGCCCACATGAAATTCTTACAACTTAATTAATTTTCTTACAAACTGACTAACACACTCCTAATAGTTAAACAACCTCACCAGACCTATGCTAGGATTCTAAGAATTATAGTCTATATAACAAGTTTAATTATTATATCTCATATCCTTCCTATAATACCTACACCCTCATTAAATTTTAAGTTTATAATTCTTACAAATTTTAATAGGAATTATATTAGTATATATAATATAAAATTAATCTTGGGTAATTTAAATTTATTTAAACTTTCTAAATAGAAATTAAAGTGTTTAATTATTTGCACAATGAGGTAACATGATTAAAATTACTTCATACACTAGGGGCCATCAAACATGATGAACACATCAAAATAAGCTATGAAATAGTGGCTCAATATGAGGGGTATTTCAAATCCCCCCCCCCCTCTCTTATAAAATTATTATTCTCGATGTGTCAAACTACAACTAATTATCAAAACCAAATACACTTTTAAGAAAGAACTAAGTTATTTATATAATGCCTAATGTGGATCAAGAATTCATAATTTCAACAATCACAAATAATTTATTATGTTATAAATCCACAAGATTAAATCATAGTATTAATTATTGGTTTAATTAACATAAGTCCTTTTAAAAGAACTTAATTATTTCTTAAATTTTTCAAAAAAATATTTACATGCCATATATTTTGATGTATAGTTTTCTAAATTTTTTAATAATCTTTTTCTTAATACAATCTATAAAATTATCAAATTTGGACATCATTTTTGTTATTAAGTATTTGGGTTATCCTTGAAATGTATAATTTACTAGTCCCCCATAAGTTTTAATCAAGTAATTGATGAGAATTTCCTCATGTAGTTCTCTTAGTACCATATTGATTCCATATTCTATCATAATCCAAATAATACCTAAATATTTATAATGAAAAATAATTTATGTTATGTTGTATAAGTGTAATTATTTTGTATGATCATATTGAGAAAATCTATGAACCATTCCATGGTGAGAGTTCATTATGTAAATTTGACTGCCATCTTTATACCCAAAATTCCATCATAGATCGACTAATACCCCAATAATGTTTTACTATGTATAATGTGTATTATCAATTTTAGTTATATTCCATGATAATTTTGAGTAAATTTGATTTCCATTCCACAAAAAAAGTAAAATAGGAAAATAATCACTTTAGTTGGATCATGTATGAAACCATCATGTCTAGTCGGTTGGACGATTGGATCTTGACTTGTCCTACATGTTTTTCCATATCACCTTATAAAATTTTTTAAAGCTATAGTATCTTGCCCCATACAATATTAAGGTGTAAAATTATTTGCATTAAGATGTATAATAAACTTGAATTTTAATCATTCAAATAACATCTCAAAATAAATCAATACAATAATCTAAAATAAGTCAATGTATAATTAACCACAAAAGAGTGTAACCAATAAAATGAATAAAACTCTAAATTTTAAAATAGAATCAACTCAATAAATAAATGTTTAAGCAACCTTAAAAAATTAATTTTAAAATATAATAGTGTTTGTTTTGAAATCAAATTAAATTACCAATCAAATTAAAACAAAATCTCAACATAAAAACATCAAAAATTTTGACATTACTTTCACTATATGAATTAGGAATTAGTTATTCATTGGGATAAGGATGCAAATTAATCATTATAGAATCTTATATTACCTCCCTAGGCTAAAGAGAAATATATACTAGTATTAATTTCTACACAAGGCTCAACATAAAGTGCTCATCACAAAGGTTATCCTTCCAAAAACCAATAAGGGGTGAATTAAGGGTCACATTTTTCAAAATAGTAACCATTATTAATGGAGCAATTCACAGTGCACATAGTTTTGCTATATAGGGTACTCAAAGTACAAAATGGGACAAGTGAATTTTTAGCATTACTAATTTAAATACACACTTTCCACCCTATAAACTAATTCATACAAGTATGAATAAAAGGCTCAATATCTTCTTATAACACCATACTTGCATTATTACTCAATTTGTATATCAATGATGTTGGGTTACACAGCTTAACACTATATTACAAAGTTGATAATTACACTACATAACAGTTTCATGAGGGTGTTATGCTCTAACAAAAGTGAGTGTTACACTACACAATAATTTCACATAGGTGGTATATGTAAAAATTACATCACAACTATGTTCACGTTCACATAAGTAAAATTTAGACACATAACACAATTGAAATTTAAACTTTAACATATACATCATGATCACATAATACTATTGTTATTTTAGAGATAATGAGTTTTCTTAAGAGGTTTGTACAGATGCATGATGGTGTGATGGTTAATAAATAAGTTTCACTTACATAATTGATAGAATTCTACAGAGGTTAAAGAAACATTTAACTAACTTATGTTTTATTTGTTCACATCAATTCATAATAACAATAATAAATGAATACAATTACATCACAACATAATGAAAAAATATACAATAGAATTACATAAGGATAAAGGTCATCCCATTTGTCATAAATGTAATACATGTGTTTTATCTGTAACTTCAAATCACTAATTAATTATGCATCACTACTAGTTCATGTTGTCAAATGAATGCTATCAAGCTAGCCTTAAAAGTGTCTCAAGCTCAAAATATGTGTTTTATGTCTTTATTATATATTTGACTAATAATGAATCACAACTATTGTAAAATTGAATAAAAGCAAAGGGGATATCCCTACACATAGTATTTCATTATAACCACAATGTTATTAATAGTATTTATTTTATCAAAGACCATTACGAAATCATATAATATAATTAATGTCTATTGTGGAAGATAATTGAACCATCTATACTAATTTAACCAAACTTCCCAACATTCAACCCATGCTCTAATACCATAATTTCATGTTCAAAATTTCCATCTCAAAAAACCATGTAAAACATGGTATATTTTACTTTTGTATTAATTACTTTCATTATAATTAATTGTTCATTGTTGTTACCAATAATCTAACATCACAAGATAATGTCTAACTCAAAAATTTAATTAATTATTTTATTTATTTATTTAACCCATAGGAAAAAAATTCACAATCACAATACGAAAACATCTCTAAGAGAGAATAAGTCAAAGGTGATTTATGAAATTACAATACCGCATGAGGATCTATTTTTACATCATCTTATTAAGATTTTTATAAAGGTGAAGCATCCTAAAATTAGTAGGTGAAAATAAGATATCCTAATAAAAAGGACTTCTTTAATTATATTAAATTTCATTACTTTAAAATTATGGTCACAAACTATCATTTTAATAAGATCAAACATATGCAAGTAAAGGCAATAGTAATCTATATTATAAGGCACAATGATAAGGATACCATCCTAAGGTTATCAAGATAAAGGTTTGTATTATAATTCTAATAATATTCTCTCTTAGAGAGTACATAATCTATTGAAATTAAATTATTAATTTTATATTAAAGGCTACAACATTATTGTATACTAAATATAATATAAGGGTCAAAAATGTTTAGAATAAACATTAATAATATTCATTTTATTTAATTATATTATTAATGATATAATGAGTAAGCAAAACCTAATATGGAGGTAAATGATGAGATAACCCTAATATAGTTTATTATTTAAGACTCGATGCTCCCACATTTTAAGTACTCTACATATTTGCTCCTTAGAGTCAAGGTTAGATATAGTTCTCCACTTAAACTTGTGAAGAGTCTCATCCATAAGACTTCATCACTGAAGGGGTTGAAAATTTAAGACAAAGCAAGGGATAAATAAATATCACCCAAAAAAACCTTCTATCATATTTAGAAAAGAATATCTAAAACAAAATCGTTACTCTCATCGAAACTAATGACAGCACACTTCGACATTCTAAGATCATTGTGCCAACACGAGAAAAATCTCAAAAAGTACATAATAATGTCCAAAAAATGATATAGGAAGCTAAATGATGTATTTCTCAAATTTATGAAGTTCCCAAAAATTGAATCTCACACCACTTGGAGTAGCTTCATCTCTCAAGGTTGGCTTCATTGTAGACATAATTTTTAATTAGATATAGACATGTTTCCAAATTCACTCAACTATAAAGACAAATCAAATCACCAAAATATAAAAAATTATATTTACATATTTATTCAGTCGTACATTCTATAAAGTTGTGAAACATTAAATAATGTTAAATTCATAAAGGACATCCTAAAATTAGTGACTAGAATCCACGCTAAGAAAAGGTATTGTAAAGGTTAGTAGTCAATGCCCTTCCTCACTTCCCAAAACATTTGCATATCTATTATGACCACTTTCATATGTAAAAAGCTATGTACACACTGCAACTAGTTCAACAACCCCACCAAACCTAAGTTAAGGTTCTAGTTATTCTAAGCTACCTAACAAACCTACAAACTAAATTTCATTGTATCAGTTGAATTTTTTATTTTTAAAATTTTTTACAATTTTTAATAGAAATAATATTAATCTATATAATATAAAATTATATAATATAAAATTAAACTTGATTGATTTAAATTTATTTAAACATCTTAACCATAAATGAAAATGCTTAATTGTGTGTACAAAGAAAAAAAAGGATTTGAATTTCCTCATACACCAAAGGCCGTCAAACATGACAAAGACTAAGAAATAATTGCTTTATTACAACCATGATACCAATGATTTGATTCATTAGTCCTAACATAAATCTTGAATATCTGATAATTCTAATATGACTTCTATTGATCTATAATTTGTGGGTTAGAAATTTGTTCTCATAATTATCAAAAGAAGAAATCTAGGGCATCTACCTCTACGTTGTTATTTCCCATCAAAGTCAAACTTGAAAATAAACTCGGTCCATCTCATGTGTATAAAATAGGTTGAATGAATATAAACTTGAGCACTAAGAAAACAATCTTGAGCTTTAAAGACTCTCCCAATACAAAATGTCTACGTTTGGAGCACATGAATAATTTCTAAAAAATTTCAAGTTATGTAAAACATAATTTGTCTCGTAATTCTTGATCACTTAAAAGAATTAAAATATATGTAACATTAAAAAGACCATAATAAAAATAAGAAGAATTGTAATAATTTTTTTAAATAACAAAATTAAATTAAAATGTATAACTAAATAATAAAACAGTTTTGGAACTTTAAAATCTAATTTAAGTTATAAAATGTTAAAAGAATCTTATATATAATGTATTTTATATATTTTTATAAAATTAAATTGAACTATATATAAATCCATTACCATGTGTTTAAATTAGATACAATTATTAGAAGTTGTATATCATCTACATATTAATATATCTTACTATTTTTGAATATTTAGAACTTTTAAAAAGTTAAATAATATGAAAAATAAAAAATAAAATAAATTATAATAATAAATTTAAAAACAAATTAAAATGTATAACTAAACAATAATGGTATAATTTTAAAACTTTAAAATTTAATTTAATCTATCAAATATTAAAATAATTTCATTATACAACTCAAAAAATATTCTTCGTTTTAATTTCAACTATAATATTTTTTATATATCTAAGTGAAAAGTAAACTAAACTTTTATATATATTAATTATCATATGTTTAAATTAAATACAATTATTAAAAGTTTTATATCATATAAAAAATAGTACACTTTATCATTTTAAAACATTTAAAATTCTTTTAAAAATTGAAATATATATATATATATATATATATATATATATATATATATATATATATATATATATATATATATCATTAAAAACAATATTAATTATAATAATTTTTTTAATGAAATATATCTATCTATTAACTAAATATAAATATACAAATAATTCACAAAAAAATCAAAGTGATATGACAACACGCCCCGTCACACTAGGCAGAGCCTAGGAGCAAAATCAAGAGTACAATAATCTAAGCAAAGCCTAGAAACAAGTCACAAAGTCATAAAAAGATAACTTTTATGCAGCAAGAGCAAGGCTAGAAGGTAGAGGATCTATATCATCAGGACCCCAACTCAAGTTTGACAAGTCATTACCATCTGGAATAGGCTCCCAGCTAGTAACTTGGGTAGTGTCTGTGTCATCATATTTTGCTTGTGTTCGATTTGAAAAAATGGCCAAATAAGCCTAGTGAACTTATCCAACACATCCATTTAACCTTCAAGTGGCACCCCCAGGCATCTAGGCATGGACGAGGAGGAGTGCCCCAACTATCCTATCTAGCAAAGGAAGGAGGTGGTCGTTGCCACCCTCATTGTTGCCTAAGAGGGTAAATGCACTGATATAGGATGCTCTATGAGAGCGGCACCTAGAATGGTTGTGATGATGCCCACCATGAGGTGGCTGAGGAACTTTGTCATCCAATCTAGCATACCTGGGTGGAGAAGGCAGAACCAAACCATAGCACAAGGAGCATCTCCCTAATAGGAGAGGAGATCCTAAAGATGCCCAAGCTCCATAGCCACTTTATTAGCTTAGACTTGAATCTACAAAAAAACATTGGAGATGATATAAGATTTGTGTAAATAAAAAATACTATAATTAGCAGAAGAATGATTAAACATAGAATTATTTATTTCTTTCCAAATCTAGAAGAGAATCTCCACTTTGAAAGTATGTCAGACTTGTGTATACTTGAAGGGCATCACAAGTTTGTCTCCAAGGAGGATATGCCACCAAAGGAAGAATTTGGGATGAAAAGGCCTAAAAAGATCATGGATCCAAGTCCAGATCTTTTGAGCTTTATAACAGAACCAAAAGAGATGAGTAAGCATCTCAAGATGGTAACATAAGGGGCAAGTAGGCAGGTAGACTCCAAACTAGATGATTCTTATGCCAATAGGCAAGCCTTGATGTAGTATACACCAAGAAAAATGAGCAAGCTTGGGCTCCACACAAGCCCCCTAAATAGTGTTGAATCAAAAGTTCCATGTTTTAATAGATGAGTGTAGCCCCCAATGGGTGTTAAGCTTGTTAACCATGGGTAAATGGGGTTTTATCCATGCATAGCCAATTTGAGGGGTGTAATTATGAAGAGGGGTCTTGACATACCACTTTTAGTCCTTCCACCATCACTAAGTGGAATGGACCAAGATTTTATGAAGCATGGAGGCTGGGATGGCATTGAGAATCTCTTGATAGGACTCCTAGTCCATATTGGCTAATCAAAATTTATCTTTCACCTCCTCTTAGGATAACCAAGAACGAGAGCACCTATAAAAGATATCCTAGACATTATAAATTCCTATACAGTAAAGCTTGAGAGCATTGACCCAAGGGACTTCTACCAGGGGGATTTCATTGTGATAGAAAATGGGAGACCACCAAAGATAATGGGAATTACTAGAAGCCTAGTCTAGAAACTAGAGCCATTCTAGAGAAGCCATAGTTTAATTTTGTCTCAGGCCTTCCATATGATTTTGGCCATAAAGGACCCTATGATTTGGACCAAAGATTGAATGAAGATCAAATTAGGGAAATTGATCCCTTTCCATGTTTTTTTTGCCCTTAAGTAAGATTGAGAAAATACAGTGTCTAAACAATAATTTCCAAACTTCTTGGCCCTCAATGCCCTGCATAATCCATCTGGCACATAAGGTAGTTCCTTTCCTAGCTATGTTGATGAGCCCCATCCCTCTAGCATTACGCATGAGGCAATAATAATCCTAGGCCACACTGTGGAATCCTTTATCTAATGAGGAATTGGCCTAAAGGAAATCTTTGAGTAATTTATCCAACTTTTGGTAAGATTTTTTGGAAGGCACCTAACATGACGAGTAGTACACATGGGTAGACACAAAAAAATTGGAGAAGATTTGAAATTTTTTTGCTAATGAAAGAGACTTGGTCACCCAATATTCTAGCTTTTTAACAACTCAATCAACAACATATTGCCACCACAAAGGTGGTAGGGCATCAAAAGTAAATGGGATACTAAGAAATTTTAATATTTCATCATGGTAGATCTACTTATAATTAAATTTATCAACCCATGCTGGTGGAGGGAGGTATGATTATCTATACCAACATATTTTTTGCCATTGGATGTTGGACCCAGAGCCTAGGTAAAAGGTGTTGAGACATTATAAAGCATTGTCCACATTGGCTTCATCTTCAATGAGAGTAAGGAAAGAGTCATCCATAAAGTTTCTATTGAGAAGTTGCATATGTTTGTATGGGTTTGTGGCATCAAGAGGGAGATAAATTCCCTTAACAAGGCCCATAAATTAGGCATTGCTAAGAAGATATCCAAAACCCTCAGTTATAAACACATACAAGATGGGAGCCAAGGGGCACCCTTGATGAATATAATGGAATAATCCAAATTGATCAAAGGTGACTCCATTAATGGAGAGGATAGATGAGGAATCATATAAGAGCATTTGAATGGTTTGGATGAATATGGACCCAAAGCCTAGAGCTCAAAGCATAGCTAGAATAAATGGCCATTCGATGCGATCATAGGATTTTTTAAAATCAATTTTGATGAACATAGCCTGTTGTTTAGACTGTTTCGCCCAATCCATTCCTTCTTAGATGGTAATGATGTTATCCAAAATATAATGGATTTTAATGAAACCTATTTATTTTGTACACATAATAAGAGGTAACATATTACACAGTCATATTACTAGAGCCTTGGCAATGATCTTATAGGAAACATTTAGGAGGGTGATGGGCTACCAATTACATATCAACTTAGGATCTCTCTACTTAGGTATGAATTTGATATTTCCTTTATTTATATTAGTACCCAGAGAATGCTTGTAAAATGCTTCTTGATAAGCCTTATGCAAGTCACTTCTCACAAGGTCTCACAACATTTTATATTATTCACAAGGGAAGCCATCAATGCTAGGGGATTTGTCATTAGCCATGTGAGCCACTGCTTCATGCAATTCATCAACAGAGAAGGACCTATCATAAACTACCCACTGGGTGGGAGTGAGTTTGCAAGGCACCACTAAAAGGCATTGTTGAAGCGCAGTTTCACACTCAGCCAAAGATGCTTGAGCTTTGAAAACTTATTGATAATGGCAGATAAAATCTTGCACTATTAGCAGAGTCTCTATGAGTTTGTTTCTAGCCTCAAAAATGACTTGAATCTACTGCTTCAAGTTCTTGGCTCTCATCATTTGGAAGAACTCCTTAGAAGCTTTGTCCCCTATCTTAAGCCATTGAAGCCTGGCTTTGATTTGGGTATCCTAGGCATTGTAGTTGTCTATAATCTGATTACAGTGCCTTAAGGATACAACTCTCACCTACAAGATCTCATTGAATGGATCTATTTCTAGTGCTAAAGTTGCATGACTCTGCTCAAAGGAAGTAGTAGAGCAGGAGTGTCTCCAAATTTTGGTAAGCTAAAGGCCATAGATCTACAGAAAGTGAGGGGTTCTTTTGATGGCATCATCCCACCAAAGAATCCAAATAGATTTTGGGAAGGATGTGGGTCTAAATTCTAGACTCTCCTAATGTGTGCCACTATGGGCCCATGCTTGAGTAAGGAGGTGTTAAAAAAATATTACATTTTATGAACTTTGGGTTTCATGAACTACCATGTCACTTAGAACTAGATTAGGGAGTGATAAAAAAGCCCAAAGTTTGGCAGTGCCTACATCATGAGAAAAAATTGTTATCAAAAGAGAAGTACAGTTGGGTGGACATCATTCCCCTATCTAGAAGCTTCAAAATTCAAGCGGGGCCTTCCCTGGAATTACTTCAAGTGTACCAAAATCCATCTGCACATTAATTGGATAAATTGGGGTCATAAAGGCCTAATTTAATGCACATGTAAAACCATGCCTGCCTTTCTCTAGCTACCCACCTCATAGGCAAGTGGCCCAACTTGTCCTCGAGAGATGTCACCATATTAAAGTCACCACATAATACCCAATGGGCATTATGGAGATCATCCACTATCCATCACCATAAATGGGTATGCTCCAAGGCATTATTTGAGGCATAAATATTAATAAATCCAAAAGAATGGCTTTCAATGCTACAAATATCCTATACTAACCAGTTGGTGGGGTCCATGCCAGATTGCACTAAGTGTGGCTACCACCTTTTAGAAATGAAAGTGATCACCCCTCCACATCCTTCGGTATGGTTGCTATGAAGAATGACACTATCATGTTAGATGCAGTTACTAACAGCCATCAATAAGAAATATGCCACCTTGACATCTAACAAATAGAGAATGTCTATCTCAGGATACTTCCTTCTAAAATCATGCACAATAAACTTGTGTGTTGGGTCTGTGAGACCCCAAACATTCCATTAAAAATAATTCATAGATGATGGCTGTCAAGGGACATGTCCTTCGACTCTAGCCCATCCAAGGCATCATACTAGTTCTACAAAAAGTGCCCACTATTGTCACTCAAGAAGTCATCAAATTACTTCCTCATAGTAGGGTTAACCTGATACTCTCCTTCCTCCACCTTGTCATTCCTCTGAGGAGGGATAAAAGATCATTTGGGCATTTACCGTCAAGAAAGAAGTGGAAGAGTGGTTGGTTGTGAGTCTAAAAATCTAGAAGAAGTGGGCATAGAGGCCTCAAAACCTTGAGACAAAACATTAGTAGCTAGAGGGGTGTTGAACACCCTAGACTTTTCTACCAATTTTAGGGCTTCAACTAGAGAGGGATCTTTCTCAATATGAGCCTACTCCTATGGGCCATTGCTCAAAGATGACTTGCCTCCTTTGGGAGCAGTAGTTATGTTTGTAGCTTTGGGGTGAGTACTCTGCTTCTGTACCATAGTCCATCCATCTTTAGTTGTTTTCTTTATAGCTTCAAGAGAGGGCTGGGGGGAGAGGATGAGCAGTTGGACACATTATTGTGAGCCAACTGAAGGGGACAATCCCATATATTATGGTCTATGGCTTAGCAATGAAAGCAAGTGTTATGAAAATTGATGTACAGGACTCGTTGAGAGTGTCTCACATCCCTGATTTGGATTTCCAAAAACTCCTTGAAGTCCCAAGAAAGGTTAACTTCTACACAAACCCTTTTTTTATGGTCTATCTTAGTAGAGCTGATTTTGTTCATGACAAACCACCCAGCCTATAGAAGATGCTATATGGTGAATAAAGTGCTAGTAAGGGAGCAGAAGACCTAGAAATTCAACCCAGACAGGGACTTTAAGAATAACATGCTCTAAGAACATAAAGTCTCATTTCTAGGGGGAGAGAACCATAAGTAAGTTCCCAATGTACCAAGTGGTAGACCTATGGAAGATTCCTCCTACATGGGAAAGGTCATAGAAGCAAAATAGAAAAAATCCTTTAGTCATGTTTTAGATGTTCTCTAGCTTAATGTCATGAGCTATCTAGTCATTTTGAACCCAAGATCGAATCATAATTTCAAAGGGGATTCTCCCAATAAAATAGCCTATTAAACATAACTACTCTAACCATTGATATGCAGAATTAAATTCAAGAATAGGCAATATAACATCAGGTTCATAAGCATTACCTCATGGTATACCTTTGGGATAAACTTCCTCAAGCACTTGTAAGGGGACATTGCTTGACACTCCACCATTCTTCTCTGTGGCTAAAACAATTAGGATAGAAGGAGGAGAAGTAATTATAAAAGTTGGCCATGCCCATAGGCAAGAGACACTAAGATGCTAATAAATGCAATTCCCGCAAGTGACTAAGGTTTTGGTATGACATAAGGCTAGGAAGGAAAAAAAATAACGGATGACTTAATAGAAAGCATGGAGGAAACCCTAACAGAGGAAAAAACCCTTCATAGATCCAAAATCCAAATTTACAACTTTATTAATAATAATAATAATAATAATAATAATAATAATAAATTAAATATCAAAATTAAAGCCAAAATTTAATGTACACTTAGATAATAATGATGCACTTTTTGGAACTTTAAAATCCAATCCCATCATACACATCAACAAAGTGTGAATAATATTTTGTATTTATATTTATATTTAAGTCGGAGGCTTATTATGGAGGGACAAAGCCCCAAGATTCATCTCACAAAGAGACAAAATGGCATATTCTATTATTAACAGCTAGGTTTTAAATGGTGATGGTTTGGGGGAAGTGGTGGTGTAGAGCAATTCGGTAATGCATGATCTCATTGATTGTTAAACGTAGAAAATAGATGTGAAGCGACTTGCATATGTCATGTCCAAAGATGGATATAAATGCATATTTGTATGTTGTTGAAAGCATAGAGGGGCTTTCTGAGTCATTAAAATCATGACTGAAATGGAATGCAGTTCCACTTGAGTTGAAACAGCTCAGATAAAAATAATGGTGGCTATGTTGCTCTTGGGCTGAGTTAAAGAAAAGAACAGAACTTGATATGGCAACAATGTTAATGTTGTTGGATGAAAAGGTTGCTTTGAGAGGTTTGAATAATTGTATGGCGTATGTATCATTGTATGAATACAAAAGGCTGCCTAGGGCATATTCTTTTCACAGGCATCATCATCATCATCAATCTAAATAGTTGTTTGCATGTTCATCCAATAGAAATATGTTTGGTTTGCATCAAGCCACTTGTTCAAATCATAGGAGAAGCATTTTAAGCACCAAACTTGGGGCTCAATTAGTACCTTCTTATGCTTCTCTACTTCATGGATATTTATGGATTTTAATGTCATTTGTGTCAGTGATGATTATTTCAATGAAATCATCGTGGGAAGAGAGGAATTTGAGGATTTTGGTGAGGTGATCTAAGTTGGGGTATTTTTTGGTGGAAGGATAAATGTGGGAGGCGATTTGAGTCACGGAGAACATGATATCATAAGGTGGCTAGGATGGCTAGATTGTCGAGTAAGATGGTGACCTTCAAAGCCATGGGCTTCACCATGGAGAACATGATATTGTAAAGGATCAGCTTGGCTTCCATGGCAATCTCTGTTGGAATTTAAATGCACAGATGGAGGAAATGAAACTTTCTATAGAGTTTTCAAAGGCAGAACAAATGATATGAAAGGGGTTACTTCACCACTATATATATATATATATATATATATATATATATATATATATATATATATATATATATATATATATATATATATATATATATATATATATATATATATCTTATTATTAATTATACCATAATTAATTATAATATAATATATTAATAAACTATGTAAGTTTATTAATATATTATATTATAATTAATTATGGTATAATTAATAATAAGAAATATATATATATATATATATATATATATAATACTAAACTATTAAATATAATATTATCTGTTATATGTTGTTCTCCATGTGTGTGTGTGTGTGTGTGTGTGTGTGTGTGTGTGTGTGTACTAGATTATAAAATATAATATTACATATTATATGTTGTTCTCCATGCATGGTGGTGGCATGGACATGTGAGGATCAATTTAAACTATGAAGGTGGCCAAGTTGTTAGGGTTCATCGAAGTCAACCGTTATAACCAATGAGATGAGACATGTGTTATTATTACAGTGAGCAAGGAGCCAAAATGAAATAAGTTCAGATAACTTCATTTGTATTCTCCTCTTCAAACATGTAATACAATTGCTGCAATATAGGTTAAAGTTGTCCACAATAACTGTGAACAAATTAAGCAGTGGGGCATGACAAGATAAATGCTATGGAAGTTACTGTTCTGAATACGCATTTATTGAAAGAATGTTGAAGTTGTAAAAGGTCAAGTTGAATCTCTCTAGTCATATTTTATATTTTGTATACAAGGAACTCAAAAATATTTGACATTATTGATTTGAATAGGTTCTATATTATTTATATTTTTTGTATTGTTTATCATTTTTATTTATTTTATTTTGTGTCATGGATACCCTTCCATTTCCTTCATTATGTTATGTTTTTTCTTCCTTTTTTCCTTGTCTAGATGAAATAAGCAGAAGATGAATTGCTTTATTTTTGTTTTAAAACCTCTGCTATAAAATCTAGTACTGATTCAATGCCAAAAAACTTCTGACTTCCGTAAGTTTTACTATTAATAATTAAGAATTGTCAAGCATAAGTGAGTTAGAAAATTGCAGAGAGAAAAAACATATGTAGCCTCGTAGGGCAAGAATATATGCAGCCTTAGTGTATAACAAAATCTTTTCGACATTCTTGTTTCTTGATCCCACACACAACAGGGCTTGATGGAACACCTAATAAGACCTATGATTTCTATCTCTGACCCATATTCTATAACTTTTTAACCAACTAAAGTCAATGTATATAATATATCTACTTTGTGATAAAAAAACAATATTACATTGAGATAAAAAAACACTGATAGATTGTGTAATAAGAAGGTACCAACATTGTATAAGCAGGGCTATGGTGGATCCTACAAATGGGGTCGTTCATGAGATCTATTCATCTTCACGAGGAATGGGAGTAACTCGACACATATTTATGATGTGGTATTTGGGAATTAATCTATTTCTACATGCTCATTATAATTTTCAGTGCATCATTGTATAGTTCATCTTTCACCTTCCTTTTTACTACAGTTACATGGCCTCGTATACCTGACATCTATTTTTAAAATTATATACATTATATAATTATATATTATAATTAATGTTTACAATGTATTAAAATAAATATTATAATTAAAAAATATAATATTAAAATAAAAACATATAATATAATATATTAAAATAAAATAAAATACTCGTTAGACATCATCGGGAAAAAAAACAATTCCTTCAATTCCTCCGGCTTCCTTTTCCCTTGGGGCAACTGCTAGTTATATTTATAAACAAAGAAACGTGAAAAATCATCTGAAGTAAAACAATCGATGATGGTAAACATGTTTTCAAGGTTGTACTTTTTCTTCAAATAAATAGTGAATGTGACTCTGAAAGGAATTCTAGACGTTTTTAGTGGAAGAATTTGAAAAAATAAATTCCACCATCTGAATTTGACTATACCATGTGAACACGGTATAAAGTCAAAACTCAAATGGCAATCAATCAAATCCAATCCGTATAACCTCCGGATTTTCAAGATCCATATCTCAATTACGTGTACGCTAACACATTATTTTTTATTTTGGGAAATTCCACCTTAAAATGTCATCTCATTAGTCCTTTTGAGTATTGGTAGATCCCCACAAATGCATGATGGAAAATTATTTTAAGGTAAAAAATTTAAATGAGAGTTATGAATTGGGAGATATTTTAAATTGGAGTTATGTAGTAGGAGAAAATAGTTTTTCAAAATTTGGAATTACAAATTGGATATGGGATAACGAGGGGTCTAAATATTTTGAAACCACAAAGTAAATAATAATATTTAATTTAATATTTATAATAAAGAAAAAATAATTAAATAGAAAGGCTCACACTTTTAACAAAAGGATAATGTTAACTAAGTAATATAGAAAACACTCCAAAGTGGGTTAGAAAATATGTTACATCGAAAGAAAGTTGTAGACCTTCGACAATCTCACAATAAATAATGATTTAATTGTCAACAAACATATGACTTATCGTTGATAAATCAGGGCCATAAGCCAAGAGAAGACATGATCTAAATCAAATGCTCAAGGAGCTTAGATAGATCTAACAAACCACACATATGCACATACCTACTGGTCATCAAATTCCAATTTTTTAATCAACATTTTGATTTGTTCAGGGAATCTCAACACCAAGAGTATATTGTACAATCTAATTCACATAGTAGTAGTAAATATTTTAGACATTCTAGGATCAAAGAATGGGGACCAAGGGAAAAAATATGCCATGTTTTCCATGAAACCAAGGTCCATAAGACCCCACCGAATCCTTATCAGTAGTAGACTAGAGAATAACAAGGAATAAACCTCTAATCAACAAGGGGGAAGGCTCAACAATATTGGACTAGTTAGATTTAGCCTATGTTAAGCTCAACTATAAACATTTTAACCTCAATACATTTAATAATAAAGACTTGTCATCATGATCAATTTCAAATTAAAGAAGAGAGAGATCATAAATCTCTAAGATATGGCTCTCTACCAAAAAATACATGAGAATATCACCAACAAAAAAAGCCTTACTTCTACTAAAGTGGTTTTTGGGCAAACTTAGCTAGGGTGCAATTGAGAAGAAAGTAGCTCTATAGGGGGCACTCTATCCCCACGAACAGTGGCAAGGACATCAATATGCAATTGTTAAAAGAAGTAGCATAAGACTTTAAATTGTATAGAGTAATGGGTTATACCTCAATAGAATATAAATAATCTAATTCTTTTAACAAGCTTAATAAATTTGTACATAATTAACAATGTATATTTCATATTGAAGCCTATTTACATAAAGTTTTATAACTTATTTTTTATTTTTCGTGGTTATCTATATTTTGAATATCCGCTTCAATTCTAAATCTCTAATACTTGTGTACACACACACAAACACACACACACACACACACACACACACACACACACACACACACACACACACACACACACACACACACACACACACACACACATTTAAAACATTAAGGTTTTAAATCATATATAAATGTAATAGCAGGTTACATAGGTTCCCTATAATATAGGAGCTACATGATTTGCTTGGATCTCAACCTACAAATGAAAGCTTATCTCCCTTCCTTTACTATAATGAAGACTCACACTCAAGTGACAATGTCCGCTCTTTATGAGCTCTCTCTCTATAATGGTCTAAGCCTCTCCTTCTCTAGCTCATGAATAAGCTAAGCTCTTCTCTCCCTGTTATCTTTTTTTAATGCCTAGCCTTGCATGCCTTTATATAGGCTCCTCTAAGTGCTATGTGTCAAGGGAGATTCATTCAAGATCTCACCAATTAATACATGTCCCCAAGGGTCGCTTACCTCCCACACAAATATAGAGGATCAACATGCATTCTTAGAATCCATATCCAAGAATATTGGAGTCAAATATATATTCTAAGAACTTTGGAGCCAACTTGCTTTGAGTTGCACCAAATTTTTTTTATGCACCAAATTTCTATGGCACAATCCTTTCCTTCTTGTGCATCATCTTTATGCACACAAAACCCCAATAATTTGTGTGAGATCACCTATTGTGGTTGCTATGATGGATAGTGCCTATCGTGTAAAGTTGGGCTCGTCCCAAGTGCATGCCTCCTTTATATTGTGTAATAGGGTCTTTGAAATATTTTGAGCCAATTTTTTTTTAAATTTTCAATTACAATCAACAAAGCAATACACAGTCGTTAGGGTTAGCCTTAAACCAAAAAGATACTGAAGCAAGTCTAACTAGAATGTACACTAGGATCCCGAGGAGGGCAAGGTGTGAGCATTGGTCAGAGGATCTGAATGCAGAAACAGAGCTGGAAGGAACTCTAACCAAGAATGGCACCGATGATGGTGAGCATATGGTCAGAGGATCTTTTACTACTACAATTACTGAAAAGAAACTCAACACCAAGTATGTGCTACCCAATCCAGTATAGATTTGAGGAGACCATATGGCAGAGTGCTACGAATTACAATGCTATGAAGGGAAATAAGCAAGAATGCTGAAATACTCGACGTCAAGAATGTGCTTTCCAACCCGAGATGGAATGGGAGCTACCATATGACAGAGATATAAAGTATTACAATGTAGTTTCAAAATATAAGATAAGCATTACAAATCATGATTAAGCAAGATTAAAGAACTTCTGTCAGTACTACTGTTAGCTTACAATATGATAGAGAATTTGCCTGCAAAGAACATAGAGTTAGAACAATTCAATGAGCATTTAAATAGAGAATTCTCCTTGCTTAATGGAAATACCGAGACTGATTTCTTCTCACAAAAAATAGATTCAAGATTCTGATCTGTTCAGATCTGCACCTTTAAATGTGAAATCAACATCCTGAGATCACACTAAAATGGACATATATCTCACACAACTCATCCAATTGACGTGAAATGAAAATAAAAAGACCCTAATGATGAAGGTGCCCAAGATTGGAACACAAAACAGACCCAAAGGTTTTTATTTAATTTATGCACAAAGCCCAAGGCAAACACAGATGGTACGACCCAGCAAGAGGGGCGATTTGCCTTTAAAAGTCACAGCCTTCATTAAAAAATCTACAACTTACAGAAAAGGTTCGCCCTTCACATATAGAGAGATATAAACAATACCCATAATGAATTTTTTGTCTTGTTTGACTTATGAATAAAAACATAATCTGTTATGAGGAATATGAATTCCTGAATCTCTCTAATATGCATAAACTGATCTATAAAACCACACACTAACTACAATGCACAAATCCCACTACAAAACAATCAAACTACACTATCTCACCACTAGTCGCTATCTTTCAAGTGAGAAGCAATGCCAAGTTAGGAGGCTTTCATTCCTCAAAGCAATCCCAAAGCCAATCCGACAGCGTAACATTCCTGTAGCCAAAAAAAGATAATGCAAATGAGGACCAATGGCTTCCTTTTATAATTTCCAGTTGACCCTTCTCGAAACCCTAATCTTTTTTTTTGAGTCAAACCCTAATTTTCCAATAGATGGCATCCCACTTTTCGAAGTAAAACTTTGACTTTATATTATAAAATTTATTTCTTCTTTGAAGTTGGCGCCCAACTTAAGCTTGGATTAAATCTTTAATAAGAATTATAATTAATTCCTTCAATGAGGTGCCCACCCATAAAGAACATTTTTTAAAACAACTTAAAGTGAAGTAGCTAGGCCAAGGGGAAAGTCAATGCTAAAATATAACATTAAAACATGACTTAATTAAAATAATTCGACTTATCTCTCCATTTGTGCCCCAAAGCCCAAAAATGAGTAAGCCAACTGATCAGACTGAAATGGAAAGCCAACCATGCCGAAACCAATAGGACCACTGCCAGAAATAGAATTTACTAAAAATAGTAAATTCCTGAAGATGCTTAGAATGCCAAGAAGAACATATCACTACGAAGCTCTCTGAAAACTCAGAAAGAATCCGCCATTGAATCAACCAACCTCGAGCAAGAGCATCCTTCAAAACAAGAAACCCTAATTTTACCTTTCGAGTAGCCTACGGGTCTCAGGAATAGGCCAACAGTCACTGGAAAGATTATGCTCGAGAAGGGGACATTACAGCCTTGCACTTGGTAAGCTATGCACTATTGTGCACTAGGTGATCCTCTATGTTCTTAGCAGAAGCTAATGCTTTTTCTCACAATTGTAAAAATCAAAACATCAATTAAAAAAAAAAAACACTACAATTGACTTTGTCCAACTTCTATGAGGCTAACTTCTTCCCTCTTCTATGCATGTCGACTTATGCACCCACTAGTGATTAAATAACTACGTGTTTACATGCCATGCACCCATGTTGAAAATTTATTTGTAAAACTAAACTTGGTTTTTTCTGGGTGATACAATATTTCTTTTTACTAGAGATGTTCCCGCATCAATCAACCTAGATCATTGAAAAATTTATGAACCCATAAACACACGTTAAAATATACGAGAGTTATATCGCTGTAACAACCAATCTCTTGGAGTTCCAACCATAGAAAACCCTATACTGCACAACTCTTCCACTTTACTATATATTCCATATACACTTTCTCACATTCTTTCTTATTAACCTTAAAGAGTCCAAGATGTCCTCTATTTCTTCCTTCTCTTTATCGAGTACTTGTTCTCTCTAATATAATACTTGAGATTTTGATTATTTCTTTGCATCCTCATTTTTGTGCTTATGATTATAAGCATAAACCTACTACATAAAATATGGATGATATGTCCATACCTTCAAGAAACATTATCTCATATGCATTTTCAAAATTATGTAGAAAATAACATACTTTGTTAAAATTTTAAATCTAAAAAACTAAAATATTACAATAATAAGAAAACTAATTATAATAATATATTAAATAATAAAATTAAACCCAAATTTAAATATATAACTAAATAATAATAATACAATTTTTTGAACTTGAAAAATATAATTTAATCTATACGATGTTAAAACATTCCCATCATACAATTCAACAAAGATGTGAATAATATTTTATGTTTATATTCCCATCATACAATTCAACTAAAATGTCGCCTACCTATGCATAAAGAAGCGTGGAAAACCAATAAAGTCAAGACATGTTTTCGAGGTTCTACTTTATATTTAAATATCAAATAAATGTGGAATCTTATCACTAAGAAAGGAAATATAGATTTTTTTTGTGTAGGAATTTCTGAAAAAAACACCTTGGATATAAATTCCACCATCTCCTGGGTAACATGATACACGTCATAGCATATAATCAATTGCAAAACTCTTTTTACGGCTGTACATGTGTTTTTTATTTTATTGAAAAACTCTTTTTTACAGGCTGTACATGTTTTTTTTTTAAATTTTATTATTGGTAAATGTTTTTTAATTGAAATTATGAATTCGATAAAAGGGATTTTTTAAAAGGGACCTGACTGTTTTTTATTTTATTGAAAAACTCTTTTTTACATGTTGTACATGTTTTTTTTAATTTTATTATTGATAAATGTTTTTTAATTGGAGTTATGAATTGGAAAAAAAGGATTTTTTGAAAAGGACGTGATTGTTTTACAACACCAATAAAATAGATCAATAATACTAAAATATTAAATAAATAAATCACAAAGACAAACAAAATCATAAAATAATAGTTAAAGTGTAAAAACACATCATCTAAATAGAAAACTAGACAAAAAATATGGTAAAAAAACAAACGAAACATGGAAAAAAATTATAATTAAAAGTCATAAAAGTAAACAACATAAACAAAACTATCTAATACTAAACCCCTCTCTCTCCCCTTCATAAAGGTCACATAAAGCAATAAAGAAGAAAACTAGAAGGATAGAAAGATCTACTCTTAATGAGAGAATATTCATAAGAGCCGTGAAAATTAACCATTAATCATAATTATTTTTTTATTTTTACGATATAAAAAATTCTCCATAGTTTATTGTAATCCATGACTTATCAAAGACTCCACTTTTATTCTCAACAATTCAACATTCGATTTTCGACCTTTCTTCTTAAAAATTGCTCTCGCATCAATCAATTTTTTCGAAAATAAAAATTTAAAAAGAAGAAAATCCTCCACCACCGAAAGAGAAAGGATGGAGAAAGAGCCGGCCCTTTGGATCATCCTCCATCCGAACCGTCTCACCCTGATGTTTCTGACATGTGAATGTGGTAATAAGTCAAAACTCAAATGGTGGTCCATATCAATAAAATCCAATCGAGATGTAATGATAGAATCCAACCCCCTGTTTTTCAAGACCTATATTGCAATTACATGTAAGCAAACAAATGATTTTTTACTTTGGGAAATTCCACTTTAAAATTTCATCTTATGAGTGCATGATGGAATATTATCAATATGTGAATGTCAAAAGAAGTAGCACAAGCATTGAAATTGCGCTTAAATAGAACACAAATAATCTAATTGTTTTTTATCAAACGTAATAAATATGTATTTTTTATATTGAAATTTATTTATATAAATTTATATAATTTTTTTTAAAATTTATTATGGTTTTTTATATTCTGGTTAATTATTTCAATTTTAAATTTATTATACTTATATATTTCTATAAGTTTATGTATATATATATACACACATTTAAAATAATATATAAAAATAGGTTACATAGGTTCCTTCTAATCCCTGAGCTACATGCTATGTTTGGATTTCAAGCTACAAATGCAAATATATCTCCTTTTCTTTACAACAATATAGTTTCCTAGACTTCCACTCACACTCAGGGTACAATTACCGCTCTCTATGAGCTCTCTCTATAATGGTCTAAGCCTCTCCTTATGTAACTCCCAAATAAGCTTAGCTCTTCTCTCTTTGCAAGGATTTTTTTTAAAGGCTTGGCCTTGCATGCCTTTAAATAGGCTTCTCTAAGTGCCACGTGTCAAGAGAGATTCATGCAAGCTCTCACAAGTCAACGTGTGTCCTCAAGGGTTTCTTGCCTCCCACACAAATACATATGCTCAACATGTGTCCCTAGATCCATCTCCAATAATCTTAGAGTTAAAAATCCATTCCAATAACTTTGGATTCAACTTGCTCCAAGCCATACCAATTGTTTTCTGCACATCAAATTTCCATGGCATAATCCTTTTCTTCTTGTGCATCATGTAAGTGCACACAAAACCCTATTCATTTGTGTTACTTCACTCTTCTTGATTGCTATGATGGAGAGTGTCTCTCATGTATAGTTGTGCATCAAATTTCCATATGGTCTTGTGCTTCGAAAGCCATGCAAGATTGTGCATTAGGTGCTCCTCAATGTGCTTGGTACAAATTAATGTTTTCTCATGCAATTGTGTGAATCAAAACTTTATTCGAAAACAATACCATTGCAACTAACTCTATTAAACCTCATGGTGGCTAACCTCTTCCCTCAACTTATGTGACCACTAGTGATTAAATAACTCTGTGTGTGCATGCCATGCACCCATGTTGGATTTTTTTTTGTAAAATTAGACTTAGTTTTTGGGGTGATGTAATATTATTCTTTACCAAGGATGCTCCTACATCATTCAACCATGTAACTTAAACATTTGTGAACCCCTACACACATATTGAGATATGTGAGAGTTATATGGCCACAATGACCAATCTCTACAAGATCCAATGATGTCAAGTCCTCTACTGCATGATTCTTCCACTTTACCAAATATTTCATTAACTTTTTCCCATATGATTTTTTGACAATCTTAGAATCTAAGATCTTGTATATTTCCTCCTTTTCCTTCTTGGGTACTTGCACTCCCTAATTAGGTAATTTAGATCCTAATTCTTCCTCTACATCATCATTCTCCCGTTCATGATAATGACATAAATTATATGCATTGAGTATGCGAGATATGTCCATGCCTTCGGGAAACTTGATCTCATATGTTTCTTTATTAAAACTTGCACAACAACTTACATGAGCTTGTTTTCTTCATCTTATGTTCCATATGGGAGCCTATCCTTGCACAAATGTACCAACACCAAATCTATTATTTCAAATTATTTACGGATGTGCCTCTCTTATGCATTTTTCTTATACAACAAACTATGTTTCTACATCTTCATTCTCACCTCTTGGTGTATCTCGTTCAATTACTCTACACAATTTTTCTCCTCCTATGCTTATTCTAGGCTTGCACCTCCTTGATTTATCTCAAGTCTACAACTCCCATCATATTAATTCAACACACAACATGTAAAGGTAATTTTTTATATTATATTATAATATAATATTATTTAATTTCCCACTCAGTTTTGTTCACATAGTCACATAATAAAACCACTATGAAGTGTCATGGAACCAAAAGGTTCTCAGGTTCATGCCACACTATATCCATAAATGGAGTAGCCACAATCATATTATAAAAATGCAATGTATCTACACTCCCATCAAAAATAGAAAGGTTCACCATGCCTTTCTATAATGACACTGCAAGTTAACATGGATCCCCAAACGGTCAAAATTTTAAATTGTAATACAATTAAGTTAGCGAAGTGGCTATAGATAATACTATGTACTCATTAGAGAAACATTGAAGCTCCTCACTATATTAAGACCCTCAAAATTATTATTATACAAGTCACATGTGAATATAGTACATATGCACATAATACCTAAGGCATATCATATTCATTTTTGGTTTAATATTTAATATGTGCCACTTTGTGTACTACCATACACTATCTACGTGGTTTCAATACCATCACATAGGATTCCCAAAATATGCATATGAAAATCCATATATTTGGGTCATACTAGTAACAGCCACCATCATGTTAGATGCAAAAAAAAGTAATGGGTCGACCATACCAGTCTTCAAATAGACATTGCAATTTTATAAATAAGAGTCCTTGAAAAGTTCATGTGGCTCCTCTTTAATGGATATTAACTCAATGACTAGAATGTTGAGGCATGTTTCTATTTTTGGTGTTGTGGCATTGATGTCGTCATTGATGTCAAAGTCAAAGTTGATGTCATACATGGTGAAGTGGTATGTGACAAGGAGTCTTATGACATAAGAGAATTTTAAGGCAACATATTATCTCTATATTGAGAGATAATTTGAAGGCAACCTGTTAATTTTCTTGAGGTTGATGACATGTCAAGGTCAAGATCAATATACAAGGTAAACATATTTTTGAGCACTAGTCTTAAGGAACATTGTCATATCATGAGAAAGTGTGTGAATATGGTGGTCTGGTAAGATGGATACACACAAGTATGAATGGATGTTTTATAATACCTAAGAATGCATATGAAGTGTTGAAACACTAAGGAAAGTTTCAAGGTAAGCATCCAGGGATATGGTCTTAAGCCTAAGCATGCAACTAGACTAGTCTTAGACTCTACCTGACCTAATGTGGAGTTTTGAGGTGTTATCATGAATGAAAATAATTGGTAGAGCATGTGAGGAGTATTTTGACACTATGAAAACATGTGTATAAGTATATAAGATTTTAAATGAGGTTTTTTTGGTTAGTTATTGGCTTAGTCTTTGCTTAAAAAGACCTAGTGGGAAGACACAAGATTGGTAACATGATGAGGTGAGAAGTCTAAGGCTTGTAATAAGAATATTGGCAATGTGTGAACAAGGTATGAGGTTGTATGAAATGAGAATGAGGTTTTGAGATCATTACAAGAGTTTTCAAGGTGTGTTCAAAGTCTAAGTGTGGTTTTTTGTTTAAGGCCTAATGTGCAAAGAGACCTAGTGTGGCCTAATCAGGGCTCAAGTTCATTTCTCAAGGTGTTAAGATCTCATGAGAGAATTTTTAGAGGTGTGAGAGGTTTTGTTAAGTGTGTTGACCAATTTTAAGGTCATAGTTTAAACGAAAAAGCATGAAATGTGGTCTTGAGGTTTTTTATGTGTACAAAATGAGGTATACAAACCCTAGAAGAATTTTCTTATTCTCGTTAGCATGTGCAACCTTTGCATAAGATCCTAATAAGTTCATGGAAGTTGGGGAAAGTCCCTAGACCAAATTCATTGGAATTAGTTTTGGAGTTGAGGGGCAATCCTTTATGTACAATTGTTAATAATGAAGGCATTCTAAACACTCATAGTGTCCTAATAGGGAATATCTTGTCATAAATGGATCATAATGGATTAGGTGACATGGTTTGATGATTGGAACATGTAGAGGACTCTCTTAGATTTCACAAGGTGGAATTGTTCTATTATAAGAGTGAGTGGAAGCTATAGGAAACCCCTTATTTCTTGGATTTTTGATGTAGTTGACAGGGTTGACCAGGTCAAAGCATGTAAATGATTGGATGATGCAAGAGCATCAACTCATCATTGTATATTTTGTAAATTAAAGTTCATGTAAGTCAATAACCCTTGATTTTGAAGGAAAAATGCACTCCAAAGCTATATGAGGACTTATAATCATTTTAGAAGTGTCTTGTGAGTTTATAAAGGTATGCAAACATGTATGAGACCTTACATAATAAAAGTCATATGTTGTCCATAGAAGGAGTCATATGAAGGGTTTAAGTCCTTTAAAAGGTCATTAGAAGTATATATAAGATCAATGTAAATGTAATTGTAATGTAAAATAGTAAAAACTAACATGTAAATTGTGGATGAGACTTATTCTAGGTGTGGAGGATAGATAAGAAAGTAGAGATAAGCTTTGAGCAAGTTTTATGGATAAAATAATGTTAAAAATCAAGATTAGAAAATCATTAAATGAAGATAAAACCATCCTACATGAAGATAAGAACTTATTAGAACATGGAAGAGGAAGATAGAATACTCCAAGGAGGCTATAAAATCATGATAATAGATTGAGAAAGAAAATGAGAGTTAGAGGAGTGGTGGAGGAGACTTGGTAGAAGTAAAGGAAGGCCATTAGGCTTGTGTGTGTGCATGATAGTCTACAAGACTATATGTTTAATTTGAAAATATTTGAGTAAAAAAGAGTGGGGTTTTAAATTTTAATGTGTTCATATGTTCATTTTGGGATTCTATACAAATTTTCATGTTTGTATGTGTGATATGTTTCTCTAAAGCCTTGAATTCATAGGACTGAGTTTAAGAAACACATAATGTTGTGTAATGCATATCTAATTTTTGAGACATTTTAATGTTTTTAAGATGATATGAATCTTGAAAATAGTTTTAGGTTATATATAAATAATTTATAGACCATTTTCAAGTGGAATCATGTCTTGAAAGTCATCAAAACTCAAATCATACACTTTATAGTGCTTCTTGCCTTGTCATTAGCAGACTATGGTTTGACTCAAAAAAATGGTCATATCTAAAAATGTAACAATGAAAAAAATATTAAACTTTAGTAAAATATTAGTGGGAACTTAATACAAGTATTTATCAAATTTAAAGCCTTTTTATAGTGTTTAGACCAAGAAAAACCTCAAAACATAGACCTGTAGTCTTATGAGAAGGTGTAAACCCTCATGAGATAACAATAAAACTTGTGTATATTATAAAAATATCATCAATAAGTATTGAAAGTTTGGGATGAACTATAATATTTTTATATATTTATATTTAATATTATTTTATATCATCTGGACAAGTATAGAGAAAGATACATCAGTTACAATCAGACAGGGTATTTAAATAAGCCTAAACCCTTAGTTTCAAAGAAAAAATTGTATTTTTGCTCAAATAGAAAGATAAAAAAGTTGCGATTAAGTTTTTCATGTTATATGTGTTGGATTAAACATGCATGACCAGTTTGAACCATTAATATATTGAAATTTGTGTTTGTGAGTGGTTTGTAGGCCTAGTAAACCCCATAAGCATTGAAGGACTAGTTGTGAATTCCTTAAAAATGATGTTATGGTGCATCATTTTTAGTATCAGAGGTTGCATAGATCTTGAAAATTTGGAAATTTTTTGTATATTGATGGTTTTTATGCTACAATATTGCTAATGAGTTGTTGTGGTGTTTGTTGAAGTAATAAAAATTGTAGGAAAGTTGGTCAAGGTAGCCTTAAATCCAAGTGAAGGCTTAAGAAGAAGGTAAAGATCTAGGGAAACTCAAGATAAAGAGAATAGTGATTTATCTAAGAGAATATCCAAGAAGATAAATTGGATAAATTTTCAAAAGGCCAAGGTACAATATACTTGGATGAGACATGAGAAATGGAGATGAAATAGGCTTGCTTGAGAAAGTAGAGATGGTAAGAAGAGTGTTGAAAGAAATGCCTAAAATAAAGGAACAACTAAGGAAGCAAAAAGAAAGAGAGATGAGAAACAAGAAACAAGAGGAAGACTTTCAAAGGGAGATACATGAGATAAAACAACAAATAGATTTAATAAATTTCATAATAGAGAACATGAGGAGCCCATGGAATGGGTTGTTGATAATAAAGAAAGTGAAATGACCAATTGATCAAATGATTAAAAAAAGGAGGAAAAAGTTGAAAATTGCTTTAAAAAGAGAAGAGAAAATAAAGATAAATACATATAAGATCATGAAGGAGATAGCAGATGATGAGAAAAAGGTAATAAAAAAAATTTCTCATAGTGGAGAACAAGAATGAAGAAGAAATGGTGATTAAATAATTTTTGACCTCTCTCAAGGAACAAGAGGTGGAACACAAGGAGGCAATCCTGCCTCAATGTTTTAAATCTAACTTTTGCTTTGATGTTGTGTATATATGTTTGGTAAATGATTGAAAAGAGACTAAATTTAATGTCTCTAATGAAGTCAAGATCCTCAATCAAGAGGAAGAAGATAGAAAAAAGGTAGTGAGGAGAAACTTCAAAATGAAAGAGGTCTTCCAAATGAATTAGTGAAGAAAGAAAGGATGAATTAATCATTAATTTATGAGAGTTAAGAACAATTTTAAGATGAGTTACAGATCTTGGAAAATTTGATCTTCTCATCAAATGAGGAGATAGCTCATGAACCAATGCAAGCTAAAGTAGTAAAAGAATAATGGAGAGAGACCTCAAGGTCTCAAATTTGTGTTTCTAATATTGCATTGGATTATGCTTATACATGTTTGATAGAAGAGGAGGTGAAGTACATAGAGAAGAAATCTCTTCTAAGAGCTCAAGAGAATATTATGGAGATAATTATCCTCATTCAAGAGGATAGACATGCAAAGAGGAAGAAAGCAAAGAAGATCAAAGGAGGACAAAGATAAATTTGGAAAGAGAAGATCACCAGGAAAGCAAAATACAAATGTGGAAGTCAAGAGCATGTCCACATGTATGAGTGGGAAATTAGATAAAATAAACAAATAATATTTTCAGCAATAGGGAAACATCAAGAAGCTCATGAGCAGGAGTTCATAAAAAATTTCAAGCCCAAGAATTTGATGTAGGAGCATCAACTCATCATTGTACATTTTGTAAATTAAAGTTCATGTATGTCAATAAGCCTTGATTTTGAAGGAAAAATGCACTCCAAAGCTATATGAAGAATTATAAGAATTTTAAAAGTGTCTTTTGAGTTTATGAAGGTATGTAAACATCTATGAGACATTACGAAAGAAAATTCATATGTTTTTTCATAAAAGGAGTCATATGAAGGGTTTAAGTCCCGTAACAGGTCATTAGAAGTATATATAAGATCAATGTAAATGTAATTGCAATGTAAAAGAGTCAAAGTTAACATGTAAATTGTGGATAATACTTATTATAGGAAAGGTTTTTGGATAAAACAAGAAATGGAGGATAGATAAGCAAGTAGAGATAAGCTTTGAGCAAGTTTTGTGGATAAAACAATGTTGAAAATCAAGAATAGAAAATTGTTAAATGAAGATAAAACCATCCTACATGAAGATAGTAACTGATTGGAATGTGGAAGAGGAAGATATAATAATCTAAGGAGGATATAAAATCATGATAATATATTTAGAAATAAAATGAGAGTTAGAGGAGTGGTGGAGGAGACTTGGTAGAAGTAAAGGAATGCCATTAGGCTTGTTTGTGTGCATGATAGTCTATAGGAATGTATGTGTAATTTGAAAATATTTGAATCAAATAGAGTTAGTTTTTACATTTTAATGTTTTCATATGTTAATTTTTTTATTCTATACAAATTTTCATGTTTTTATGTGTGATATCTTTCTCCAGAGCCTTGAATTCTAGGATTCAGTTTAAGAAACACATAATTTTGTGTAATGTAGATTTGATTTTTGAGATATTTTAATGTATTTAAGATGATCTGAATATTTATAATAATTTTAGGTTATTTATTAATATTTTATAAATAATTTTCAAATGGAATCAATTATTTAAATTAATAAAAACTCAAATTATATACTTTATAGTGCTTGTTGCCCTGTCATTAGCAGACTATGGTTTGAGTCACAAAAATGGCCATATATACAACTTTCACCATGGGAAAAATATGAAAATTTAATATAATGTTATTTTGGACTTAATAAATTTATTTATAAAATAAGTCATTTGATGGTGTTTATACAAGGAAAAACCTTAGAACACAGACCTATAGTCCTTTGAGAAGGTGTAAACCCTCATGTGATAACAATAAAACTTATGTATATTAAAAATAGATAATGGATAAGTATTTAGAGTTTATAATACATTATATGAGTTTTTTATATTTATATTTTATATTATTTTATATAATTTTGATAATTATAGAGAAAGATACATCGGTTAGAGTTAGACCGGGTCTTTAAATAAGCCTAAACCCTTGGTTTCAAAAAAGATTTTATATTTTTGCTCAAATAGAAAGATAAAAAAGTTGTGATTAATTTGTTTAATATTATATATGTTGGATTAAACATGCATTATAAATTTTAATCACTAATATACTGATAATTTATGCTTGTGAGTGGTTGGTAGGCCTAGTAAGCCCCATAAACATTAAAGGACTAGTTATGAATTCTTTAAAAATGATGTTATGGTGCATCATTGGAGGATGATGTGTGAGAATTTTATTTCATTATAATATAATTTTATTATCAATTTATATACTTCAAATATTATAAATCATTCATGGATGTTGGCCTATCACTAAAAAGGCCTAATGAGGAAGACAGTGAAAAAACTAGGCAGAAGTGAGAATGAGATTAGGGATGGGTTGCAGTGGATTAGGGATGGATATAAATGCATGGGATTATATATATATATATATATATATATATATAAACATTGAATATAATATTTTTATATTGTTATATATAAGCAAAAAGTTTCTCTCAAAGTGACTTGTCTAACACAATGAGATCTATGTAGGGTGAAGACATGAGATTGGTCTGTAAGACCAATATTAATATTAAAACTTGTAATATATCTATTTAAATATGTTATAAGGATTATTATAGATCATATAAAACCATTTTAAGTTCATTAAATTATTCACATATGTGTTTTAAGTTTTGGTTTCCATGACTGTGTTTTGGAGCACTCAAGTAGTTTTATGTATGTTAGTGAGAATAATTTTCCCAAGTCATTATGCATAGAATTGAAGAATAAAATAAACACAAAGTTTTTATATACATATCATAGGTTCATTTTAATTTATTTTTAAACATGAAAATCTCTAATGAAGGTGTGTAAATTTTAAGGTTTTTGATTGGGTTTTGAAGCCTATTTACAGTTCTGAATGAGCATATGTAAATGATCAGTATAAGGTATTTTTTTCCTATATGGTGAAATATAATGGAATTTTTTATTACCATGAGGTCATTAAGGTTATATAATTTTGGTTTTTTAAAGTGGTCATGTGTAAAATTTTGTTGTATACTTCAGATATTCAAGGTAGACCTTTTGATAGTGAGAAGGCCTAATTGCGAGTAGACCTAATGGTGTGGTTCATGGAGTGAAATGAGATAAATGATGTTAGGGAAATAAGGTGAGATTATAAGGTGTATAATTTAAATGTGTGTGAATTTTTACATCAATTTTTATAGGCTCAATATGTTCCAAGGTGGTCAAGATGAAACACGTGCTTTGAGAAGGCCTAATTGCATTAGGTCTCTATTAGGCCTAATCGTGGTTTTGGTCCTTATGAGTATGATGATCGACCTATGTAGTGGGTGTTTCATTTATGAAACACATTTTATAATATATTAAAAGGATGATCCAAGTATGTAAATGTGTGTGGCTAATCAAGGTGGGTGAGAGTCAAGTATAAAAAGAAGGTTTAATACGCCTAATTTGACTAGTTAGAATATTAAGGATATGAGAGAATGAAATAGAGGTTTGTAAAATAGGTAGAGGGATTGAATACCATGAGATAATTATTTTTAATATATCATGAAGTTATAACAATGATTCTATAGGTTATTACAAAGATCATATGACCTAAATCTGCCAAGAGAAGGGCTAGTTGAGCGAAGAGGCCTAATAGGCTTTTTGAAAGAGATAAAAGAGTGTGAATAAAAAATAAGGGGATCGTCATTATTTGAGTGAGAAAAAATAATATAAAGGTGATAAGAGGTTCCAGGAGGTTGAGTTGGTGTTGAGTTACCTAGGGGGTTGTTGCCTCCTTACAAGTTGGTGTTTGCTAAAGGACTAGTTGAGTTGGTGCTGAGTTACCTAGGGGGTTGGTGCCTCCTTGTAAGTTGGTGTTTTCTAAAGGACTAGTTGATTTGGTTCTTGAATAGTGAGGGGATAGTTTTCCTTGTGGGTTTGGTACCTCATAAAATATTGATTCATTTCTTATAGGACTATATTCCAAAATATGTTTTAGTGGGTTTTATCCCACTTGAAGGTTTTCCACATATATCTTGTGTTCTTATGTTGTCTACTTTTGTAGATGATTACTTATGAATTAGTTAATTTATGTATGTAAATAAATGATTCATGGATGATAAGTGAAATTGAATGATTTTTTAAAGGTCACTGATTCACCCCCTCTTAGTATCTATAATTCCAATATTTGGTATCAGAGCAGGTCCTTTGGAGAAAGCCAAATATCCCAAAGGAGATCCTAAGCAAGTGAAGATCGTTAGTCAAGCACAAGTTGGTTTCTCTACAAGCAATTATTTATTGTTTAATAGATCTAATTATTATTTTTGAAGTTTCAAGATGAGAACATGTTTGATGTCTCAATTTTATGATATTTAGCAATTAGTTTTAGATGGATATACTACACCCCCTATTCCTCCTATAGATGTAGTAGGCAAGAAGTCTAGTGACAACAATTCAAAAGCAATGAATGGTATTATGTGTGGCCTACCAAAATCAGAACATGTGAAGGTGATGCATTGTATGTCTGCTATAAAAATGTGGGATAAGTTGAAGACTATCCATAAGGGAGACTCCAAGGTCAAGTTGGTTAAGTTTCAAACCCATAGAAGACAGTTTGAAATTTTAAATATGAATGATGATGAGACCATTGAAACCTATTTATTGAGGGTTGATGAAGTTGTCAACATCATAAAAGGCCTAAGTGAAGAATTGAAAAAGTCTAATATTGTTCAAAAGGTTTTGATATCTATAACTCCTAAGTTTGATTCTAAAGAATCTATTTTTGAAGAGATCCAATATTTAGACAAGCTAGAGATAGATGAACTTCATGACACCTTAATAGCCTATGAGATGAGGACAAGTGAAGGAAGATATGCAAAGAAGGAAGCTATATTCAAGGCAAAAAATAAGTCAAAGGAGAAGAAGACACAAGATAAGAAGGTCAAATACAATGATTATTATGATATTGATGATGATGATTTGATAGCTATGTTTATAAGAAAATTGAAAATAGGTTTAGTTAAATATAGGAGTAAGTTGCCCTTTGTAGACACCTAAAACTAGCCATCGTTAAATTCCAACCAAGATTTTGACCAATTTCTACCTAAAATGCACAATTTGGCCTAAAAACACTAAAACACATAAAATGATGTGAAACTAACTTATTCAAATGCTGATTTTGGCCAGGGTATCCCTAAATGGGGTAATGCAATTTATGGGCTAGCTAAATTTGATTAGTCCATTTTGAGTCAAAATGCCAAATTTGCACCTATGTGCTTTGGACTACTCTTTCCTATCAAATATTTTACACAAGACTTATGCTTTTTTTATTTTTTTTGGAAACATTCTAAATAAGAATACACATCCAATGCATCTGATGGTGACTTCCAATTCTAATCCAATCAAATTTAGGGCCAATAACAAGGCATTCAGATCAATTTGAGTAAATTTTTCATAAAGTGATTAATCATGCTTAAGAGATAATTAACCCAAATCAAGGCCTAATTAATAATTCCATGGAAACTTGTTGAATACTTTGTTTTAGAAATGAACATTGAATAACTGCATCATCAAGTGACCTCATTTCTTGGGAAGACATCCCTAGGCCATAAATGCCATAAATATCAGGATTCATGCCCTCCATGCCTCATCAATTCCTTCCATGATGCCCTCTATGCATTTTAATTACCCCTTCTTCCAATGCCATGTTGAGGATAATTACAAATTTAATTCTAAAAATTGAATTAATCCTCAACCACACATCTCAATCTTGAGATGGATGGTTGAGGTTGATTATGATCAAATACAAAAATCTATAAATAGGAGGCCTCATAACATCATTTCGAAGCTTAATTTGTGAAAATTTATAATTTAGGATTGCTTCCAAAAAGCTTTAAGTGACGAGTGTTATAATGCCAAATTGATTCCAAGCCAAGCCAAGCCACAAGCCAAAGGTGCCAAGAGGAGATGAAGGTAGCCACACTCCATTGAAGAAGACCTCTTGAAGCAAAACCCAAGAAAACCATCATTACAAAGGCATTTAGAGCATCTGAGGAAGGTGAAAGGAATTCTTGTGTTTTCATTCCCTGATTTTTAGTTGTACTTGTTATTTGTTTTTGTTAACTAAGCTCTCCCTAGTGTCTAGGCCTAGAGATTTTATGTCATTAGTGTGTTTATTTCACTTTATTTTCAATTTGGAACTAACACCATACTAACCATCCTCTCTTGAGTTAAATTCCTAGATCATATAATGGCACACCCAGTGGAACTAGACGAAACCTACACATGAAGGAGATTCTTTTACAACATTAAAATATTTATTTAAGATTTTAAAACTCTTGTAAATTGATTTTCTAACTTTATTTTTCCATTTTTGGTTGCCATGGTTTTTACACAGTAACTGACATCGGTTACTTGGCTTAATCGATATTGGTTAGTAGAATTGACATTGGTTAGATCTCAGTTGTTTGTAACTGACGTTAGTGGTACTGATTAATGTCAGTCACTGTGTTTTTCCAAAAACATAGACCTGAGACCTACTTTTTCAAAGTTTGTTGTTTCAAACTCAAAAGGGCTTCAAAGCTAAAGGACATGATAATATTTTTCCTGTAAGAGCAAGTGGGATTTTTGCTAAAAACATGTTTAAATCACTTTTGAAAGCTTAAAATTTGATTAGGAATATTGTTTTGGTGTTTAAAAAAGAATTTGGAGGTTTTTCATGAATGTTTTTCAAATTTTACAACTAAGACCAAGGGGCCAAATGAACACCACCAAACATTTCATTTGGGATTAAAATTGAACACACTTGTCAATTTTTGTTTGCAATAGTTGATTAGATTTATTTTTTTTGGAAAAGAGAGGAATATTGTAAGTATGCTCTTCCATTTGTCCCCTATAGGGAACCCTTGGAATCAAAAGCACCATTCCTATTAAAAGTAGCCTATTCTAAGGCTTAAAAAGAAAGTCATATAAAACACTCCCCAAAAAATCATCAAAGTGTGGGTGATATTGAAAATGACCCTAAAGTCTTTCTACTTTCATGCTTTATTTGTTAATGCATCTTGGCTTGTGAGGGGGAATTCATCACCTCCCGTAAGTTCTTTAGGGAAGCTTTAACCCAAGGTTTCATCTCCCAGCATTGACTTCATTTGACTCTTTTAGAGTTACACACGGGACATAGTGTCACTTTGGACATCGCACTATACTAAGCAAAAAATAGGATGTAGTGGTTGCAAAAAGGACTAGACCTTTTTGCAAAAAGCCAAAATATATACTTTTATTTTGCGTTGTTTGGTGTGAAAGTCTTGCAATTGATTCCTCTAGATCATTTAGAAACTTGTTAGAATTTAGAAAAATCTCCACTTGCCATGGAAGTATTGTTGGTGCAAGGTGTGCCTCAAGATCCATGTCATAGTAATATCATTTAAGAGAATGGGGGGTGTAAAAACCTACTATATAATGCACATTTATTTTTGGATGAACACTTAAAATCCTCTTAAATGATGTATATTGATGGATTCCAATAGTACAAACAACCTTATTAGTTTAGGATCTAAGGATAATTAATTAATTGGTCTTATCCTAGATTAAAGTCTTTTTTGGATTCAAATTTTGGTGTAAGAAAATAATCCAAACCAAACACATAGTCTAAATTTTCCTTAAACAAAGAGACATTATGCTGCCCCTCTAAGATCATCCATTTTCCTTGTTCAAAGTTCATCAAAAGCTTGAGATTCATATCATCTACTTTGGCATAGTTATGTTTCCCAATTGAGTCTAGACCTTTACCAAAGTTATTTAAGTCCTTCACTTATAATTTAAATTTTAAATTACACCTTTACAAGTTCATAGGGTTTATGTGTTAAGTGGGTTCACCATTTTAACTAAACTTGAGGGAACTTAGGTTTAATTTTCAATTTAGGTTGAAGGTATTTTAAGACTCATAATCATTATCATCAATTAATAGAATTCAGCCATTTTTTTCTAAACACTTGCACTTTAAGTCTATACACCACAACATTTTGAGTTAAGAAAGGTAGCGTTATGTTATCAAAACTGTGGAAAAATGTCTTTGCCATAGAGAGTCTTTGAAACAAATTTTTTTATCATACCTTTTGGGTAGTAGAGCATCATTATGTTACCCAAATCATTTCAAACTTTGTTTCATAGACCTTCTTGCATAGAGTTTCAAATTTATTCCTACATCTTCAGGCCAATCCAAGTGTACTTTTGATCCTTTGTCTAAAGCACAGTTATATTATTCACCTTTTGTGTAGCCTATTTGTCAAAAGAACCAATTTTTATACCATTATTTATGAGAATATAAACTATTGCTAAATTTCCTTTTTTTTCATACCCTATACCTATTTGATCAAGTTCATGTCCAAGAATCGAATGCCTAGTGTTTGTTAGAAGTGTTTCAAATATGTTACATTAAAACTTTCAACTATTTTTAAAATATAGCTTTTGACACTGTTTGGCCAAAATTCCTAGTGCATGCCTTGTTTGAGCTTAGATTTTGATGCCACATTTAGCCAAAAGACCTAGAAACTTTTAATTCCTAGATTAGAATGTTTTGAAACACTTTGACATTAAAGTTTGGCATTTTAATTTTTCAGTCCATTTACTTACTTATCTTTGTGTGAACAGTGAAACATTAGATACTTTACACTATCTTCTTTCCTAAAAAATCTTTATATAAACCTTTTAATCCTTTTTAAAAAATTTAGGCCAAGTTGAAGGCATCATTTGTTTTAAATTCTATCCTTTTTAGAGTTTGTAGAACTCTTTGACATTTTATCACAAAGCATTGACTATGGATCCCAACATGTATTCCTACACTCATAATTGATTCATGTACAATCCATTGATTAATAATGTAGTTGTGCAAGAAGAAATGGTGCAAGACCCCTATGTGGATAACATTATTTATGAGATGGATTCTTATCCCTCTTATAATACTCAATCAAGGGCACAAAGCCAAGATCCATTAGTTAACTATCTTGTTAACATACCACCTTACATAGAAAAAGACCAAGAACCAACCATGAAATACTTAGCTACAATACCAAAAGTGGATGAGCTAGTACTTCAACAGTCATACTCTACCAATACAGCTTCCACATATGATCCATTTTTGTTTGAGTGACATTTGTTAGAGAATAAAGAAGAGATTTTGGTTAGGGCCATAGAGGTAGTGGATAAGTTTTTGGCAGAATTCCCCCATGAAAATTTACCAAGTCTAGTAAGAGTGCCCCATAATATCATGTGATCAATAGGCTTCTTCTATAAATCCTATGGCTCTAGTCCAAACAACGTACCAAGAACCCAATATATCCAATCAAGATAAAAACATCATGGAAGATCACTTTAACTAGATGCAAACAACATACCAAACCTACCTAAATTTAGCACATGATTTCAATTAGATGAACATGGTAAGTAAGCCTCTCATTGACCTAGTTCCTTCAATAGGAGTGTTGATGGAATTAACTAGACCAAAAAATTTGAGTTCTGACCCATTTGTACAAACCACTTCAATAGATAACTTAATAGATATGCTAGTTATTGAAGAAGTGTCTTCAATCTCTACACTGAATAATGAGCTGAATATAGTGGATAATGTGCAAACAACATCCAATCTTGATCAAAGTGGTATTCACGCACAAACAACTAGCCAAAAACATGTGCCTTTAGTTAATCCCATGAGTAGATCATCATACCAAGGAATATGAGTTTTAGTACCCAAACCTCAACCATATGCTTCCTCAAGTGTGAAACCTATGGGGTTAGATAATCAAACAATAGCCAATGTTACACCTCAACAACAGAATGTGATGAATCCTACTCCTCTTTGATAGGTATCAAGTATGATTCCACAACAACAGACACAATCTAGTGTATCAATGTAAAAAAGGATGAATACATTGCCACCTCAATCAGGGGAAAGTAATATTCTACCTCACCAATTAATGATGAACATACCTCTTCAGTCATAGACTAATATGCCTATTCAAAACCATGTACTGACTAGTCAACAAAATGTAAATATTGGTCAATGATAGATGCCAAATATGGAACATGATTTCACTTATTCATAAAGATTAATGCAATAAGGAAATCCCCATGTTTCTCAAGTACCTACTAGATAACCGTTGGTTCAAAATATACCACAAATTTAGAGACAGGGGTCTTGGTCCATAAGTTCCCACTCAACAACAAGGTTTGATTAGTCGACAACATGTCCCTTTTCAACCACAATAGGCACAATATAATTATATCCCTCCATCCTAACCACAAAATCCACTAGGTTAAACCTTTATCACCAACCCAAATCAGAATATCACATAGCCAAATATGCAATTTCAAGTATATCCCAATCTATGTATGCATATTCATGGTCCATTCCCCAACCAAACCAATCTACTCCAATAGGTGTCTCCATCATACCCTAGTCAAAGTGTCCCACTTGTGATCTCCAAACCATCTATCCAAACCAATATTCTCCCTCAAACCAATATTCCTTCTAGTTTCCTATCCTAAGAATTACAACAGATGAAGGATGTGATTGCTACCATTCAAATAGGGAATTAGACTAAAAATTTCAAATTGGATGACATATGTTCCTATCTATTTAATATGGAGTATTTGTAAATACCATTTCCTCTAGGATATGAACCATTGAAATTTGATAAATATAAAGGGAAAGGTGACCCTAAATCTCATTTGACTAAATTATTTATTGCATGTCAACTAGTGGCATATAGCAACATATACCATTTACTATTGTTTCCAAGGAGCCTAGCTGAACAAACCTTGGAGTGGTTTTTAAAGTTTCCCAAGAATTTAATAACAGACTTTGATGATCTTTCTAATAGATTTGTACAACACTTTTCCTATAATCTTAAGCATGAGATCTCATTAGTAGACCCAACACAAGAAAAACAAAAAGATGGGGATGGTTTTACAAGTTATTTACAATGATGGAGAGCCCTTACAAGCTATTTCACTCATATTTTACGAGATAACTAATTAGCTACTATTTTTACTAAAAATTTGCATAGCGAGATAGGCTATCATCTGGAACTACAATGTGCACATAGTTTCAAAGAGATCATTGATAAAGGTTTGTTGATCGAGAGGGTGCTCATAAATAAATGGGTCACCAAGATTAATTAAACTATTCAAAATCAAGGTACCAATCATGGAAATGACCAACATCCCAATCAAATAAAAGCATCACAATTGACATAGGCCAATAATCAATAAAGATTGAAGCAATTCAATCACAATAAGAATTTTCTGGGAAATGGAGTAACCAAATCTCATCATGTCCAAACTATGTATAACTCATCCACACCACATTTTCATCTTAATCCTACCTAGAAAAATATCCAACCCATGCCACAAGCACAATAACCAAGACCTACACAACAAATACAATAGCCCTTACCATTGCAAACTCCTCCTAAAAGAACCATCCCTACACGTCATGTCTTTAGTGACCTAGGAGAACCTATTGCATATATATTTTTCAATCTTACCACCACTAATTTGATTAGTTGGCCTATACCAAATCATTATCTGTAGGGCATTCCTTACCCTCATTGGTACTATGAACATGAATTTTTTGACTATCATCGGGTCAATGGGCATAATGTACGAATATGTGTCCAAATCAAGCATTTAATTGAAAATATGTTGGATAATGGGGAGATAAAATTGGATAATGGTGCTTCCACTTCCAGTCAAAATCTTGGAATCTATCAAAACCCCTTTTCCTGACATAACAATCAATAGTAGCAAAACAATCAACAATAATAGTAACTAGTACAACAAAAAAATAAATAGTATTAGAATCAAAGGCTGAACCAACATAATCAACAAAATCAGTAGCATAATCCACAATGATAAAATAATAGACAAAACCAAGGTTAGAATGGTAATAACCAACAAACCTACCATGTAGTTACATATGAATACAACAGGGTTGTAGGTCATATTGTAGGGAGTATCATTAATACCATATCCATTAATCCTAGAACAAGTACTAATCAACCTAGACCATTGATAAAAAATAATATTCATCCAAATCACATGGATAATCCTTTTTTTACCTAGGAATGCATACATACCAACTAGAAAACTAGGACTCCCACTTTTGGATCTTATAACAACAACTCATTCTTTCCATGTGACCACATGCAAGTGCACCGGCAACCAAAACTTGTCTTATCTAGTCCCACACCATTTCCAACATTAGTTAGAAATAATAGTTCAATATTTAATCTTGATTATAAAATCATAATTCAAAGGTCAAAGATTAATATCCCAGGCTTGTGACCATCCACCACTTTACATATCATTTGACCAACCGTTTAACCTTGAAATAAACCATTCACTACTGAACAAGACAAGAAGTTTGATATTATGGACCAATTGAAAAAGACACCAACACAAATTTCTATTTTAGATTTGTTGTGAACATCAATAATCCATAAAAACATCCTAAATGATTTTTTGATCCAATCCCCTGATAACTTTCAATCTTTGGTTGGACACCTAGATCTAGCCCAACAATCACATTCAACCAAAGTGATAAATCTTCCCTTATCCCATTCAATAATAACCTATTATACATATAAGTTTGTATCAGATGGCATAAATTGAAATGTGTCCTTATCGATAATGGATCTGGCCTCAACATAGTGTCTCTCAAGCTCATCAAGCTTCTTGGGTACACAATGATAGATCTCCAACTAGAAACAATAATTATTAAAGCAGATGATAATTAGGAAAGAGAGTCATAGGGAACCATTAGTTTGCCATTTATTATTGGGCCTTTAACCCATGATACACTTTTCCATGTGCTAGATCTTGAGTTATCGTACAACATACTTTTAGGCAGGCCTTAGTTACATGAGATTTATGTAGTCCCATCAACATTGCACTAATGTATCAAGTTTTCCCACTCAGGGATGGAAGTGAATGTATTAGGAGATTTACATCCATATGAGCGCTGTAAGCATCTTGAGGCCATGTTTCAAAGCTATAATTATTAGTATGATATGAATCTAAGTTCCAAATAGGATAAAGGAAAAGCTATACTTATTGATCCTTCATTAGATAATTGCATAGATCCTAATAAAATGGATTCCCTTTCTCACATGCCACCTCTTTAAGCTTCTAATCATTTCACCATTTCGGATAATGGACTAGGAGAATATGTGACCCATGACACATTTCACATTACCAATCTTCCTCATAATTTGAAAACCTTTAGGTGACCTAAGGTCATCCCACATATGCATTAGCAATGAAAGAACAAAGACAAGGGCCCTGTCACATTTATACCAACATCTGGTCCAAGACCTAACCCTCTTAAAGGGGACAAATCATGGTTATACAATGATTACCAAGCTGATTGTTATAAAAAAGCAAAGTATCATATTCCCAATAGGATCATGGAGCATCACAATTATAAAGGTAGAGGCCTTAGACCGAATCAAAAAGGAACCATCGAGCCAATTTCCATGACTAAGTATGAAAGACCTTATGGATTTGGATTTAAACCACTTGGGGGTGACCCCACATAATTTATTCAAACTCCATCATTAGTGACTAGTGATGATGATGTCGACAATGAAGTAGAGTCTGATCATAGCCTTACCTTTGATAACCTAGCTAAAACCAACTTATTTGATAATAATGTCATGTGTACCCTTACCCAAGCCATCCATTGCCATTATATTATCCCTAACTAATAGATTGGGACCAACAAGAATCTAGTTTGTTTATTGATGAGTTTTAGAATAATGAGGCATTATGTGATTTCTTGGGCTTTAGAGACAATGTTTTGTTGGGAGATCATAAATCAGGATTCTCAATCGCATTAGATCCTATAGCTTATTTTGGAGAGCGAGTGAACACCCTTAGCCACAAATAAATAAGTAAAACATTAAAGTCCCAAAGTGAAAACCTCTTTGAGGTTATTTATAACTAGATAAAAAGTAAAGATAAAGGCCAGTCTAGTGGTGAAAACTTATTTTAGGTGCCATTAGATTGGGCTATTCATTATTCTTCAAATTTAGACTAGGACACCACCAACGATGAACTTACATGTGGAGCTGAGTTCAGTTTTGAGAAATAACAAATATTTGATCAAATTTTCCAAGAACTTTTGACTATTTTTGTTACATGGATAGATCTCCCATTAGGGGACTTAGATTCATCATGCCTAGGAGAAGTTAAAGAGCAAGTCCTAACAGAGGACTCTAACATAGTCCAACAGTTCAAGTCATTGCCTACTATCCTAGAAGATAGTTCAACCCTTCTAGTTGAAGATACAATAGAGGTAAACATCTAGACTCTATCAGACCTAAAATGGATAAAATTAGGTGCATCCCTCACTGAGGAGGAATGTGACATTTTTATAGCTTTGTTGAGAGAGTTTATGGATATATTTGCATGGGCCTATTCTGACATGCCATGATTAGACCCCTCCTTGGTTCTGTACCACCTTGTGGTTAATCCTAATGCCAAAATAGTAAAACAAAACCTATGTAAGATGCATCCTCACATTGCTATATTGGTAAAGAAAGAGTTGGAAAAAATGTTAAAAGCAAGATGTATCTTATCCATTGACTACTTTGAAGGGATCTCTAATGTTGTAACTATTAATAAAAGCCTGAAGGAATCATAATTTGTACTAATTTTTGAGACATCAACAAATCTTGTCCTAAAGATGAATTTACATTGCCTAATATTGACATGATCATTGAATCCATGGCAAGTTATGAAATGCTTTCACTTATGGATGGATTTTGAAGATACAATCAGATCAGAATAACACTAGAAGATCAGCATAAAAAAACATTCACCACTCCATGGGGAACATATTTCTATTAGGTGATGCCATTTGGCCTTAAGAATGTGGGAACTACATATCAAATATCCATGAATATCATATTCCATGATATGATGCATGATATTATTGAATACTATGTTAATGACATATTAGAAAAATACAAAACCAGGGTTGACCATCTAGTAGTGATATGTAAGATATTTGAAAGACTATGAGAGTACAAAGTCATACTAAATCCAAATAAATGCCTGTTTGGTTTATCTTCAGGGAAATTACTTAGCTTCATCATGTCTTGTAGAGGTATTGAAGTTGATCCATCTAAAGTCCATGTTATCATTGAATTTTTGCCACCAACCAATTTAAAACAACTCCATATTTTGTAGGGTAAGATCCAGTCAATCTGACGCTTCATCTCTAAATTAGCAGACAAGTGCCATCCATTTACATGCCTTTTGAAGAAAGGAGTTGCATTTCACTAGGATGATCATTTCCAAATAGATTTTCAAAAACTCAAATATTATCTTGTCAATCCACTTGTTTTATTACCTCCTATGCCAAGAAAGTCATTCTTGTTATACCTATTAGCTATTGATCATGCCTTAGGGGCACTCTTGTCTCAACATGATGATAATGGAAAGGAGCATGATGTTTACTACCTAAGTGACACCTTGGTTACGTATGAACATAACTACGCACCTATTGAAAAAGCTTTTCTAGCCATGGTTTTCACAGCTCAAAAACTATATCATTACATATTGAATAATAAAACTATGGTCATTTCAAAAGTAAATCCACTCAAGTATCTACTATCTAAAACAAATTTGTAAGGTCTAATGGCTAAATGGATCATGCTTCTCAGTGATTTTAACATAAAGTATGTCAATCAAAAAGCAATAAAGGGACAAGTTCTTGTAGATCAACTTGCTGAAGCACCTCTCATGGACACCCAACCACTCATGTTTCAATTTCTTGATGAATCCATCATGACTATCATCAACACACCTCTTGAGGAGTAGCCCTAAAAGTTTTACTTTGATGGTTCATTTACTACACATGGATCAAGGGTAGGCCTATTATTTATTACACCATAGGGGGATCTACTCCCTAAATCATTCAAAATCAGCTTTCCTTGTATAAAAAACATGGCCAAGAATGAAACACTTATTTTAAGACTTTGACAAGTAGTACGGCGGAATATATCTCATCTTAAAGTTTATGGTGATTCTCAGTTAATCATAAATCAAGTTATGAATATTTTTAGACCAAAGATGATAAGTTGGTTCTATATAAAGACATGGTCGATGCTCTTAAAAAATAAATTATCAACATTCAATTTGAGCACATACCAAGGGCTAGTAACAGAACTACAGATGCCATGGCTACTATTGGCTCACTGATTTGACAAATAGATAAAGCTAGAGAGTATCAGTTCCTTGTCAAAAATTTGTCAGCACTGGCTCATGAACCTTCAATCATTACCATGATTTGTGATATTGTTGGTCCTAATTATATTTGGTAATCAAACTTTTATAACTACCTTCATGATCACATTTTACCACCTAACCTATCTTAAAAACAAACTAAATCCTTCATTCATCATTCCACTCATTATAATTTACTTGGATCCACTCTTTACCATCATAGTTTTGATATAACTCTACTTCATTGTTTAAATTTAGTAGAGTCTACATTAGTGTTAAGAGAAGTTCATGAAGGAGTATGTGGAGCCTATTATAGTAGGGAAGTCATATCCAAAAATCTCTTACATACTAGATATTATTATCCCATAATGGATGCAGATGCCACTACATATTTAAATAATAGTGATAAATGTCAATAGCATGGTAATTTGATTCATGCCCTAGTAAAAACTTTGAAACCAATGTTGACACCATGGCCATTTTCTACATGGGGACTTGACCTCATTGGGAAGATTAACCCCACTTCATCTAATGGCCATAAACATATCCTTACTGCTACTGAATATTTCACTAAGTGGGTTGAAGCTATACCCCTAACTTACATGATTGAAAATCAAATTTCTAAATTCATCTTTAATCATCTCATCTTCCGCTATGGTATCCCCTTTGACATTATATCCAATAATGGAGGATCATTCGTGAACAAAGATGTAGACTAGTTATGTACTGAATACAACATCACCCAATATTTTTCTACAGTATATTACCCTCAAGGTAATGGCCAAGCTGAGGCATCTAACAAACCCATTGTCAAGATTATCAAAAAGATTTTCAATGATGCCGGTCATGATTGGCACCTCCAGATGTTCCCTACCATTTGGGCATATCGTACCAATCATCATACCCCCACAAGAGCCACTCCATACTCACTTGTTTATGGTATTGAAGCCATCCTTTCCATTGAGGTTGAATTGCCTTCACTACGCATCTCTTTCAAGCATGTCCTAGATTATCATGACTTTCAAGTAGCTCGCCTGGAAGAGCTAGATCTACTTAATGAAAAATGCATAGCCATGCTGAACAATCTTCAAGCATATCAGAATCAACTCAAAGGCTACTATAATTGGCATGTGAAATATAGAAAATTTAAACTTGGTGATCTTATTCTTAAATAAAACAAAAAGAATACCATGACTGAGAAGAAACATAAAGGGAAATTAAAACCAAACTGGATAGGGCCTTTTATCATCACTTTAGATTATGGATCAGGAGCATACATGCTTGCCACACTAGATGGTGATGAACTTCCAGAGCCAATGAATATTATTCATCTCAAGCAGTACTATGCTTGAATACTAAGGTGTATTATCTGTAAGGACTATTTTAGTTATGCCTTGTTGTCACTATTCTTCTTTGTACACATACTAGTCTTATCCATCCTCTTTGCCATATCCCCTTTCCATTTATAACCTATTGACCCAATATGTTCTAAAGCTTATCCTATTTGACCTTAGTTTTTGTCATTCATTATGTAGTTTTAATATCAAGGTATTTGATCATTTCATCAGTTTGTTTAAGAAACTCAAGTAGAGATTATATTCTGGGATAGTATGAAAAAAGTTTTTGTAGTTGTATCCTTTGTTTATTAGTCCTTTCTTACCACCAATCTTGATACTAATTATAACCACCTTTGATAAAATTATTACCATTGATCTATACCATTGTTTCCTAGTTATAACTACCTATGGGCAAACTAGGGGCAATAGTAAGCCTTGACATACCAACTTTCCACTGCCTATGCCATGCTATGCCTTTATACCAACTATGCCTATTTTGTTTGAATTGGCTACCACACTAGTCAAATTCCTTCACTAAAATTATGGAACTATAATGACTTGAGGTCTTACTCTGGAACTATGTAGGTAGTGCTCAATACTTGTTAAGGTCAGCTTAGTCACCCTTTTCCCAATGCTCTCACCATCTTGGGAGCAACCTAAGCCACAATCTCACCATTTTATGAGCAACCTAAGCCACACTCTCACCATTTAGTGAGAAACCTAAGCCACACTCTTATCTTTTTGTGAGCAACCTAAGTTTGAACGCTCTCACCATTTTGTGAGCTTAAAACGTTTAGTGTTTTTTCATTCTTGATTGAGTTGAGATACTCAAAAACAATTCTAAAAACATTTGAAAAATCATTAGAAAAGAATAAAAACATTGACCACTTCTTTGCCTTAAGGATTTTTGGAACCCTTACTAAGTTATAAGCAAATCACTTGTCATTTAGTTTCCCCATCCTTCTTGGCCTTTTTCTCTCATGCACTTGCCATTTTGCAAGACCATTTCTATTTTTTTATCACATCCATTCTATTTATTTTCTTTAGTTATCACATTCTTCCCATTCCTTGGGAGAACTACATTTGGCCTAAATTTTTTTATTGGATATTACATCCATGAAACTATGTAGGTAGCATTCACTTTCCTAGTGCACATGGAGATAACTTAGCCACCCCATTCCTTTTCTTCTATTCCCATATTTAGTTAGTTTGTTAAGTTATCACCTATTTTCTAGGGGAAATGTTCATAGGATTTTTATTGCATTGTTTTTTTGTTTCTTTTTGCTTATTTTATTTGCTTATCTACCCATTTGTTTGTTTTCACCACTATTGCCTTGATTCAATTTATGTGTATTCATTGGGTGATTCCTTGTCCACACTTACACTTGAATCCATCCATATTCATATTTTTACATTGTCATCATGGTTTTTATCATTGGTGCATTATTTTCTATTGAGTATTGGATTATGGGAATCAGTCCTTATATATATTTCACCTAATTCTTTATGGTATTCTATCATGAAGTCTACAATCACATGCTACAACAAACCTCAACCTGAAGAAGTCTATTCAATAATAGCAACATCTCTTCGACAACAACATCCTAATTCTACTCCCAATCATATCCCAAATAGAGTAATTGACCATGGAAGAATTTTAAACTTTATTGGTTCAAAAGAACATATCCCTACTAGTATGTTGTTCCAATTCATCATTACCCTCTATGTTAATTTCTCATCATCCTCAACCAATTTTATCATGTTTGCCATAATTATGGTCCAATGATTATAATTGTGTATGGGTAAATCATTTCACACCATCTCAACTACATTTCTCAATGATTATAACCACCTTTGGGAAAATCATTATGTTGTCACCACTTTACCTTTTTTTTCCTATACAAGGGCATATTATTATTTTGTTTATCTATCCTAACTAGGGTTTCCATCTTCTTAATGATTATAACTGCCTTTAGGCAAATCATTGTGTTATCATACCACATTTCCATTATCAAGGTATAATGCTTATAACCACCTTTGGGAAATCCAATGTGCACCATCCCACTTGCATTCTCAATGATTTTTGACTAATTTTTCAATATGTTATGTTTTCACCCCATCATATTTTATTTCTTTGGTCCCCTCATTTTGTTTCTTTCTTTTTGAGGGATCATTTTATGACCTCTTTGTGCCAACTGTTCCCTTGAGGGGGCATCATATAATTAGTTTATCATTATTGTAGTTGTAGGTATGCAGGACCTTTTCATTCTTTAAGAATATGCTACTGTGCTTATAGCTTACAACACCTTCCCAAATAGAGGCAAATTATAGACACCTAAAACTGGTCATCGATAACCTCCAACTAAGATTTTGACCAATTTCTACCCCAAATGCATAATTTGGATTAAAAACATTCAAACACATAAAATGGTGTGAAACTGACTTATTCAAATGCTGATTTTGACTAGGGTATCCCTAAATGGGGTAATGCAATTTATGGGCTAGCTAAATTTGATCAGTCAATTTCAAGTTAAAATGCCAAGTTTGCTCCTGCATGCTTTGGACTGCTCTTTCTTATCAAATATTTTGCATAAGACTTGTGACTTTGTTATTTTTTATTGGAAATATTCTAAATGAGAATATGCATCCAATGCATTTGACAGTGACTTCCAATTCCAATCCAATCAAATTTAGGACCAATAACAAGGCATTTTGATCAATTTGAGTAATTTGTGCATAAAGTGCTTAATCATATTTAAGGGCTAATTAACCCAAATTAAGACCTAATTAATAATTCCATGGAAACTTGTTGAATACTTTGTTTTGGAAATGAATATTGAATATCTACATCATTAAGTGGCCTCATTTCTTGGGAAGATATTCCTAGGCCATAAATGCTACAAATATCATGATTCATGCCATCCATGCCTCATTAATGCCTTCCATGATTCCATCCATGCCTCTTAAATACCCCTTCTTCTAATGCCATGATGAGGATAATTATAAATTTAATTCCAAAAATTGAATTAATCCTCAACCACACATCTTAGTCTTGAGATGGATGGTTGAAGTTGATTCTGATCAAATCCAAAAATCTATAAATAAGTGGCCTCACAACATCATTTCAAAGCTTAATTTGTGCAAAGTTATAATTCATAATTAGCTCTAAAAAGCTTCAAGCAACTAGTGTTATAATTCCAAATTGATTTCAAGCCAAGCCAAGCCAAGACACAAGCCAAAGGTGCCAAGATGAAATGAAGGTAGCCACACTCCATTTAAAAATACCTCTTGAAGTAAAAGTTGAGAAAGCCACCATTACAAAGGAATTTGGAGCATCCAAGGAAGGTGAAAGTAATTCTTGCTTTTTAGTTGTGCTTCTAAGCTCTCCCTAGTGTCTAGGGATAGAGATGTTATGTTATTAGTGTGTTTATTTCACTTTATTTTCATTTTGAAACTAACACCATACTAACCATCCTCTCTTGAGTCAACTTCCTAGATCATAACCTTTAAATCCTTTAATTGTGGAGAGATTGGACACTTTGCTAACAACTGCCCTCATAAGCATAAGGTAAAGGATGACGAAGAACATGATGAAAGTCAGAGTGATGATAATAAGTCCTACAGGTATGATAAGAGAAAGAAAAGCTTTAGAAATTATGATGACAAGAAGAAGTTTTTCAAGAGCAAAAGAAGCTTTTACACCAAAGAAGACTGCAACTCATTTGATGAGATTGAGAGAAGTGATTCTGAAAGTGACCATTATGGTGATGGTATTGATATCAATGAATTTATCTTCATGTCTAAGGAATTAAGATATTCAAATGAAGAATATTTCATATGGTTTGGAGGTGTTGTTGGTGATTCAGATGAAGAAGAAAATGAGTTGTACCTTAAGGCTAAGTTGATGAATGCTCTAGAAGAACTGAAGATGGTGAAGTAGAATAATAAGGTGGTGAGGTATCTTGTCAAAGACTATGAGGATAAAATAAATTTATTTAAAGTTAGAATGAGCAATAAATCTAAGGAATAAGAGGAAATAGTCAAATAGGAGGAGACTCAAATTAAGACTATGGCTGCAAGCCTAAAGGCTAAAGAAGAAGAATGTGAAAGGTATGTAATTGAAGTGAATTCCTTGAGAGCTAATTTGGATTAGGCATCAAGTAAGGTAAAGTCCTTTGTGAAGTTTGAAAAGAGTACGTATGATATAGACAACATCTTGAGTAGTCAAAATGTTTCTAATGACAAAACAAGTTTTAGTTTCAATGGAGACCAAAAGATTAACACTAATGTGATAAAGAAGGTCAATGGTAAATTAAGGAATGATGGTGTTGGTAGAATGAAGAATAATCCTATCAGGAAACCTAATAATAAGGTATTCTAATCATTTCAATGGTTATTGTTATTCATGTAACCAATTTGGTCATAGATCAAGGCATTGTAGAAGACCCTCCAAGAATGAATATGCATGGAACTATGAGGAGAATCATTAGTCAGGAGGTATGGGTAATGGTGTGTTTCTATCAAGCGGAATAGAGTGTTTCAATTGTCAAAAGGTTGGTCATATTACAAATTTTTATAAGTATGGATTCTCAAATTAAAACAAGAAATTTGAGAACCCCTAGAGTGCAAGAAAAAAGACAAGACAATGAATGGAAACCAAAGGTATCTAAGATGAATTATGACTAGTTTGAAAGTCCAAGTGGACTATTTGCCATGGTGAAACATAAAAGAGTGCCAAAAATGATTCTTATAAGCTTAGATTATGGATGAATGAATAAAGAAAAATAGACCAAGTTCCAATGTTATTCAAATAGAGATTGAAGAGGTTAAGCCAAAGAGGTTATTTAAGCCTAAGAGGATAATGAAAAAATTTAAGTCTAGTGAGGACATGGAGATCTGGGAATATCTTGAGTTTATATTGTCTTAGTACCCTATAAAAGAGATGACTCCATTAGGCTTCCTAGAAGCATTCAACCAGTGAGAAAATTCATGAAGGATGATTGGTCTTAGGAGGATATTTGTGTTCTTTGTTGATATTTAGATCCAAAATTTAGTCAATAGTATGTTGGAGGTGTGATTGTAAGAGATGGGTTACAAAGCATTTGTATGATGACTTTATCAAACCATGTCACATATATTATACTGATTGAATATCTCATGGAGATAATGGGATCATGGATGGGTATTTCTGTGAGTTGAGTTTTTATTTAGTTGATCAGAGGAAGATTGATCTTTTTAGGGAACAAAGCATGTTTTAGGTCCAAGGATCAGATGGTAGCTGTCAAGAGATGACCCTTTATCATTAATTTCAAAAGGGGGAGAAACTTATTGTTTAGAGAAAGGTCAATTTGAATAAGATCCAGCTTAGGGAGATGAGCATGATCAGCTTTGTTTGAATGTTTTCCATCAATGAAAAAGGGGGAGATTGTTGAGGTATTTTCCTATTGTTGGTTTTATGGAATTGATATTATCACTGATGTCAAAGTCAAGATAAAGGTCATTAATATCAAAGTGAAAGTTGATGTCATACATGGTGAAGTGTTATGTGACAAGGAGTCTTATGAAAAAATATAATTTGAAGGAAACCTGGTAATTTTTTTGAGGTTGATGACATGTCAAGGTCAAGATCAAGATACGGGGTAAGCATACTTTTAAGCACTAGTCTTAAGGAACATTATCATTTCATGAACATGTGTGTGAAGATGTTGGTATTTTAATATGGATACACATAGGTTTTATTTTATGTTTAATAATTAACAAGCATGCATATGAAGTGTTTAACTAAGGAAACTTTCAAGGTAAACATTCAAGGGTATGGTCTTAGGCCTAAACATGCAACTAGACTAGTCCTAAACTCTACTTGACCTAATAAAGAGTCTTGAGGTGTTATCATGAATGAAAATCATTGTTATAGAATGTGAGAATATATTTTACATTGTTTAAATATGTTTATAAGTTATATAAGCTTTTAGAGGAGGTTTCTAGATCAGTTCTTGGCTTAGTCTTTGCCTAAAGAAACCTAGTGAGAAGACATAGGCTTGGTAACATGATGAAGGGAGAAGTATAAGGATTATAAGAAGAATATTATAATTTTGTGATCAATGTATGAGGTTTTAAGACATTATAATTATGTTTTTATAGTATTATAATATATTTCAATGTGTGTTCAAAGTCTAAGTGTGACTGGCAGTTCAAGGCCTAATGTGTAAAGAGACCTAGTATGGCCTAATGAGGGGTCAAGTTAATTTTATAAGGTTAAAAGAGATCATGAGACAATTTTAATATGTGTGATATGTTTTTAAAAGTTTTTTTTACCAATTTTTAGGTCATATAATGAAAGATAAAGCATGAAATGTGGTCTTGAGGTTTTCTATGTGCATATAAAGAGGTATAGTAGACCCAAGAAGAATTTTCTTATGATCGTTGGAACATGGAAAATTTGAATGAGATCCTAATAGTTTCATTTAAATTTGGGAAGGTTACTATCTCAAATTTCCAAGAATTTGTTTTGTAGTTGAGGGGTAATCCTTTATGAATGATTGTTTAAGAATGGAAGGCATTCTAAACCCTCCTAAAACCCTCGCAGTATATATTGTTTGAAATGGATCATAATGGATTTTATGAAATATTTTTATGATTTTAAAATTTATATTACTATCCTAGTTTTCTCCATGTGGCGTTGGTCTATTATAAGAGTGAGCAGAAACTAAAGGAAACCATTTGTTTCTCATATTTTTGATGTAGCAGATAGAGTTTTGACTAGATCAAAGTAAGAAAATTATTGGAGGATAATGTGTGATAATTTTATTTTATTATAATTTAATTTTATTATCAGGTTATAGATTTAAAATATGCTAAAATGGTCATGGAAGTTAGCCTTTCTCTAAAAAGGCCTAATGAGGAAGACAGTGAGAAAGCCTTACAGAAGTGAGACTGAGATTAGGGTTGGGTTGTAATGGATTAGGGATGGATTAAAAATCATGGAAATATTTTTAAATACCTATATAAAATATTACCCTTGAATATAATATTTGGATATTCTTATATAAATTAAAAAGGTTGCTCTCAAAGTGACTTGTCTAACATGGTGAGGTTTGTGTAGGGTGAAGACATGAGATTGGTATGTAAGACCAATATTGATATTGAAAATTATAATAAATATATTTAAAAATGTTTTAAGGATGATTAATTATAATATAAAACCATTATAATTTCATAAAATTGTTCACATAGGTGTTCTAATTTTTGGTTTCCATGACTGTGTTTTAGATCAATCAGGCAGGTTTTTGGGTATTAATGAGAATGATTTTTCTAAGCCATTATGCAAAAATTTGAAGGATAAAATGTACATGAAGTTATTATATAGGTATAATATGTTTATTTTAATTTATTTTTATGTATTATAAACACCTATGAATGTGTAAAAATTCAAAGGTTCTTTATTGGGTTTTGAAACCTGTTTGTAGTTCTAAATGAGTATATGGAAATGATCAATCTGAGGTCTTTTACCCTATATGGTGAAATGTAATGGACTTAGTGATGAAAATAAGTTAATTTAGGTTTTATAATTATTATTTTTTAATTTATTTATGAGTCAAATTTGAGTGTATACTTCATATATTCAAGGTAGAATTTTTGACAATGAGAAGGCCTAATTGTGAGTAGACCTAATGGTGTGGTTCAAGGACTAAAATGAGATAAATGATGGTGTAAAAATAATATGAGATTATAAAGTGTATAATTGAAATATTTTTTAATTTTATCATCCATTTTTATATGCTCAAGATGTTCCAAGATGGTCAAGATGAAACATGTGCTTTGAGAAGGCCTAATTGCATTAGGTCTCTATTAGGCTTAATGGTGGTTTTGGTCCTCATGAGTGATGACCGACCTATGTAATGGGTGTTTAAATTATTAAATTTACTTTTTGATAGATTAAAATGGTGTTAAAATTATTTATAGGTTTGTGTCTAACCAAGGTGGGTGAGAACAAGAGTCAAGTATAAAAAGGTCTAATAGGCCTAATTTGACTAGTTAGAATATTGAGGATATGAAAAAATGAAATAGAGGTTTGGAAACTAGATATAGGGATTTAATACCATTAGATAGGTTTTTTTAAATTTTCATGAAGTTATAATAGTGGTTATATAGATTATGATCAAGGTCATATGACTTCAATCTGCCAAGAGAAGGGTTAGTTAAGCGAAGAGGCCTAGTAGGTTATTTGAAAGAGATAGAAGAGTATGAAGAAAAAAATAAGGGGATTGTAATAAATTGAGTGAGAAATGGGTGTCCAAGGTTATAAATTTTTTTGTGTCCGAGTTGGTGCTAAGTTACCTAAGGTTTTGGTTCCTCTTTATAAGTTGGTGCTTGACTAGTGAGGGGTTAGTGATCCTTGTGGGGTTAGTGCCTCACTAAATTTTGATCCATTGCTTATAAAATTATAGTAAAATATGTGTTTAAGTGGATTTTATGCCCCTTGAGTGTTTCCAACATATATCTTATGCTCTTATGTTTTATGCTTTTGTAGATGCTTTATTATGCATTGGTTAATGTATGCATGTGAATAAATGATTCATGGATGATAAGTGAAATTGAATTATTATTTCAAGGGAAATGATTCACACCCCCCTCCACCTTATTAGTTTTACTTAAAACATATAACCTATGCCATAAGAGTTTTTTTTCCTCACACATATGTGCACATATGCACACACACACACACACACACACAACATAAATCACATTGGATAACTATGGAATGCCCATATGTCTCCATCATGCAACGTCAATGTGTTTTATAATAATTTGGAATTAATTTGGATGTTAAATATAATTAATATAAAATAAATTTAAGGGTATAAAATATTGTAAATGACTTATTACTAGAAGAATGAAAGTAAAGTACATAAATGAGCAAATCTAGAATGAATGAAAGAAGATAACTATGAGAATAAAAAAGTGGACAAGAAGACTTAGCTGATTAATATCTATTAAGTTGAATATGTGTGATTTGAATATGGATATAAATTATAAAATCAGACCTAATTATGTGTTTGCAACTTAATTAATAATTTTCATTGTCTTGAGTCAAAATCGATTAGAAATAATTAGGATGGATTGTCACTCTTAACCCCTTTGGGTTGATCTTGACCTACATGGAAAAATATAAAATTAATGGTATAGTCACCTATTAATTATTTTAATATGATTGTATATGGAATTCATACCTTTAGTTTTGGATGAATAACTAGAAAATGACATCCTCAATATTGAAACCCCACTAGGGTTTATGATAAATAAAAAAATTCAAAAAGAAAGGGAGGAGTGTAATGGGTTGAACTAACCACAATCACCCCCATAATTATTTAATTTTTCCTACATATCAAGAATAATATGAAGAGGAAATTAATCCTCACATAGTTATCCCACCATGAGTGTTTAGTGAAATAGTGATCCTTTGATACATGTATGCATTTAGCGATGGCTTTAATACTTGATAATGCTTTAATTTACTTGGATATAATAGGATCATGACTTAGATAAGATATTATTCAAATGAAAAGAGTAAGATTAGTAAATAATAGGGAAATTTTTGTCAATGTGTAATTGTATAAGTGTGTTTGAATAGTGAAATTACCAAGTAATAGACTAAGTGTATTATATGTGTATTTATAGCAATATAAATGGGTGAAACCTTACACTACCTATCACTAAACTATAGATAAACTTATAAGGGTTAAATTTTATAATATAACCATTTTTGTGTAAAGGGAAATATCGACATGTAAAGGTCAAGATCAACTTGAAATCCTGACTTGTGAGGGTAAATTTTGACATAGGAATGGTGACGTTTGATCTTAAAAATTTGCATTATCTATGCATATTCTTAGGATAGAATTTAAAAATTAATATTTTTTTATAGGTGTAAAATAAGAACTTGGAAAGGAAGGGCCATTAATATTACTTACGATAGAATGAAGTGGATAAATATGACCAATTTAAGTGCTCAATCCAATTAAGGTAAATTTGGACCAAAATTGACATTATCAAGTAATCATGACCAAATTCTAATACATAAAATTTACCCCACCGCCCATCCTCCCCATTTAATATATAAAATAAATTACTAGAGTAAAAGGAAAGATATACCTGAGCATCTAAAACACACTTTGCATTTGGGAGGAATCTCCAATCATGCAAGGTGTTCAACATTAAATTTTATGTGTAGAACTGATATTAATCTTGTAAATTTTCTTGAATGCGATGTTTCCTTGAAGCATGGGATAATTTTTTCTTATTATGAAGTATTGAGAGTGTTTGGTTATTTTATTTAGACATGGAGAATTGAGGGTGATCAAGCCCAACCTGAAGTGAACATGTCTATAAAATAAATCCCATTGAGAGATGCAAAACTTCAATTTACATTATTTATCTTTGTAGCCCTAAAATTCAAAATAAATATGTAGGCTATGGTTTTCAAGGGTGATAAACATCCAATATGCATTATGTACTTCATTGAATCAATCACTATAAATGGCATATATATTTATCGTCACTTTGTTCTCTATTTCTTGAGATACATAATAGATTATTGAAATTTCAAATTATTATATAAGAAGTAAATGGTATCCTTACCCTTATCATGGATTTTTACTTATAAAAAATGTGCGCATGAATTAGTATAATGTCCCCTAAATTTGAAAAGTACTATAGTGTGCATGAATACGTTTCATACCTCCATGTAACAAATTTAAAATATGTAATTGCATGTAGATGTAAAATTTGTAATTTATATTTGTTGCTTATATGCATATGTAGCCAAAATGTACGAATATGTAATATGTTCCTATAACCTGAATGCATATGTATGACATATGCCTCCATAATATGAACCAATAACTAAATTTTGAACCATTCTAACTTTTTTGAAGTTGTAGTTTGTACCTAAAATAGATTTATATTCATAAAGTCTTATCTCATGTATGAAAAATCCATTGAAATTCCCCTATTTTGAAGTGATAGATGTGTCCTAAAAGTCACTCATCTCAAAAAATAAAATTAGTTGTATCGTGTGTATTAAGATATGGTCATTGAATATTTTAGCATATGTGAAAAGTTATATCATCATTTTAAGATATGTATAATTCAAACCATGTATGTAACATATGATTCAATTCATAAAGGTTCAAATATATATAAATTTATCTATGAAAATCATAGTAGTAATTTTAATATAAGAAGCCTATGTAATAGTTAGCATATAATATGGATCATGGAACTCATTTAAATCAATAAGATCAACATGAATAGAAATAAAATAATTAAAATGTCACTAAAAGGGCCAAGGGAAAACACACACAGGACATAAAAATTCCACTCATCATAAGCCTAAACACAACAAACATGAATACATCATAATTAAACACAAGGGTCAAGGGACTATCACTCAATGGACATGAATATTTCACAATCAAACACAAGGGCTAAGGTTCATACATAATAGACAATCAAAGTCTAGTTGATTATGTATAATTACTATAACCAATTGAAATAGAACAATAAATATAGTCTACACCATGTATATGTAATGTGATCATATCCTAGAAAATAACATATCCATATAGACAATGCAAGATAGAGATATTATCAAGAAAGATTTAAAGAGTATATTTCTCAACAAAATTATAAGAGATATATAATTATAACACATATAAATATTATATCCTTTGGAATAGATAACTCCACCATGGCATTGCCACTAGGTAGATGAGAGTCCAACATCTAAGTCCATGTAGAATTTATACGTTTTGCATAACACTCATAAACATAGTTAAATGCCTGTCTCATAGAAACAAATTATGATTTATACCAATCATGAGATAAATAAAATATAATAATGATGTAAAATAAATTTCTAATCGTACTCAGATCTTAATTTTGAATTTTTATAATATTTTTTATATTTATGATTTATATATATATATATATATATATATATATATATATATATATATATATATAGTACTTTTTTGACTTTTGAAACAAAAACAATAGAGACTAGGAGATACAACACTAATTCAAAATTAAAATAAAGGGAAGACATATGAATGATATAAAACATGTGTTGAGGTAATGTAAACACTGACTATTATGGCATGGCAATGTATAGTGAATTTTAGCTGAAAGGTATTTAAAAGATATAATAGGAATGTGAAGAAATGATTATACATCCTTGCCTCATTACATGTACACTTGTCAACATATGTAACACACATGTATGAGAAATGGAGAACATATAAAAATATTTATATGAAATAAGACTACTATTTAGACTGAAATTGAGTATAATATCAAAAAAATGGATGTATTAAGGCTCTATTTTCTTAGTTTTTTATTTTATTATGTAAAAGTGATATTACTATCAATAGGTTTAGGATAGTAGTGACAATTGATATTGATTATTTATGGTTAATAATATCTATGATTAAAAATATAATTTAATCTATTCAAATTATGACAACAATGTGCTAAATGGAAAAAGATGGCAATATCATATAATTGTTTTGGATTGTTTATATTAGGAAAGTGAAAAAGAAGAACCAAGAGTCCAAAAATAAATAAATAACAAAAGGGTAGAAGATTTATTGAATAAATTACATTTAAATAGTTAAATAATAACATGATGAAGTAATGAAGAATCCATGTACTGTAAATTTTTACTTTTTTATTATTTGGGTGTTTTTGAATTTTTTATAATTTTTGAAATCAAAATGTGATAATCAATGATCTTGTTAGGAGGATAGTCACAATACATATTTTTAATAAAATATGCAAGGGTCACCTTTCATGGATGCAAATTGTTTGATGTGAATGACTCAAAATCATAAAAGTCATTAGGTGTTATAATGTAACTATCTAAATCATTATTCATGTAATATTGTGTGAGAACTAGAGGACCTACGATGGTTTGAAATATGATAAGGAGTAATATAAGGTTTTTCCAAATGTTGTGTTTTTTGTGGAACCTATTGATTTGTGTTTATCACTAATTTATAAGATATTTAAATTGATGTTGATGTTTATGGACTTAATACCTTTGTCCAATATAATGTTTGTTTGTTCATTAGTTGATTTTGAGACTTCTAGAAAACTTTTGCATGTGTAGCAATTGTAATATTTATTTTGTTCTTGAATATATGTATCAATATAATGAGGTGGTGTATAGGGAGGATGAGGTACCATATATTGTATAATACATTTGCATGTAATTATTGAAACTATAAACATTGGTTGTAATGAATATACTTTAGTCATCTATTTACTATGGAAGGTATAACACAAATCTTCTCTAACCAAGGGAATCATAATATCATGTCACAGGCCCCATTCCATGGTATAAATATAAAATGAGTGGATAATATAGTAAAACCCACATAAAGAGGAACTAATATATTGTGTATGGGTTGTTAATCAGTGCATGTTTATATAAACAAGGCATGAAAATCAAAATCATCATCCACTATCTCAAAATAATTAAAGGTGATCCTAGGATGTGGTTGGGAGGTTTGAATAATTATACTAATTATTATTTCTAATGAATGATCATATGTATCAATATGTGGTTGTGACTTATAGTTATGATGCACTATTGAATTATCCATGTTTGTCTCATGGTTTGGGAATGACTCAAAAAAAAAATTCAGCTTAGCATTTTCATTATGTTGTGTCTTAGTAGCATCTGCAAAAGTTTCTAGCTCAATGACATTATTATTGATAAGATTTTGAATGTTTCATGTGATATTGATACATCTATTGGTAGAGTGTCCACTACATCTATGGTAATCAAGTATGCATTACTATAAAATTATTCAATTCAATGTATACTCATGTCAACCTCTAGTAGGTAGAGTAATGAGATTTCACTCAGTAATATTTTAAGAAATTTATGAGGTGGTTGTGGTAATATATAGAATTGATGTCTTGGTTGATTTGATAAAACAAGTTTGTTTGAAGGATGAGATATAACATTGTTTTTGGTATTTATATCATTTTTATTATTTATTGTTTTAATTTTTTAAGATGGTTTACTTTGGAAATTAGTGTAAGTAAATGAAAATGAATATTTTAGATTGTTTAAAATGATAAGTTTGAGTTATCTTTCTCTTATTATATGTTAAAAATCTTCAAATGATCTAAATTTATAGAAAATGACTGAGTTATGGAAAGGTGATAGTAATATTTGTTTAAATATATATTGTAATTAATTAAATACCAAGTTATTAGTCATTTTGGTGATTACGTTCTTGTAATGAAGTACATAGTCAATAATTCTTAAGTTTAAAAATGTGTGCATAAGAGATATTTTCATTAATTTTGACAAAGAAATGTTTGAGAAAATGATATGCTCATGGGTTGGATGATTTGATTGATTATAAAGGTAAATAATAAAACCAAAGTAAGGCATAATCTTTTAGGCTTCTAGGAAACAACTTAGAAAATTTTTAATTGAAATCATAGTCCAAACATGTCACATGAAGAGATCGAAGGTGTTTTTCTAGATATCTTTTACCTTCATATAGTGGAAGTTTAGGAGCTAAAAATACCATAGGTAAATGATATGATGCAATATCAGGTGATAAATTATTGTGAAGTAAGGCTTGTTAATCCATTTATTGGACAACATTTGATATAAATTGCTATAACCAAGACACCTTACCATCCTAATCTAAAATATTTTGCATGAGGGATTATGTAGTAGACAAGGGAGGTGATGTATTATGTTTATATGTCAATTATTTGATATGATTAATTTGGTTAGGCATGATAATTGTATTCACCTAAATCTACTCATCCTAACCATTTTATTAATATTTCTATTTACATAATAAATTTTATAGCCATAGTCCTAATTAAATTATTTAATCCCATCCCACTTCACTATTTTTTCATCCATTAACTTTATATTATCCCTACCAATATATTAATTCTTTTAATCATGTCTTAATCATATCTTGATTCCACTTCTCCATTATTTGGGAATTTAAAATTCCCATGACCCACCTACCCACCTACAATAGTGTATTCCTAGGCTCTATTACATGCCTAGTCTCTAGTCACATATCTGTTGACGCTGGAAAGTGCACCCAGTGGCAGGAACACGGATTCCTGCCCTCTCCCCGCAACATGGAAACCCCTCTCTCGCCTGTGGGACGGCGAAGCAGGAGAGGAGAGTCTCTAGATATGGGCTAGTTCCCTCTGATGTATCTTGTTTGTTTCAGGTAACACAAAATATAGGTATATAGGTATATACTGGGGGGGAATGAAAAGGGAAGGAAGTGCAAGAAAGCAAACAACCTACTCTAAAAGAGGTGATACACCAAGATACAGGTTGACCTTCCAGATCCACTCTCAGAATCAAAGAAATGCAACATACATACACTGAAACTTGGCAAAAAAGACCAAGTTGCTGGGATGACAGGGAGGTTCTAGTGAAAGATATAAGAAACAGGGACTCACCAAGATGCTGTGGAATGCATACTGTAAGTGACCTCCTTTGTTTCTGCACCCTAAATGGAACTCTTCACCTGTAAGCTGCAAACTAATATTCTGTGGATAGCTGGTATCTTGGTATTTAAAACCTGTGAGAGCATTTAAAAGGAAATGACTGAGCACAAATCAAACACACAGAACATACACAGAGTATCCATCTAAGAAAGAGGTAAAAAATTGTATTTATTGATTCAGGTGGAGAAATTGCAGAGCTGTGCTCTTACAAAAGTCAAGAAGATCCCCATAAAATGACTAAGTCCCTATATTTATATCAGAAGAGCCAAGAGAAGTTTCATTGGGAAGAGTGAAAAACACTATTGATGACATCACAAATCTGCCAAGACTATGCTTGTTGCCTCATTATGCGTGCTGGTCTTCTCCTCCGGTGGCTGGGCAGGTTTTTTCTTGTGCACTGCAAGTGAATTTTGTTGCCATCTATTGTGGGCGGTGAATTTGCCGACATCTGTATGGACTTTGTATTAGACTCTTGCCGACGTCGACCGATAAGCTACCGACAGTGACAGTCTTGCCGACATCGGTTTGTGAAAGCTGCCAACGTCGGCCGTATTGTGCTGTGGGTGGCCCTTTCTACTTCCCCGCCATGGGGCGGGCTTTTCAATTTCACCACCTGAGGGTGGGATTTTCAATTTTGCCGCCTGAGGGTGGGCTTTTCAATTTTGCCGCCTGAGGGCGGGCTTTTCAATTTCACCGCCTGAGGGTGGGACTTTTTCCTCTCTCGTCTTCTGTTGTACTGCCAACGGTGGCAGTTCTACCAAGGTCGGCCGCTATAATATGACAATGGTGGTAGCATTGCTGATGTCAGCCAATGTTGACGGCCTTTGCGTGCTATGGGTGGCAAATTTTCCACCCTCTGCATGTGTGTATGTGGGCTCCTTTTACCTGCCCTTGTAGTGGGTGGTGATTTTGCCGCCCTCTACATTTTTTTCTGCCCTCTTTTTTGCCAAGTGTTGAAACACTCTATTTTTTCCCTTCTTCTCTCGCGGACGTCTGAAGACTCTGCCTTTTGCAGCCTTTCGTGACCAATGCTCTGCAACGGCGCTGTCGAACCCTGAAGGTGGACCTTGCAACCCGAAATGACTGACCTGTAAAGCAGGTGTATGAGGTGACCGAGATTTTGCCTGAGAGGCAAAATTGGGTCAAAAATATCCTAATCCCATACTATTCTTACTTATCCCATAAATACATTATAGAATTATCCAATTATAGAATCCTCTCTAACTTATCCCCTTTCTCTCTAGAAGACTCTACTCTAGAGGCTTTCAAGGAATTTTTAATTCCTTAGATAATCCTCCATCATTGATCTTCCCAACCCAACATTGAATGTATGCCATTTATATTCCCTCCATCCTTATATTTAAACAAGCCACTCCTCCATGGCCAAAATAACTACATGAACTATAAGATAACTAAAGAATCCATGTCTAGCCTATCATAGTCTTTTGATCAAATCTTCAAACAAACATCATGCTAAAATTTTGAGTCTATGGTAAGCAATCTTCATCCATTAATCCTTAGTCTTCCTTTTATTGAATACTGAATTAGATCACTTAGATTTAGATTAGAATGTTATTTTTAATGATGTTCATAGTGTTTCATTTTGATCTAATGGCTTTATATTTTAATGGTAGATAGATATTTTTGGTATTTTGGTTAAATTGGATAATTAGATTTATTTTCTCAAAATTTTCATCATACATTGGCAACCGCAGTGGGAGATAACCATTTCAATTTAACCATCTTGCATGTTAGATGTGTTTTTGAAGCTTGCAGGGCATATCTAAATTTCATCAAATTATCATGCTTAGGTGAACAGTTATTTTGCTCTGTAAAATCACTAATACACAGTCACAGTTTTATCATCAAGAGTCACTGCATTGATTGTCACACTTTAACCACTAATGGCTTATGGTTTTGGAAGGTTTTCAAACATCTAGAAATATCATGATTTGAATGTTCTATTTTTGCTTTGAAAGTCATGGTTTTGGAAAAAGAGTAGTGCTTTTGCATTTAACCATTGACACTTTTCTTGATCATGACAACTTTTTGCTATTCTATAATATCACGATTAAAAAATGGCAACATTTCCCTTAAAGTAGTGATTTTATGTTTATATCTAAATATACTAGTGTGATTAAATAAAACACTTGGTTTTATGTGTCTCTTTATAAGAAACAAGGGGCATGTCCTAAATCAGCTCAAGACACCTTAAAGTACCCTCTCAACCACATATTGTGAAACCATAAGACCATAGTAGCAATTTTTTTTTAGTCTTACTAGGCCTTGTATATACTTATATTATTATCTAAATATCCATATCATCTTGAATTTTAATAATTTTTATTTTGTAAATAATTCCAAGTCTAAAATTTGTTATTTTATCTTTCCATCACAACATCACTAATTAAGAATGGTGATTTTACTTATATAGTCATGATTTTGATTAATAGACTTTCAATTTTAATTAACCACCTATAGTGACACCCATAATTTATTAGACTTTTGCAAAATCACCTTTTTTAAAATAGCAATTATTTTGTTAAAATCATGGTATTACTTAGACAATTGTGGTTTTGCAGAAATTGTATGGTGACCATGGCGATTAACCCTTTTTTACAAAATTATGACTCCATAATAGAAATTTTGTAGAAAATATGTGATTTTGTGTTCTCTAGAAGTAGTTTTGCATTAACTAACTATGTGTTTATGATTTTTATTCTGTAGTTGCATTTTTGAATTAATTTTGGCATTCAAATTGTCCTTTCTTGAGTGAAATTTAAGATCATTTTTAGTGAATTTTGAGTAATTCCAAGCGTTCCACAAGTCCCAAATTATAGTTAGCATTAGGAGTAATGCCCCTCGACCCTACCCTAGAATGCTATAAGGAGTGCACTAGGGGTTCTTCCCATTAACCCCATTGTGGGATGATGGCCTTAGACCCCCATGTTGTGGCCCCTCACCTAGAAAATTTATAGAACCAAATTATGATTTTTTATGCAGTTTTTATTAAGTGTTATTAGACTAAAAAAAATTTCTCGTAGGGGTGAACCTAGTGGTTATTTTGTCTTGATAACATATTTTCTTACAGGTCCCATATTTTTTCTAATGTCTTATCTTACAAGTTACCCCGTAAGATTTCCAATCAAACTACTAATCATTTTATTGTAGGCCACTTCTCAAAGACATTTTGGCATCTTGAAAATCATTTTATTTGTCTAAGACTTTTAATCACTTTGTTTAACTAATGTTTTCTAAATTCTTTTGTATATATATTGTATATATTTGATCTTTCATATATCTAGCATCTAATTAATTGGTTAATTAGTCTCTTTTTGGTCTACTTGTCTATCACCCAAGGGTTATGGTGGTGTATGCTCTCCTCATTACATCTTTAGGGAAATTATTTAAGGATTAAAAACCACTAACCCTCCCATTTTTATTTTTTAGGGGAGATGTGATGTGGAATAGACATCCACATACTTGCCATAGTCTTAGGGGGATATTGACCATGGATTTCACTACCATGCACTAATCTACACTCTATGTTCCAATATAGTATAAATATTAGGGATAACTATTATTAGGCTAAGCAGTTGATGCCGTACAAGTCTTATATAAAGGGGAAAAGTTAATTCTATAAAATAGGCATTAGACAACACCATATATGGACTTGGTCTATATTATACTTAGCATATATTAGAGGATCCCCTATAAATCCCATTTAGCCTATCTTAAGACCTTTCAATTGTAACATGCAACCTGTTGTCAGAGTCAACATCATCTACCAATTAACTTCCATGTGTAGATGGGGTTGAGAGGGTTTGGTATATTTTTTAATGGGTCACTAGCCTACAACCTCATTGGTAAAGCTATTAGATGATGTAATCATTGGGTTACACCCCCAAAATCAATTTACTATTTTTAAGACTATGGTATTTTTATTTTAGCATGTGTCATGTAAACCAGTGATGTTTATCAGCTGAGTCAACCTTTCATCCAAACCCATACACAACTATCTAGGCATTTTATATCACCATATTATATATTCTTATCCCCATTTTGTATAGTCTTAGTCATTTTGTACATCCATCCTTCATCATATATTGTATATACTTAATCTTGTACATCCTTAATCTTGACTTTGTCTTAACATCCCCCCTACTTATTTATCATCCAATCCTTATCTTATCAAATCTTATAATCCCCATCTAGTTTAACCCCATCCTATCTTATCCCATAACACTTCTAGGTGGCTCTTTAGGTCACACACTTATCCAAATCATACTCACCATCATTACATCACCATCCTTATCATCAATTTTAAATCCCATCATGCTTGATTCCTCAATTTATCCTTCATCACATAATCCTATCCCATCCCACCTTCAATAAATTAGTCTAAGGCTTGAGCTAGTCCTTTTATTTTTTTATATCATCCTAGTCCACTATCATCTTATCAGATCTCATACTTAGTCGATACCCTATTAACAACCTATCAATTTATCATTTTTAATCTGGAATCCAATCATCATCAATCTAATCATCCTTAATCCAGTCATCTTTTTTACTCAAAACTAACACCCATCCAATAATCATCTTACTAGTTTTAATTCAATCACTAGTGAATCCTAATCCTTTTTCTAGGTTGAAAAATAGGAATAATCGATAGATAATTAACACTTATTATACTATAAGTTTAAAATTTAATCATAGTATTATATCATCTCAATCACATTTAGTTTATCCCATCCTCACCATCACTTGTCATACTAGCTCAATCATTTAGCCTTGTTTTGACCAAACACCTATCTAATTCCTAAATATACCTTCACATCATCCATTCCACTTTTATCATCTATCCTCATGTATTTAGACCCCATTATCATAGAACAATACCTATTTCTCAACAAGGATGAGATCCTTTTGCAAGTCCTAGAGATGGGTGCCTACCTACCTTCAATCCTTGATCCCATCAAGCCGAAACCAATGTCCCATGTCCTTCCCCATCCATAATCCATATTTAACCATGGTAAAATCCATTTTCCATTCATTATAATTATAGTCCTCACATCCCTTAATATACAAGTGATAAAGCTTCCCTATTTAATGAGTACATATTTACCAATAGGGATAAGGTCCTTTTATGACTATTAGAGATGGGTGCTCACCTTCCCAATTATTTTGAACCCATAAACATAAATTCACCTCACAAAAAAGTTCCTCATCAATATTTATCCCCACCCAATTATCATGATAACCAATCCTATTCTAGTCCCCCATCCACTAGTCCTAGTCCTAGTCATGACCTTCCTAGTCCAAAGATAACTCTATTTAATAAGTATATTACTGCAAATAAAGAGGTAATAATATCGAATCTCTTTGAGATGTGTGCTTAGATTCATAAAGGCATTGACCCCATTCAACTCACTTTACCTCCAATCCATACCCACTCACAATTGAATCCTCCATCTATTGGTCATAATCCATGACTAATCCCCCATATTACTAGCAAAGGGAAGCCTATCTTGTCAAACTCATCATACCCAAATGTCATGACATCACCATCACATTATTCCACTTATAAATCCAACACTTACAAATTCAATGCTATAGACAAGCAATATACCCCTTTCCCAATATGCATGGAAGCCCTATTTTGGAAATTGAGGTCCATAGGCATGATTGTCCACACAAAAATAAGACCTCTAGATTTGTCTAAGTATGTTACCTCATGGTGTCAAGAAGAATGATTTTTTATATATCATAAAATCTTTGGGATTTCTATTAATATATGTTTCCCTTTTAGAAATTATATCCAAAAATTAATTGATAATGGTGATATTGAAATTGAGGGAGAATCCAATGCATCCACACCTAAAAGTGTGAAAAATGAGGTATGACAAGATTAATTAACTATGATTAACATTATTAACTTATAAACCAAGGCCTTGACCCCCATATTATCCATCACACTACCATCCATGATCAAACCATCCCTATGTCCTTTTCACATCACATCCCCCATCTTCAAAAATATGTTAAACCTAATGAATCCATTCCCAAACCCAAATTAAAAGAGGCACTTGTAGATAATGATGATATCCAAAGAGGAAACCCTTTTAGACAATGAGGTTAGGTATCCTAGTAGATATTATGAGACTATGATGCCAATTATCCCCTTAATCCAAATATTTCACCACACATCCCCAATCATCCATGACCTCCTTACAATCCCTCCATCCCACTCTTTGAATAGGATAACTAAGAACATGCATTGTTGGATTACCCACATCATGTAATATTGTGTTTTTAATATATGAAGATCCAAGCCAATAATAAATTAATCAAGCTAATTAATCAATTCAATTATGATCCAATAATAATCAATCAAATTGAAGAAGAGATTCATAATCATCCAATTCAAAAAGTGTCACCCCTAGCATAAATATCCTTGAAGTGCTAGGGGATTATCAAAATGAAAATAATAATATTTTAAGAATAAAGCCAAATTCCTCTAGTGAAGCCCAAAATTAGGCACTAGGGGCAATCTAAATCCAATTAAAATATCTGCAAGTTAAAAATATTTCAAGAATAATTATACTATGGTTGACAATCCCCCTAATATTTGGATCAAATAATAAGAAATCATAAGGTCTTGGATCCCTTAATATCGTAGAACCAATCAAAAATATCCCCTTAACCATATCTAATGGTATATGCACCTGTTGAACCAAATCTCTTCGCCCCTTCGAGTCAGATCCATCATAACCATATCACTCATTCACATCTTATACCCCACCATCAAAATCAAGGTGTAATCCCATATATACCACACACCACTTTTATGGTCAACATCACCTCTTGAAGGGGTTACAAAGACACTTGGTTGAGATGTTTTGAGGATTTTAAATCTAGAGTCAACAAAGGTCACCAAGACATTAGTAAATATAGCATTGATAACATGATCATGACATCACACATCTCCACAATAGGTATTAGTTGAAAGATCAAGAAAGCATGTGTAGTCCTACATCTCACCCACCTATAATAAGTTGAGATTATAAATATTTGAAAGAGTTAAATAGATAAAAACAATAAAAAATCAAAAAAATCAAAAATCAAAAAGAAAAAATAAAAATAAAATAAAAAATCATTAATCCAACGGTGAAAACTAGTCTTATGGTGCCTTTGGAAACTAACATGATGAAAACTAGTTTCTAGTGTCATGGTAAGATAATATATGGTCCATATTGTACCTCAACACTTTGGAAAAACTCCATACATTTCATGTCCCTTGTCAAACAACTCCATGTCATCTATGTCTATATTATACTTCTATTAATTGTACTTGCCCATCATCTACCATCATTCCTTCCCATCTTGACCTTCATAAGGACAAAGAAGGTGTCTCGATGATTGTTATGGGATAATATTGTCATATCCTCTAATGGACACTTGGGTAACTAAATATCTGGTTCCTTCATAATGTGGTCATTGGTGATCCCTAGTCCATTCTTCTTTGATCCTCATCCCCTTTTATACATCGCCCCCTTCCTTTTATCATTCCATATATCAATATACTAGTAAATAGGCTTGATATTCCCTTTGATAGTGACCCCCTCTTATATATATCCTAAAAATACCTAAACATTGAAATATGTCAAAAAACCAATAAAATCATAAAATATAAAAAAATCCCAAAATATCTAAGTTGTCTTTTTTTTTCTTATCATAGGTCCTATATATGCCATTCATCTTATCCTAGTACTTTTTTTGTCCATCTCATTATCATTCCACCTTATCGTCTTGTCATCTTATTTTGTCTTATGTTATCATGGTCTTATTATTTTATCATCCTACCTCATCTTAACATCCTAGTCATCTTGTCTTATGTATTATACATCCTTATATTAATCATATTCCCTATTCTCATCCAAACCCATACCTTTTCCAAATCCCTACTCATCTTAATCCAAGTCCCTAGTCTCATCCAAATCCAATCCTTATCCAATTCCTTGCTCATCCTAATCCAAGTCCCCGATCTAATCTAACTCCATACCTTGTCCAAATTCTTATCCTTAATCCAAATTCACATTATCATGACCAGCTTAGTCTAACTCATCCCTTGATCAATCACCCCATTGACTCTCATCAAGAAAATTAGACAAGACATAATGACACTGCATATAGATAATTGTGTGTGTTCTTTGTTTGTTGTTTGACTTGTTTACATGTCTTTTATCATGTATATATCTAATTTTTTATGTTTTCATTATTTACATCATACATATTTTTTTATCAAGTAATGAATGAGGATGCTATTATGACACTAAAAACTAAAATGATGCTTTTAGGTGCCCTCAATAATGCAGAGTTCATAATTTTCCCCTTTTTATGCAATTCAAAACCATGTCTTCTTGGTCATAATTATATCATGGGGCATACTACCTGGTGCTATATTTATCATATTGATTAGACTATTATGAACCTTATTACAATAATGATGGATTGATCATTAAATAATATTAATACCCTACATCCAGTCAATCATCCTAATCCATTTGTCTAGTATGAATCAAGTCCTTATCCTCTAACCAATAATCTATTAACATCAACATCCCAACCCAATAATCATCACATATAAAAATTATCTAAAAAATAACGTGTCTAACATCCATCATCATCATCATCATCATCATCATCATCATCATCATCATCATCATCATCATCATCATCATCACCATCATCATCATCATCATCATCATCATCATCATCATCATCATCATCATCATCATCATCATCATCCTCTAGTCTATCTTATCATCTCTCATCTAGTTAAAACTACATCAGTCTGAGGTCTTTATAGACTATGTAGGTAGAACTTAGTCACATAACGTGTCGAAGGTCAAATTGACAACTCTCTTATGTTGAAGCCCCCCTTAAGCCCTTTTTCAATAAAAATAATTAGCCTCCCTAACCCATGCTTTTACCCCTCACATATTTAATTAACTTAAAATATTTAATTAAGTTAATTATGAAATCCCTTATATCACCTTACCTGGCCACCTCATCTTAAGACTAATTCTCATTTGATGGGTCACCTTAATACTTAGTCCCCTTATCCTAACTACCCAAGACTTATTCTCACCTCAAAAATGAATTCCTAAAGAACTATATCCTTCTTAACCTCCTATTTTTACCAATTTTTAATGGGTAACACACTTGGCATGAGGAACAATAGAAAATAGGTTGAAGATAGTAGTTTTACCTATTCTAATGCCACTGACATTGATCAACCCATGACCGATATTGGTGGGATCGCTGATGTTGGTTATATAAGCCAAAATCCTAACTAATGTTCAGGTCAGTAGAAATCAAGAAAACTCATTCTTATTTACAAGATTTTAGAATTCAACTTTCAACATCTTGGCTTATTGTTATCTTGCATAAGTCAATCCAGATCAAGAACTAAGCTCTCAAGAACCAACAACACCTGCTTGTTTTCTTTATTCAAGGCATCAGTTCAGACTACCTGATAGTAGCCATCTATCTAGCACTTATCATTTAGTGACCACTATAGCTAAGTACATCACTTATTCTATAAGTCTTTAAGCAATTACTTTGTAATCACTTTACATCTATTATTTATTTCTTTACACATTCCTAACCAAACCCACATGAAGGAGTTATAAGATTCCCTACTTATTTCCCCTTGTTTCAACACACCAAACCTCTAACCAAATCCATCCATACAATACTCTCTCTCTCTCTCTCACACACACAACTCTCCCCCAACCTTCCATACCTAACTAAAACCTTTCTTAGACCTAGAAAAGCCTTCTACAATCTCCTATGCCATTATTTACCCTATCAACATTGATATTCTAACTGATATCAGTCACATTTCCTCATCAACCTCAGTAGCCTAATTGACATCGGTCACTTCCTTACTGACCTTGATAGCCTAATCGATGTCGACAACTGTGGATTTCCTAACCCTTCTAAGACCTACCCAAACAACTTCCAAAATATAAATAGAACATACCACCTACACTTTATCACTTTCTGTTGCACTCAAGTTGTGAATAATGGTAACATTATCTCTCTTTTACTCTCTATTTACCTCTTTTTTGGTTATTTATTACTCTTTTGTCTCTAAAAAGTGGACTATCATCTCTAAGGAAGTTTGACACTTCCTGGAACAAGCTTGTATCTTGGCAACCCACTCATATATCTACTAGAAATTTTTTTATGGTAGTGCTTTCTTACTTATAGGTAGTTCTCTCCAACCAATAGGATTCCTCAAAAAATCTAGATATAGTGCGCAAACCAATCTGGGTTCATTCTAATCATTTATCCCTATCTTTCTTCTCTATTTTTCTTTAGAGTTGAAATAGACAAAGTTTAGTGACCCATTTTTGGCATGCCCGGTGGGACCCTAGAGTTTTCCTTGGGTTCATTTATTGTTTTAAGCATTCACATAGGTGAATTATAGTGAAAATTTCATTTTTTAAACTTTCTCTTTCTTTTCTCCATCAAAGCAAAAAGTTCAACATTTTATTTTTTGTTTAAGGGAAATAAATTGAAATTTCTTCTTCCTTGCCATTTTTATTTTTTATTTGCCTCTAAAAGCAAATTATGTTTTTTCTTACAAGTTAAAAAGAATATCTTCTTTATTTATTTCTTTCATGCACATTAGGATAGTGAATTTCATTCTCTACTCATATTTTGACATTATTTTTATTCAAATCTAAACATTTCATATTTGGGTTTAAAACTTACTACACTTCATTATTTGCCTGTTGCATATTAGCCCAACAAGTTAATTACAAGCATTATGAATGAATTTCAGCGCACCTATGTTACACAACAAGATCACACTCATAAAAAAAATATCTAAACTCACCTAAGACAATGCCCATCAATATTTCATCACCTGGTAGATCACCTTACCATACTCAACTATCCTACTTGGATTTCACCACCAAGGGGAGAACCCACTCCATTCTCTAGCAGAGTATAAACTCTAGGTAGAAGGTATATTTTAGCTAACCAACCTAGCTTGGCTTCAATTCCATGAAGTTTGGGGAGAAATCTCTTATAACAAGCCATGTATTTGTTCTAACACAGATTTCCTCTTGAGCACTAAAACTAACATGAAACTAGCTCTAGATTGCTTTCTAATACCTTTACTTACCAAATTATCTTCTCACTATCTGATTAAGGCATAAGCCAACATGTGACTAAAATTAAACTCTAGGAGTTAATAATTAGTAGTTGTATGTTCTTCTTTTGCTTTTCTATTGCCTTTGATATTTTGGAGTTGGCAAGGACATATTTCCATTGATTCACAAAATCAACACTATTTATAATACTCAATCTATATAAACTATTATATCAGGTTTTTTGAGTTTTCTTCCTTCTTACATAGACATCTTCCATCCTTTGTTTTACCTAGATTCTGCCTCTGGGTTCCTAAAACATAGGATTTTCCATCTCCCAAGATATCACAATCATCGACATCAGTTAAATACATCGACATTAGTATACTTTAGCTATTAACATCAGCTAATCCCACCAATATCAACAAATTTTACTACAAAATCATTCAATAGATTGATGTTGATGATTATGTAATTTTAGTTTTCTCACAATAGCAAGCTAAAACAACCCACTTACCTACACCCAAACCTAGTTTTTCCTTATTCTATCAGTAATATAGAGTAGTAAGACTATTTATATTTCCTCTTGCATGGTATCGATGTGAGGTCAAGCCAAAATTATTGCTGATTATGAAAACTAGAAACCACTTCCACCTTTCCCTCTTGCTTCTAATTCTATCATGGAGCATACTTTAGATACAAAACATAATCCCAACCCCAACAAAATTGCCATTGTGCTTGAAAGAGATCAAGATTTTGATAAATTTATTGATTGTAATATGGAAACCCTTTAGAATTACCTTGCCATGAACCAAAATTGCAATTATTCAAGTGACCCAATCTATGGTATGCCAACCTCTCTAATGGAGACAACTTTAGTTTCAGTTGTCTCTATTATTTTCCCCATGGTTACTCAAACCACCACCTTGACAAGTAACCCAACCATAAATAATTTCCAAAGTTTAGCATTGCTAACTACCCAATCCCACCTAAACCCTTATGTGACTTCCCTACTTTCACAACCATAAGCAATTTATTTAAGTCTCACCCCATTTTATTATTTGGTGGTACCTATTCCATCTACTCTTGCACCTATAATTACCCAAGTTATGAATAATCCTTTATCTAGTCTAACCATGCTAATAACCTAACCTATAATAATAATATCCAACCCAAGCATAACCTCTAACCCAATGAGACACGACCTTTTTCTTTTTGCCTCCTAACATATGACTCATTATCTTTATGTTGCCCTAACATAATCTTAGAAAGCTATGTCCTACACTCCCTCTACTTCCTATCAGGTTCTGTATAACTTAGAAGGTATCTCCTAGACTAATCCCCATCTAGACCTCATTAAGATGCTGATGGACAAGATGTCTAATCTAGAGACATCTATTTTTGGTTCAAAGAATGAATTATATTACGATCACTTTTGTAATGAAACCATCCATCCTTTTGTGCCTATTTTCCCTTATCCAATCCAATGGAAACTCTCTAAATTTACTCATTTCTAGAGTAAAAAGGACCCACAATAGCATTTGCAAGAATTTAGACATGCTTGTTATCTAGTAGGACATGATGATGCATTACTACTTCACACTTTCCCTATGTATCTTTTAGGTGTTGCCTTAGATTGGTACAGCTTTATAACTCAACACTCCTTTTTCTCATTTACCCAACTCACATAAATATTCCTAGAACATTTCTCTATTAACATTTATAAAAAGGTTTCTATTATAGACCTTTATTTTATTAGACAACTTGATGACGAGTCTATCATAGATTTTGTCACTCACTAGAAAGGCTTGATCAATCAACTCTCCTTCTCCTTACCCCAGCCTAATCTTATTAAGCTTTTATTAAGGGCATGTACTAAGCACATTTAATCCATACTCTAGGTACAAACTTTTTGCACATTTGATGAGGCCTTTATGATGGCACAATAACTCAAGATTTGGGCTATAGATGAAGGCAGAGTCAAGTTTCATAGTAAGAATCCCAATTTTAAATCAAATGACTCCTCTTATTCTAAAACTTATCCTTCCAACCAAAAAGCTAAAGGCTCCACCAATGCGGTTGTTGTTAAGTCAGCTTCTTCTACAAACACAAACCAGTCTAATTCATCGACTTCCCAAAATATGATCAAGTAATTCCAATAATGGTATGAGCAAAGATAATACATTCCCATTAGGGATTCATATACATCCATTTTGGAAAAACTATTGAAATAAGGTGTCATAATCCTTCCACAAATTAAACCTCCTATACAGTTTGACCCCTCCCATCCTATTCCAACTTGGTACAAGGAGGATGAGTTTTATGGCTACCATCAAGTTAAAGGCCATAATTATAATAACTATAAAACATTCAAGAACATTGTTTAAGACATGCCTGATAGGGGTGATCTCATCTTGGATAATCCTAATGTACCTGCTAATCAAAATATGGAAGTGTTCAAGCATATTTTTCCTAACCATTCACCCAATCAAAAAATTATTTAGACCATGACTAACTCAGGTGATCATAATATCTATATGGTTAATATGGTCTTTCCTTTACCTCTATTTCAAACTCCCCCTCAATGGAAGTCAACCATATTATCGACTCTTCCCCCATAATCAGTGGCATTTGTTTTGCCCATTCTTCCTCCCTAGGTATAAGAGCCTAGTACTCCTATTACACTTTTGTGTGAGGAAGAGACTCCTTTACCACTTATTTTTCCACTAGAGGATCTAGTATTGCTATTTCCTCTTGCACTAATGTTACCTATCCTCTTACCACTTGAAGACCACACCCTACCCATTTTATAGCCACATTATGAGGGGAACATCATTCCTATGTTATAACATCTTGAGGAACCTTCTTTTCCTACTTCTCCTCCACTGATAGAGAGTAGTACCCCATCTACTCCACCTTTGCACCTTGAAGAGTCAGTGTTATCTATTCCCACATTAGATGAGAGACCTATTGTGCCCACTCCAATTTTACCACTCTTACCACTTTTTTTACCTATGGAGGATCATACTTTACCTATTCCTAACCACATGTTGAGGGACCAACTATACATATGCTCTACCCCCTTGAGGAATCCTCTTTGCCTACCTATCCTTCACCTATGGAAGACCATGGCTCTTCTCCTATCTTTATCAAAGAAGACCTTATTGCAGATCTTTCCCATCTTTGGTTTGAAGTAGCAGAGACCAATCATTTCCCTCTTTCTCAAACACCTCAACCTTATAAATATGAAACTATAAAGCCTATTTCAACTTCATCTAAACCATTCTTGTGGTTGGTGAAAAGTCTAAAATTTCTTGACTCCATGAAACTAGATCACACATCATTTGGGACTGACTTAAAACTTCTTATCCAACATAATGAGTGTTAACGTTTACTGCCAACCCTTTCACTACACTTTACCCAAAGGTCTTTGACAAAGCCAAAGCTTCTTCACCAAAATCACTAGATGCTCATCCATCTATGTGAGAACCCCCAACCTCATAAGCATCTACCAAATTAAAGTAGATTAGGCCTTTAAACATATGCCCCATCTATAATCTAATTCATCCATAGGTGAAATTAGTTATAACTCTCCAACCACAAGTTGGAGTTTCATGGCTTGAACCATAAAAAAATGTTAAGGTTCCTAGATCTTATCGACCCTTCCCTCTTCAACCCTTAACTTTACCATCAATTTTGGGACCACACCCGTCTACCTTAATTGGACTACCGCTAACCCAAGCAAAAAAAGGTTAAGTTACCTCCACTACTACCTTTGTGACCTGGTAGGCCTTTCACATTTGACACCATGATACCTAACACTAAGAAAATGTTATCAAAACATGTAACTGCATCGCCACCAAATAAGGCATCACATAAATTCACCCATGTGACTCCTAAACAAAATAAGGTGTCCAATCCTATTACCATAATAAGTGTGAGCCCACCCATAGGATCTCAGAGATTTTTCCTATGCCATTTATTACAATCTTCCATAATAACTCTTCCTCCCATTAAGCCTTATAGTCCTCTTGAAATGAATCCATCTTGGTTTAATGATACACAAGTGTGTCTATATCATCATTCACCTGGACACGATACTAAGAGTTGTAAATCTCTCACATCAATCATTCAACAACACTTTGATGTCAACACTCTCTTTGTTGATACTCCTATTATTTCACCTCTAGCATCCATAATACTTCCTATTGTTCCACCTAAATTCAAACCCAAAGATGTGGTTGTACCCCCTTTTTCACCTCCTTCACCTATATTTCATATCAACATAGTTAATGTGGCCACATGGTCATATAATTAAAAGGATAAAGGTAAGGAAAAGGTCATTTATCCTTAGGCTCATCCCTTTTATAAAGACATTCATCCTCTAAATCCCAAGGTCTCCATCTTAAGGGTCTCAAAACCAACATCTTCAAATGTTATTCAAATCTTGATGGTGAAACAACTTCACCAAACTCTTATGAAAGTGTCCTTGTATGAGTTACTACAAAACTCATCCCAACACCATCAAGTTTTGATTAGTGCCTTATAAGTGGTTGAGGTACAACCTGATGATTCCTGACCTCTTACAGCTTTGGTAAGCTCTCTTAATTCCATCTCCTTGATTTCCTTCAGGTATTTAGAAATTCCACTTTAACACCCTGAAGATCAGAATTCTAACCTTTTTATTACTAAATTTATTGATCAAACTCATGTCAAAAGATTCATTATCGATGGGGGAGCTAGTATTAATATTATTTCCATGCATGCCTACAAACATCTAGCCCTTCTCGATAATTGCATGTCTCAAACTGATGTGGTACTCCACTCCTTTAATGATACCATAGATACTATGATGAGGACTATTGTTTTACATATCCATGTAGGTACCCACACTATTCTTGATCTCTTATACGTGGTATAAGGAGAGTTCTAATATAACATACTACTTGGATGACCTTGGATATATGCTATGGCATATGTACCCTCAATTTTGCATCGTTGTGTCAAGTTTGAGCATGATGGACAAGTACATATTATACCAACTAACCCACCTTAATTTAAAACATGCAACATGAATTATAGTCTAAATTATGTTCTTATCCCATTGAATACATCATCTTCTCTGCATAATATTTCTGAAGATTCTACAAGCTCCACTACCTTGATTACATAGATACTAGTAACACAAATTCCTGACAAGGATCCCATGGAGGAAAATTTTCAATGTTTATCACTTAGAGAAGATCATTTTTTGATGTTTGACATGTTTAATACTCCACAAGAGTTTGGAAAGCTTCATATTCACCCAAATTATGCTCCCTATATTGCGATGGTCATTCCTTATGGGCCTCTTAACCTTCAAACTAATTCACATATGGGGGAATTAATTAGGCTCCCACTATCGATAATCCATCTTCTTCACCACAACCATTTACCTATGACTTTTCTTTCCTAAGAAATCCTAGATTCACTCACACCTATCTCTATAGGTGTGTCTAAAAAAGATTTGGTTTGGGTTGTTATGAACAGGGTGTCCATAAGCTTATTAAATATCCCACGAGCAAAACCATTGAAAATTCCAAAAAGAGGCATGAAGTGGGTTATGAAAAAATAAATAAACTCACCAAAACTTCCCATGTACCAATTATTGAAGAGCCAGTCTCTCCTTCTCCACCTTCTTCTCCATCATCACCTATCAAATTAGAGGTATCTATACCTCCTAACTTTTTTTCAATAAATGCCATCCATTTGGGGCCTCTCACCTATCGCTAAGGTAAGGAAACAAGCTCCCTTTCTCTTATTCATCTTGAAATAATTGATGAAGACTCTCCCACTATTAACACTATCCAATGTCAATATGATGATTCTATTCTCACATACATCGGTGTAGATGATTCCTATATCCAATGATCGCTCCCATCTAAAACACAAGCTATGTTAAATAAATCAACCATTGACATCAATTTACCCTCTCACGATAACCCCCACATCCTTAAGATTGGCCAATCTTTGGATTCCTCTGAGAAGGCTGATTATGCCACATTTCTTAATAACCATAGCAAAAATTCACTTGGTCTTATAATGGCATGCCTAGTATTGACCCCTCTATCATTATGCATAACATTGTCACCAATTGCGATGATAAAATTGTTAAGCAGAAGCTTCACAAGATGCATCTTCATATTGTTTTCCTTGTTAAAGAAAAGCTCCAATGCCTCCTTTATGTTAATTTTATCCAACCCATAGACTACCTACAATGGATTTCCAATATTTTTCCTATCACAAAAGTGATAAGGGGAATCCATATTTTCACTAATTATCATGACTTAAACCTCGCTTGTCCAAATGATGAATTCCCATTGCCAAGTATCAACCAACTTGTTGATCTAAAAGTTGACCATGAGATGATATCGCTAATGGATGGGTTCTATAGATATAATCAAATCTTGGTTGCTCATGAATATTACACAAAAAAACCTTCATTACCCCATGGGGGACTTTTTGTTATTAGGTCATGCCTTTTGGTCTGAAGAATGCTAGTGCCACCTATCAACACACCATGACTTACATATTCCATGATCTCCTACACAAAATTATGAAAGATTATGTGGATGACTTACTCAACAAGTCTAAACTTCACCATGATCACTTGACAATTCTCAAAATCATTTTTTCTCATCTCCTCTAGTATAATGTTTGACTAAACCCAAAGAAATGTGTCTTTGGTGTTATTTCAGGTAAGCTCTTAGGATTTATCATTTCTCTTTGTGGTATTGAGATCATCCCTACTAAGGTTAGAGAAATAATAGAGATGATTCCACCTACTAATATCAAATAAATCTACAGCTTACAAGGAAAACTTTAGTCAATCTACTGCTTCATCTCCTAGTTGTCAGATCATTGCCAACACTTTCACCATCTCCTCAAAAAGGATATCTCCTTCCATTAGAACATATATTTTGAGGAATCTTTGGATGCACTCAAAAAGTATCTCCTTTCCCCATTGATTCTTATTTCACCTAAGGAAAATCAACCTTTTTACCTTTATGTCTCTATAATAGACCATTCTCTGGGTGCTATGATTACACATCAAGATGATCACCATCGATAATAAGTGATGTACTACATAAGCCACACACTTATTGATTATGAGACTTGATATACCCAAATTGAAAAAATTTTGCCTCACATTGGTCTTTTTAGCCTCCAAGCTCTACCATTATCTCCTTAATCACAAAATCTACATGGTCACCCATATTGATCCTGTCAAATACATGAATTCTAAGCCATATCATAACCAATGTGTAGCTTGGTGTCTCATGCTCCTTGATATATTTGACATAGATTTTATTCAACAAAATTCTATCAAAGGGCAAACAATTACTAACCATTTAGTTACCACCCCTTTACTTAAAAACCAACCTTCAAACCTTGAATTATCTGACGAATTCATCACAATGATCTCCACTGATGACATATCCTATCAAAATATTATGTTATTTGATGGGTCTAAATGTCAACATGGTGGGGGTGTGGGGGTCATTCTTATTCCTCTAGATGGTCAGCATATGCCTTTGTAATTTAAACTAGATTTTGAATGTACTAACCATATGTCTGAATATGAGGCTTTGATCTTAGGGCTTCAAATAACTCTTTTCTTGGGTATCAAATCTATAACTATTTTTGGTGATTCTCAACTAGTGGTTAATAAAGTTAATGGTTCCTACCTATGTAAAAATGAAATTCTATAGTGGTATAAACATTAGGTGGATATGATATTGGGATCATTTGACTCTTATCTCTTACAAACTTTTCCTCAATCTATAAACAAGTTTTTCGACACAATGGCTTCACTTGCTTCATACATACCCTCTTCATCCTCTTCCTCAAATACCTATGTCACCATGCATCACTTAACATTACCCTCTTATGTATTAACCAACATCCTTTTTATCATAAATGTAACATCTAACCCACATGACTTATGGTACAAGAAACTCATGGATTACCTTTCCTTTTCTATTACCCCTTCTGGTCTCTCCAATAATGGGAGATGTGCCTTTATAAAATGTGTTTTTCATTACACTATTTTAGGGGGACTTTTATGCAAGTGAATTTTTGATGGTCTCCTTTTTAGATGCCTCACTAATACCAAGACTCCCTTCACTATTAAGGAAGTCCACGATAGGATTTATGGTGGATATTTCAATGTTCACATAGTTACCAAGTGTATCCTTTGACTCGACTATTATTGGCTAACACTCCATCAATACTATGTTGATTACGTTTGAAATTATGTCAAATGTCAACAACATGCTAACCTCCTTCACCTTCTAAGTCCTGCCTTACAAGTTTCCAAATAATTCTAGCCCTTCTCTCCCAATGGGGCTTAAATTTAATTGGGGAGATTAACCCTCATTCATCCCTCCATCATCATTCTATCATTACTTCCACTGAATACTTCACTAAGTCTGTCAAATTTATTCCTCTTATCTCCACTAAGGCTGACAAAATTGTTGACTTTATCAACCATCACATCATCTATTATTTTGGTGTTCCACATAAAATTATAATAGATAATGACAAATCTTTCAAAAACAAGACTATCTAAAGTCTTTGTGATGCATTTGGAATCAAATTAAGCTTTTCATCACTGTACTATCCATAAGAAAATGGATAAGTAGAAGCTTATAACAAAATATTGACCAAAATTATCATGAAGGTAGTGAATGATACGGGCAAGGATTGGAACACACACATTCCCTTTGCTTTATGGGCTTACCACACTAGCATTCAAACCCCTATGGGTGCTACACATTTTTCCTTAGTCTATGGGATGGAGGTTGTTTTGCCTCTTGAGGTTCAGATGCCTTCTCTTTGAATTTCTCTCAAAGAGATATACTTACTAATGATGACTTTCACCAAGAACATTTGGCTCAACTCAAGTTGCTTGATGAGCACCATCTCATAGCCCTCAACCACCTCCAAATATATCAAGAGCATATCAAACACACTTACAACAAAAACTTCAAAGAGTGAGATTTAAATATTGGAGATCTCATCTTAAAATAAAATCAAAATGTGACGAACATGGAGAAAAGCAAATAGGGTAAGTTTATTCCTAATTGGCTTGGACCCTACATCATAACTCACAAGTACGGCTCAAGAACTTATCGCTTGTCTTCTCTCAAAGGAAGGCCAAAACCTAGGCCTTTAAATGCCTTACACTTATGACCATATTTTTGTTAACCAAGATTTACTTCACCTTGTGATTAACTTGAGCTCATCCTTTGAGTACCCCTATTACTTTTGTCTCTATTCCTCCTAACCCTTATTCCTACACACTTAGTTGACTTATTAAGTGCTATGGTTTTTCCCTTAAAGTGGAAAACTGCTAAGCCTCTATAGTCTTTTCCATGACTAAAAGTAAAAAAATAAAAATAAACAAATGGGATATGTGCCAAGTTATAATCAATCAAGTCATGATTCTCAATGTAGACTGCTCCCTTGAAGGATAGCTACGTAACTTATCTTTGCTACTATTAATCGACTACTCCCTTGAAGGATAGCCATCTAAAATTAAAAAAAAACACGTAGACCACTCCCTTGAAGGATGGATAGGGTAAGATTTGTTCTCAAAGGGAAATACAAATCATAATATTTTTTTATTGATCAGCTTCATATGACCTCAACACACAAAATCCCATTATAGGCTTCCCACATTGACAAACTTATATAAAAATAAAAAAAATTTAAGTCATGGACTTGCCTATAGTATCTCTTGAGTCACCCACAATAGGGGTATATCATCCCCACTTCAAAGGTTACACTACCCCAACACTTTCACTCATTTTACCCTTTTTCCCTCATACTCTTTTCAAGGGACTTTGAACTTACTTAACACAAGGTGAATACAATGCTTCTCCAACAAAAAAAATGGTCCAATGATGCAAAGAATGAAGAGGCTCATATTCCTGAGCCTATTTATGTTATGATTATGATCTTTGCCAATACACGAGCATTCTACATCTTTATTTTCCCATCCAAATCACATGTCAATCTCTCTATTGAGATGAAAATGTCATACAAACACTATCAAGCCTACTCCATTTATTATTATAAGCATAAACTATCAAAAATATGGAAAAATTCTAAAATAAAATAACATAATCGACCTATTCATTTTAATCATACATGATCACAAATATGGAAAAATGTTAAAATGAAGCTAAAAAACCAACTATGCATATACCATCACACATATGGGAAATACTAGTCTAACTCAATGAACATGCTTAACATTAACATCAAATTAACATAACATTCAATAATCATCAACATCATCATCATAATTAGAATAAATACATCTCAAAATCACAATAAATATACATCTCATCTATATATATGCTCAACATACATGTTCATCAATACATCATCACAATATCATCTCTCTCTCAAAATATACATATCTCATCTTCGGCTCACAGGCTAGTGTGTATATAACATATATAAAAATAAAAAAAATCTAGCACTCAAAGTCCTTGAGGCTCTCTATGTGGTTGTGAAGAAGCAATGTCATCACCACTCTTCATCCATCTCCATCTATGTGAGCTAGAAGCCATAGCACATGTCATTAACCTCTCCTACTCTCTAAAATTGAAATATCTCTAAATCTATGGGAACTCCCTAATGGCCCTCTCATAATAAGCAATCTCTTCATGGGCAGTATTATACCTCTCCAAAGATATAGTCTATAGTGGTCCATCACACCTACTAAAGGCCTAGACTATACTAGTCCCTATTGTGGAGGAGGAGTAGCTTGACCTACTACTCTCAAACTATCCCTCTCTAATATTAGTGAAATAACCTAACCCTATAACACCCCAACCTAGCCCTATAATGTCACTACCTATCCCTGTAACACCAATACTTGTGCCTGGGCTACATCTCAAGTATACACTATTACTTCTCAAGCCTATACTTGTACATCCTATCCCTATATTGCTACATCTTGTGCCTATAAAATTGCATCTCTCTCTCACCAACCCTTGTAAATCTAGTGGTGGCTTCCTAACCTCCACTATAGGATGTAAACCTATCCACCAAGACATATATTCCATTATGCACCTTGGATCTACGACACCCAACCCTACTGGTATCTCTTTGAAATCTAGCCCACTTATCTCCTGGGGCAAGGGTAGGGGTGCCTCTATATCATCCATTTTATATTAAGGGAAGGTAGGTGGTACATGTTGTAGTAGGCCAAACTTCCTCCTGACCCATGCCATGGGTACCATCTCTAGCTCACCGACTCATATCATTCTAACCCATAGTGAGATTTGTAAGCCAACCAATTGCTATGCTTATCCTCTAAATGGAGGGTATGTTAAGTAAGGTCTCCATAAAATATCTACAAGGATCAACCCCTCTATCATGCACCTATAATAAGAAGTATCATGCATTATGTCATCTATTCAAGTTTGGGCCATCCCATCTCTCCATCGTCTAGAACTAGCCCTAAATTTGGATAGAATCATGGTAGTTAACCCTAATGGTCATGTCACCATGATATTCTCATATTCCCTATAGTGGAGAAAGTGCATGACACATAAACTATATCACTATCATAGTCTCAAACCCCATAGATCTATGTATAACTATGCCAGAAACACTAGTCTGCATGTAAAAATAGTCTGTTGCTCAACCATCTATGCCATAATACCTATCAATTCAATTAAAAATTTCCCACCATCTGTATTTGGTAATGCATACATGATAATCCCTATCATCAATAGGATGCTCAGTTGATGTTGCTCCTCATCAGCAATATATAGTGGCTCATAAGCAAAACTCACTGAGTGATAGGTCACCTTACTAATATGTTCTCCAAATGAAGCCACCATGTGAATATCATGCTCCTCTCTTGAACTTGAGAAGAGTTCCTCACCCTAGAGTGACAACTATAAAACCCTATATACATCCTCTTGGGTCACTATCAACTCTCCAATCAGTAGATGGAAGGTGTGGGTCATGTGATCCCACCTCTCAATCAATGTTATCATCAAGCTCACATCTCATAAAAATATAAAATATCATCACACTCCCCCTAAACCTATGGCTTCTATGTGTTCCCACTCATCTCAGGTGACATCCCTCCTCATACAAGTCAACAATGTCGATAGATGATCTTATAGCATCAACTCCATCCTAGCATGCATCCATACACACAAATAAAGTCAAATAATTTATAATATAACCTACCACCACATTTTTCCCTTCTCTGTAGGAGAAAAACATTAGCTTGAGGCCCTCAACTAGGCTATATATGTAGCACTCAGTTGACACAAGGTCTTCTAAGGTTAGCTCAGCCATCTACTCACCTAAATATCTAACCTACTTTCCCCTCTCTACCCTAGGCTTCATTGCATCTCTCTCTCCACCCTAGGCCCAACTACCTATCATAACTCTAGGCCTCACATCTTATATACCTAACCCTCAACCCTATGACCTATCATTTAAGCCCTAGGTCTCCTACCTTATCTCAACCTATCTTTTTTTTACCCAATTCCTATAACACACTTTCAACAATAACTTAGATATTTTTCCCTAGGCTCTGGGAGAACTAGATTGACTTGAGGCCCTCAAATGAGCTATGTAGGTAGCTCTAAGTTGACACGGGTTCTTCTAAGGTTAGCTCGGCTATTAGGATATTTGACTTCTTCAATTAGGATCTAACTTGACCTATTTTCCTATTTTTAAGTTCTTCACAAGCATTGATGTCATTTTTGTATGCCAACATCAGTGCTTGATGTCAACTGATATCAAAATAAACCTGTCAACATCAGTACCATGTTGGTTGACATTGGTGGACCCCGCTAATATCAATAACTGGTTCAGCCCTAAGGTCAAATGACCCATCCCCCAAAATTCAATTTTAACCTAAAACCTACCCCAAATCCCTCTCAAATTCACCTAAACCTACCCCACCCCATTTCCTACCCCCTTAACAGATTTATTTTTCCCAACCTTTCAATTTAGCCTACAAGAAGAAAATAAAACTATCAAACTGATGTTTCAAATCTAGTCAAATTGGATCTTACCTCATCTCTCTATCTCCTCCAGGATGGCACATCTGGTTATTATGGTGGTGCACCTCCCATTGGGTCCCCTCCTAGGTCTACCATCTTAGTCACTCTTAGAGCTCTTTTTCTCTCCAATCAAATGTTGAAAATGAGTTTGTTGGGCCACCAAACCCCTTTTTATTAGGTTTGGTCACCCAATGACATCAACATACTTGACCTAATATACTGATGTCAACACTTTTTCCCACTGATATCAACAACCTTGCCCTAACCACCGATGTCAGCACCATTCACTACCAACATCAATAATATCACTGACATCGACACCATTGACTTAGAGTTTCCATCAACAACCACACCTGTTTAGACTCTACCCATAATTTGGGGCAATTGAGAGATCACATATATCTCCATGACCATGAAAACCAACTTAAAGATTACATATATCTCCCCAACCATACCAACCACCCTTGGAGATCACTTAAATCTCCACCCACAATGACTTTGCGTAGAGATCATGAATATCTCCTCGCTCATTGACCATTGTCTTAACCACTTATGTTATTCTACTATACTTGGCTATTATACACATGCATGTATATTAGGTGTTTTGGATGGTGACCAAGCTCATCCTATCATTTGTAAACTTTTTGTGTTTCCCAGGGGCACTTCTTACCTTAGATACCTAACCCACATACACCATTAGAGATACAAATTTTATTGTTTTGACCTTATCAGCTATCACTTACAAGCTATGATTTGGTTATTTCTATCTGAGTCCTCCTCCACCTTACCTATTCTTAATTTTGTTGGCTATAGCTTGTAGTAGTATAGATACAAGCAACAATACCACATTCTCTTCCCCTCACATAACTCACTTCTTATCAAACTGGTACTTGATTTTAGTTCCTCCTCCATTTCCCATTTTGAGGGGTGATACCTCATCCAATACCTAGATAATCTAACTCCTATTTTTGACTTGCAACTTATAAATTCAAATTATAAGATAAAAAGGGGTAAATGTAGATAACATAATTATATCACACACATGCATAACTCCCTATGTTGAAACCCCATTTAATCCCTTTTTCAATAAAAATAATTACCCTCCCTAACCCATGATTTTACCCCTCACACATTTAATTAACTTAAAATATTTAATTAAGTTAATTATGAAACCCATTATACCACCTTACCTAGCCACCTCATCCGAAGACTAATTCTCACTTGATGAGTCACCTCAAGACTTAGTCCCTTTATCCTAACTACCCAAGACTTATTCTCACCATAAAAATGAATTCCTAACCAACTACATCCTTCTTAACCTCCTATTTCTATCATTTTTTAAATTTGTACCACACTTGCATGAGGAGCAATAGAAAATAGGCTAAATATAGTAGTTTTACCTATTGTAATGCCATTGACTTCGGTCAACCCATAGCTAACATCGATGGGATCACCAATGTTGGTTATATAATCCAAACTTCAAATTGATGTTCAGGTCAACAGAAATCAAGCAAACTCATTCTTATTTTCATACAAGATTTTGGCATTCAACTTTTGACATATTGGCTTACTGCTATCTTGCATAAGTCAATCCAAATCAGGAACCAATATCTAGAGATCCAACAACACCTTTTTATTTTCTCTATTCGAGGCATTAGTTTGGATTGCCTGATAGGATCCATCCATTTGGAACTTATTGTTAAGTCACCTCTTTAGATAAGTACATCACTTATTCTGTACGTCTCTAAGTAGTTACTTTGTAATCAATTTACATCTACTATTTATTATTGCTTTGCACATTATTGAAAAAACCCCTACAAAGAAGTTATAAAGCTTCTGCACTTGTTTCCCCTTGTTCTAACACACCAAACCTTTGACCAGATCCATCTAAATAATACTCTCTCTGTGTGTGTGTGTGTGTGTGTGTGTGTGTGTGTGTGTGTGTGTGTGTGTGTGTGTGTGTGTGTGTGTGTGTTAACTCTCCCTAACCTTCTAGACCTGACCAAAACCTTTCCCAAACCTAAAAAAGCCTTCTATAAGATCCTAGGCCATTATTTCACCTACTGACACTGATATTATAACTAATATCGATCAAATTTCCTCATCAACCTTGGCAGCCTAACCAATATCAGTCACTTACCAACCTCAATAGCCTAACTGATGTCGACAACTGTGGATTTCTTAACCCTTCTAAGACCTTCCCAAATAACTTCCAAAATATAAAAAAAACATACCACCTATAATCTATCACTTTTTGCTACACTTAGGTTGTGAATAAAGGTAATATTATCTCTCTTTTACTCTCTTATTACCTCTCTTTTAGTTATTTATTACTCTTTTATCTCTCAAAAGTGGACTATCATCTCTAAGGAAGTTTGACACTTCTTGGAACAAGTGTGTAGCTTAATAGACCACTCATATATCTACTAATAAACATTTTGTGGTAGTGCTTTCTTACTTATAGTTAGTCCTCCCCAACCAAATAGGAGTTCTCACAATGTCTAGATATGGCAAGCAAACCAATCTAGGTTCATTTTAATCACTTATCCCTATCCTTCTCTATTCTTCTTTAGACTTGAAATAGAAAAATTGTAGTGAAACAGTTAGGCCCAGCAAGTCAAAACATTCATATTTTATTCATTCATCATACATTATCATGGATTGGCCAAGTCATCATTTAAATTTTATGATTCCTCCCTTAATTGGGGCATGACTAGGATTGGAAATTTATTATCTTTTACTCCTTTGAATGTGTCCTTACTACGAGCATCATCACTTGTAATCACATTATGGTTCATTTATTTGATGCATCACACTAACCAATTATTCCCCTTCATCTTTTGGTCACTTGATCATATCATTTATTCTCTCCATCTCTTTCATCATGTCTCTTAACATTAGCTTTGAGTTATACTTATCATTAATATTATCATACCAGGTCTTATCCTGGCCTACAACTCTCTCTTGCATGCATCCTTTCTTGGGATATATCAAATATTTTAGCCTTTTATCCTATCATCATCATGTTATGGTTGATTTCCCCTTGGGATGTGTCGACAATTATGACATTATTGTTTCCACTCCATGTGCATAGTCTTTGTTAGGGGCATAATCCATTTGTATCTCATTGCTTAGATCAATTTTATTTTCTTCATCATCTATCTCACATATAACATTCCACCTCTTTCTCTATCCATCACATCCCACCCCTAGTTTCCTCTTTTGAGTGTCCATTCATCTCATTCTTCCCTACATGTCCCTTCTAGGGGGCATCATATCCACTAACATCATTTAGTAAAATTAATCCATGAAGTGATTTTTCTTTGAAATATCATTACTCCTTCCACTTCTCTCCACTCGCAATGCCATTTAAAAGAGGGGTAAAAAGTATGCACCTAAATTTACTTGCCCTAAACATTTTATTAATCACACTATTTATCTAATAAATTCCATAACCATAGTCCTAATTAAATAATTAATCCCATCCCACTTCACTATATATTCATCCAATAACTTTATATTATTCCCACCAATTTATTAATTTTTTTAATCATGTCTTAATCTTATCCTAATCCCACTTATCCATTATTTTGGAATTAAAATTACCATGACCCACCTACCCACCTACCCTATCATATTTCGAGGCTCTCTTACATCCTTAGTCCTCAATCATCTATCCTAAACCCCTACTAATCTTACTTAGCCCTAAATGGATTATACGATTCTCCAATTCTAGAATCCTCTCTAACTTAGCCCATTTATCTCTAGAAGCCTCTATTCTAGAGGCTTCCAAAGAATTTTTAATTATTTGGATAATCCTCCACCATTGATCCTCCCAACCCAACTTTGAAAGTGGGCCATTGATCTTCCCTCCATTGTTTTATTTAAAGAAGCCACTCCTCCATGGATAACTAGCTACATGAACTACAATCTAACTAAAGAATCCATGTCCAATCTATGATAGTCTTTTGATCAAGTCTTCAAGCTAACATCATGCTAAAATTTTTTAGTCTTTGATAAGTAATATTCAACCATTAATATTTAATCTTTTTTTTATTCTTGATTTAGAATACTTAGCTTTAGATTAGAATATTGTTTTGAATGATGTTTATGGTGTTGCATTTTGATCTAATGGCTCTATATTTTAATGGTAGATAAATATTTTGGGTATTTTAGTTAAATTTCATAATCAAATATATTTTATCAAAATTTCCATCATATAAGAATATATATCTTTTGTAATCCTTGCATTTCCCCCAAACCCAAAGGCTAGGATGTAATGATAGTGTCAATATTAGAGATATCACCACAAGTGGCAGGGTTTTCAATACATAATATTAGTTATTATTGTGAATTGAAACAATATATTTTTAATTTTTATGCAATTTTATAAGTTAAGAGGAATTTTATTACTTTATCTATATCTTATGGTATTTTATGGAGTCCTACTAATAATTTGGAAAAATGTTGGACTTGTTCATGATATACCATATTGAGTTCATCAAAGTGGATTATATCTAGGCCTTCATGATTATATTATTAGTTATGATCATCTTGGTTATCATGTTCATTGTGATTATATTATTGAATATAGTCGTGAAAAAAAATCACCAAAAGAAGAGGAACCGTTGTTTGCATTAGGGGAGTCCATTTTAAATCTTTTCAAAGGGGTTTGAGTATGCTCAATAGGACATATCGTAGCCTATAACTACACCATAATGTTTAACCTTGAATTGAGACAAATCAATATAGTGTAGAATTAATAATATATAAATGAATAAGCATAAGGATGATAAAAAAATCTATAGAAATCTAATTAACTATAAACTCAAATAAATAATATTCTAAATTAAAATATTGAGATATACAAAAAATTTAGATTACAACTATTGATTATAATAATTGGAAAATAAGAGAGCTTAGTTGGTTTTTGATCACATGCATATATGATATAGAACATGCTTGAAGTATACTAGATATAAATTCTAAAACAGTTGTCAAATCCTAGAATTTTGCACTATGTGGCCTTAGAGGTTTGAGTTAAATTTGGATAGTTACATTGATACACTTGTCTAACCTAGATTTAGGTGTCTAGATTAGATATGTACAAAATATTGACCAGATATATATGCAACCAATTATAACCCTATGGGTTTTTTGTCACCTTTATTTTGGGATACTTAGATATTGCTCATAGGCTATCCTTGTCAAATTATCAAATCCTAGTTAATTATCTTCATAGTGACTATGGGAAAAAAGGATTAGTGTGATCAAGGTGTTAATATTTCTAAATGATCCCTCTATCAGTTAGCACTACATACATATCCAATACTATAATTATCGCCTCATAGTTATGTAGTTATCCTTATGTGTGTATGAGGATGAAATGTGTGATAAATAAATACATATAGTGACCTAGCTTGTAACTTGGAAAATATGGCTTATGGGATGTTATTTTAGTACTTCAGACCTACAATAATCTTGATCTTATGATTGATATGGAAACATGTATGAATATGGTATATTTTCTCACTTGAATGCTTGATTAAATTATCTTTGGTAAGTTACCTTGTGAGTTTCTAGGTTAAGAATGAGCGAGGATTGATCATGCATATATATATCAATCCTTTTGGGAAATTAATTTCACTAAATCATTCAGGCTGACCATAAGGATGGGTTTCATTTGAAAATTTGATTGCTTTAGGTTATTGTACACTTAGGTTGTCACATGACACTTGTTTCAACATAGGCTTCTAGTTGGAATGCAAGTGTCTAAGAAGATGCAAAACATGTAAAATTTCAAAAATTTCATAGGATGATAATAAGTAGGTTAATACAATTTTAATTATTATAGAGGACTTGGTCATCAAAATAGCATATGGTCTAACTAAGAGATAATCAATAGGCACAAGAGATAGTAGATGTGAGCCTTTTTGTAGTGGGAAGATCTTAGGAACTAAATGGTATAACCATGATAGGTATTTACCAAGTTTAAAATATTTAGGTGATATATAATTCACATTTAGTGTCTATATTTCCCCCACTTAAATTAATAATTAAACTATAATTTTATAAGAAAATAAATGTGTGCTTGGGTGTGTATAACACACCTTGGCTTTATGTGAGTCCAAATTAAGTGATTGTCTGGTGACTAATGTAAAACCAAGAACATGTTACAATATATAATCAATTCATATAATATGAAATTAAAAACATTTGAAATTTTTGAAATGAAAGAGAGCAAGGTTAGGATTACACCTTTATATCGATATAATAATCTTATCTTTTGGCAAATTGATTTGACAATATGATTCATTATGAATCATTTAAACTAATATTAGGACAAATTTAAAACCTAAAAATGCATATATATATGTGTACACACACACACACACACACACACACACACAAATATATATATATATATATATATATATATATATATATATATATATATATATATATATATGTATGTATGTATGTATGTATGTATACATACATACATATATACATATACATATGCATATATATACATACATACATATACATATACATATATATATATATATATATATATATATATATATACATACATATATATATATATACATATATATATATATATACATATATATATATACATATATATATATATACATATATATATATATACATACATACACACACACACACACACACACACACACACACACATACATACATATACATATATATATATATATATATATATATACATATATACATACATACATATATATATACACATACACACACACACACACATATATATATATACATACATATATATATATATATATATATACATACATATATATATATATATATATATATATGTATATATACATATATATATATGTATGTACATACATATATATGCATATATATATAATACACACACACACACACACACATTGTAGGACAACTTTCCCCAACCTTGGAGAAAACATGAGTTGCCACTCGATAGTTGAGGTTAACTCAATCATGCAACCCAATCATACATATAACCTAGCGATAATGGGTGATCTAAGTCAACTCACACCATAAATATGGTGAAGGTGGATGATTTAATCACTTTATCCTATAAACTTGGTAATATTGAGAGATTTAATTATCTCGACCTTGCCAAAAGGGAACAAAATTTTAAAAGTGTGGAAGACATGTTCGCATGACATGTCCCTATTGTATCTAGAAAATCTGTAAAATGGTACAAGTGTGGAAAACATATTTCAATAACATGCCATTAGTATAATTTAAAAATAATTAGTACTTAATAAGTGTGGAACTCACACATTTTTTTGTATGTCCCCACTAAAATATAAAACCATGAAGGTGTGAAATCCATTCCTCCATGACATGACCCCATTTATATGGCCCCACTTTTGAGGTGAGGGGAATTAGAATCTAGTAGTTACCTTACCTAAAAAGGATAAGATAACCATGTAACATGTGTATAGATCATGTAGTATATAAGAGTAACATGTTTAGGTAGATATAATAGTAAGGTACATAATATGTGATCACATAAAATCCTAACATACATGATTTGAATCATGGCAATGACTAAATAGTAATAATATAATATTAATAAGAAATGAATCACACACATAAGAGAACTCAATATTAAATCAAAATATAATGGTCCAAGGAGACATCAAATAACGGGCATGCTCAAATACCACAAAATTGAAGTGACATGACTTATTCAAATATCCACAATAAAAGAAATGACATATTCAAATGTCAATACAATAATTAATGGCATATTTAAATGTCAAATTAAGAAAAAAAATCACCATAAAAGTAGAAAATAGATCATACTCAGATGATCAAATAAGGAAGACAATAGAAAGCAAGGCAAGACACTCAAGAAAGTGCACAAAAAAATAAAGTAACATAAGTAACCAACACACACATTTCATACTAGTCCTTAGATCTATCTATTGTAAAAAAATGTTAAGTAAATAGCATATCAAGTACATTATGAAAGATACTAGTCCTTAGATATACCATCTGTAGACACCAAATACATCACACACGTGCATAACTCCCTATGTTGAAACCCACCTTGAGCTCATTTTCAATAATAATGATTAACCTCCCTAACCCATGCTTTTACCCCTCACACATTTATTTAATTTAAAAATTTTAATTAAGTTAATTAAAAACCCCTTATGCCATCTTACCTAGCTTCCTTGTTCTTAAAGACTAATTCTCACCTGATGAGTCACCTCAAGACTTAGTCCCCTCATCGTAACTACCCAAGACTTATTCGCACCTCAAAAATGAACTGTTAACTAACTACATCCTTCTTAACCTCCTATTTATACCATTTTGTAATGGGTGCCATACTTGGCATAAGGAGAAATAGAAAACATTCTAAAGATAGTAGTTTTACCTATTCTAATGCAACTGACATTGGTCAACCCATGGTTAATGTCAGTGGGATTGTTGACATTAGTTATATAAGCCAAACTACAAATTGATGTTCAAGTCAACAAAAATCAAGAAAAATCATTCTTATTTACATCCAAGCTTTCAACATTCAAAATTAAACATCTTGGCTTATTGTTATCTTGCATAAGTCAATCTAGATCAGGAACCAAGATCTTGAAAACTAGCAGCCCCTGATTATTTTCTCTATTTGAGGCATCAATTTGGACTACTTGATAGGATCCATCCATCTAGAACTTATCATTTAGTCACATCTACAACTAAGTACATCACTTATCCTATAAGTCTCTAAGTAGTTACTCTACTATCACTTTATATCTACTATTCATTAATTTGCACATTCCTAACTGAACCCCCATGAAGGAGTTATAAAGCCTCCCTGCTTATTTCTCCTTGTTCCAACACACTAATCCTCTGACCAGATCCACCTAAAAAATACACACACTCTCTCACACTTCCCAACCCTCCAGACCTGACTAAAACCATCTCCTAGACCCAAAAAAGCCTTCTACAAACTCCTAAGAAATTATTTCCCCCACCAACATTGACAGTCTAACTGATATCAATCACATTTCCTCACTAACCTCGGTAGTCTAATTGATATTGGTCATACCCTTACTGACCTCAGTAGCCTAACTGACATCAGTAACTATGAATTTCCATGAACCTTTTTAAGACCTATGCAAATAACTTCTAAAATACAAATAAAACATACCACCTGCATTATGTTACTTTTTGTTACACTCAGGTTGTAAATATCGGTAACATTATCTCTCTTTTACTCTCTCTTTACCTATCTATTGTTTATTTATTAATATTTTTTCTCTCAAAAGTGGACTATCATCTCTAAGGAAGTTTGGCACTTCCTAGAACAAGTGAGTAGCTTGGAAACCCACTTAAATATCTACTAACAAACATTTTGTGATAGTACTTTCTTAATTATTGGTGGTCCTCCCCATCCAAAGAGGAGTGATCACAACATATATGTGTGTGTGTGTGTGTGTGTGTGTGTGTGTGTATGGTATGTCAACCAATCTAGGTTCATTCTAATGACTTATCCCTATCCTTCTCTATTTTTCTTTAACTTGAAATAGAAAAATTTTAGAGAAATATTTCTGGCATGCCCGGTGGGACCCTAGATTTTTCCTTGGGTTTATTACTTGTTTTAAGCATTCATATAGGTGAATTATAGTGAAAATTTCATTTCTTGCACTTTTTCCTTCTTTTCTCCCTCAAAATGAAAAAAATCAACATTTTATTTTTTGTTTAAATGTAATAAACTAAAATTTCTTCTTCCTTGCCACTCTTCTTTTCTCTTTGCCTCTAAAAGCAATTTATCATTTTTCTTACAAGTTAAAAAGAATCTCTTCTTTATTTCTTTCTTAGATGCACATTATGATAGTGAAGTTAATTCTCTATTCATATTTCATCTTTATTTTCATTTGAATTTAAACATTTCAGATTTGGGTTTAGAACTTACTGTACTTATTGTTTGCTTGTTGTATATTAGCTCACCTGGTTAATTACAAGAATTATGTAAAATTGTAGTGCACTTATGTTACAAAAATATATCACAATCATAAAAACAAACATCTAAACTCACCTGAGACAAAGCCCACTAGGATTTCATAACTTGGTGGATTACCTTACCCTATCTGGCTATCCTACCTGGATTTCACCACCAAGGAGAGAACCCACACCATTCTTTGGTAGAGTATAAAATATAGGCAGAAGGTATATTTTGGCTAAGTAACCTAGCTTGTCTTTAGGACCATGAAGTGTGGGGAGTAATCCCATATAACAAGCCATGTACCTAGTCTAACACAGATTTCCTCTTGAGCATCAAAACTAACCTGAAACTAACTCTATATTTATTTCTATTACCTTTGATAACCAAATTTTATTCTCACTATTAGATTAAGGCATAAGCCAACATGAGAATAAGATTAATATCTAGGAGTTAATAATTAGTGGCTATATTTTATTTTTCTACTTTTTTATTGCCTTGTATATTTTGGAGTTGGTAAGGACATTTTCCCATTGATTCACAAAATCAACACTATTTGTAATACTTAGTTTGTATAACCTATTATATCATGTTTTTTTGAGTGTTCTTTCTTCTTACACATACCTCTTACATCCTCTATTTACCAATATTCTACTTCTAGGTTTATAAAATGTGTGATTTTCCATCTCCTAAGATATCACAGTGACCGACATCAGTTAACTACGTTGACATCAACATACTTTAGCTATCGACATCAGTTAATCCCATCAATGTCGATAAAATTCTACTATTAACATCAGTAAAAGTGACCAATGCCAGAAACTCTTTAATTTGAATTTACTCAAAATATCAAGCTAAAACAACCCACTTACTTACACCTAAACCTAGTTTTTCCTTATTCTATCACTAATACAGAGTAGTAAGACTATTTATACTTATTGCATGGTATTGACGTGAGCTCAAACCAAAATTATTTCCATTTATGCAAGCTGATAACCACTTCCACATTCCCCTTTTACTTCTCATTCTATCATGGAGCATACTTTAGATATAGAGCATACTCCTAGCCCCAACCAAATTGCCATTGTACCTGAAGGAGATCAAGATTTTTCTAAATTTCTTGATCACAATGGGGCAGCCCTTAAGCATTACCTTGCCCTGAGATGAACTCATAATTCTTCAGGTGACCCTATATATGGTATGCCAACCTCTCTAATAGAGACAACTTTAGTTTTAGTTGCCTCTACTATTTTCCCCATGGTTACTCAGACCACCACCTCAATAAGTAACCCAACCATAAATAATGTCCAAAGTTTAACATCACCAACTTCCCAATCCCACCTAAACCCTGACATGACTTCTCTACTTTCACAATCACAACCAATTCAGTCAAATCTTTCCCCATTTTAGAATTTGGTGGCACTTATTCCATCTACTCTCATGCCTATAATTACCTGAGTTATGAGTCACCATTCATCTAGTTTGACCATGCCAATAACCCAACCTATAAAAAAAACATCCACCAAAGCATAGTCTCTAACCCAATGGGACAAGCCTCTTTTCTTTCCACACCTGAGCTTATGACTCATTATCCTTATGTTATCCCAACACAACCTAAAAAATCTATGGCATATGCTCCCTTTAGTTCCTATCAGGTTCCTTATAACTTAGGAGGTATCCCCCAAACTAATCCCCCTCTAAACCTCATTAAGATGTTGATGGATAAGATGTCTAATCTAGAGACATTTGTTTTTGGTTCAAAGAATGTCTTATCTTATGATCAAATCTATAATGAATCCATCCATCCTTCTATGCCTATTCTCCCATATCCAAGCCAATGGGAACTACCCAAATTTACTCATTTCTAGAGTAAAGAGGACCCACAATGGAATTTGTGAGAATTTAGACATGCTTATTATTTAATAGGACATGATGATGCATTACTACTTTGCACTTTCCTGATGTCTATTTCAGTTCCTTCCCTAGATTGGTATAGCTCTATAAATCAACACTCCATTTTCTTATTTACCCAACTCACACAAATATTCTTGGACCATTTCTCTATTAACATTTCTAAAAATGTTTCTATTATAGACCTTTATTCTATCAGACAATTTGATGATGAGTCTATCATAGATTTTGTCACTCATTAGAGAGGCTTGATCAATCAACTCTCCTTCTCCTTACCTCAAATTGAGCTTATTGAGCTCTTCTCAAGGGTATGTGCTAATAAAATTTCATCCACACTCTAGGTACAAAATTTACACACATTTGATGAGGCCTTTATGATGGCACAAAAACTCAAGATTTGGGTTATAGACAAAAGATGAGTCAAGTTACACAGTAAGAACCCCAATTCCAAATCAAATGACTTATCCTCTTCTAAAAAATCTCTTCTAATGAAAAATCTAAAGGCTCCACCAATGTCGTGGTCATTAGATTAGCTTCTTCCATAACCACAAACTAATATAATTCCTTGACTTCCCAAAATCTGACTAAGCAATTCTAATAATGGTATGAACAAAGATAATACACTCCCATTAGGGAGTCATATACATCTATTTTTGAAAAAATATTGCAACAAGGTGTCATAACCCTTCCACAAATCAAACCTCTTATATGGTTTGACCCCTCCCATCCTATTCCAACTTGGTACAAGGAAGATGAGTTTTATGACTACCATCAAGTTAAAGGCCATGATTCTAATAACTATAAGACATTCAAGAATATTGTTTAGGACATGCTTGATAAGGGTGATCTCATCTTGGATAATCCTAATACACCTACTAATCAAAATATGGATGTGTTAAAATAGCCTTTTCCAACCATTCACCTAATCAAAATATTATTTAGACCACAACTTACTTAGGTGATCATAATATCCATATAGTTAATATGGTCTTTCCTTTACCTCTAGTTTAACTTCCCCCTCAACAAGAGGCACCCATATTATCGACTCCTCCCCCATAGTCAGTGGCATTTGTTTTTCTCAATCTTCTTACCTAGGTAGAAGATCCTATTTCACCTGTTCCACTCCCACATGAGGAAGAGCCTCCTTTACCACTTCTTTTGTAATTAGAGGATCCAATATTTACAATTCTTTTTACACCAATATTACTTATCCTCTTACCACTTGAAGACCACAACCTACTTATTCCTCAACCACATGTTGAGGGGAACATCATTATTGTGTTATACCCTCTTAAGTAACCTTATTCACCAACCTCTCCTCTACCGATAGAGAGTAACACCCCATCCACTCCATCTTTACACTTAGAAGAGTCAGTGTTATACATTCCCACATTATATTAGAAACCTACTATGTCTACTCCAATCATACCACTCTTACCACTTATTTTAGCTATGGAGGATCATACTTTACCTATTCCTCACCCACATGTTGAGGGATATGCTCTATCCCCTTGAGGAACCCTCTTTGCCTACCTCTCCTATACCCATGGAAAACCACGCCTCTTCTCCTGTCTCTGTCGAAGAATACCCTATTATGGCTCTTTCTCATCTTTGGGCTAAAGTAGTAGAAACCAATAATTTCCCTCTTTCTCAATCACTTCAGCCTTCTAAAGATGCAACTATAAGGCCTACATCAAATTCATCTAAACCCTTCTCAGGGTTGGTTAAAAGTGTAGAATTTCTTGACTCCATGAAGCTAGATCACACGATATTTTGGGACTAAATTAAATCCCCTTATCCAACACAACATGTGTTGACTTTTACCACCAACCCTCTCACTACCCTTTACCCTAAGGTCTTTGATAAAGTCAGAGCTTCTTCACCAAAATCACTAGAAGATCATCCATCTATGTCAGAACCCTCACCCTCATAGAAATTTACCACATTAAAGTAGATCAGGCCTTTAGCTGTATGCCCCATCTCTAATATAATTCATCCATAGGTGAAATTAGATCTAGCTCTCCAACCACAAGTTTTAGTTTCATAGCTTGAACCATGAAAAATGTTAAGCTTCCTAAATCTCACCGATCCTCTCTTTAACCCTCAACTTTACCATCAATTTTATGATCACACCCCTCTACTTTAGTTGGATTATCACCAACTGAAGCAAAATAAAAGGTTAAGTTACCTCCATTACTACCTTTGCCACCTGGTAGGCCTTTCACATTTTACACCATGATACCTAACACCAAGAAAGTGTCAGAAAAACATGTACTTCCTTCACCACCAAACAAGGTACCACACAAAATCACACCCATGATTACTAAATAAATAAAGTGTCCACTCCTATTACCACAACAAGTGAGAGCCCAATCACAGGCTCTTAGATATTTTTCCTATGTTAGTTATTGAAATCTTCCATAATAACTCTTTCTCCCATTAAGCCTTATAATCCTCTTGGAATGAATCCATCTTAGTTTAATGATACACAAGTGTGTTTATATCATCATTCACCTAGACATAATACTGAGAGTTGTAAATATCTCACAATAGTCATTTGGTAACACTTTGATGTTGGCACTCTTTTTATTGATACTCTCATTAACCTTTTTATTATTCCATCTCTAACATCCATAATGGCTCCTACTGTTCCACCTAAATTAAAACCTAAAATTGTTGTTGTAACCCTTTTTTCACCTCATTCACCTATATTTTAGATCAACATAGTTAATGTGGCCACACGGTCACAAAACCAAAAGGATAAAGGTAAGGAAAAAATGCTTTCTCCATGGGTTCATCCCTTCACTAACGACACTCCTCCTCTGAATCCCAAGGTTTCCATCTTGGGGGTCCTAAAGCTAACATCTTTAGATGTTATTCAAAGCTCGATGCTAAAACAACTTCACCAAACTCCTATGAAAATGTCCTTGTATGAGTTAATTCAAAACTCACCCCAACACCATTTACCTTTGATTAGTGCCTTACAAGTGGTTGAGATACAACCTGATGATCCCCAACGTCTTATAGTTTTGGTTAGTTCTCTTAACTCCATCTCCTTGATTTCATTCATTAATTCATAAATTTTACTTCAACATGATGAAGATCAAGATTTTACCTTTTTTATTATCATATTTATTGATCAAAATTATGTCAAAAGAGTTATAATCAATGGGGGTGCTAGTATTAATATTATTCCCACCCATGCCTACAAATAAATAGATCTCCCTGATAATTACATGTCTCAAACCAACATGATACTCCTCTCCTTTAATGATATCACAACTCTTACGGTGGGCACTATTGTATTACATATTTGTGTAGGTCACTGCACTATTTCAATCTCTTCTATATGGTAGAAAGAGAGTTCCAATAGAACACACGACTTGGATGACCTTGAATATGTGCTATGACATGTGTACCCTCAATTTTGCATAATTGTGTCAATTTTGAGTATGATGGGTAAGTGCATGTTATACCCACTAACCCACCTCCATTAAAACATGAAACATGACTTATATTCCCAATGATGTTCTCATTCCATTGAAGACATCATCTTCTCCACATGATACTTTTGAAGCTTCCACAAGCTCCACTTCCCCAATCACACAAATATTGACAACACAAATTCTTGATAAGGATCCCATGGAGCAAATGTTTCAACATTTTCCACTTAGAAAATATCATTTGTTGACACTTGACATGTTATATACTCCACAAGAGTATGGAAAGATTCATATACACCCAAATTATGATCCTCGTATTGGGATGGTCATCCCTTATGGGTCCCCTAAACTTTGAACTAATTTTTCATATGGAGGAATTGATCAAGTTCCTACTATCGGCAATCCATATTCTTCACCAAAACCATTCACCTATGACTTATCTTTTTTGAGCAAGCCTAGATTTGATCACACCTATCTCTATAGGTGTGCCTGGAAAGGATTTAGTTTGGGTTTTTATGAGTAGGGTATCCATATGCCCATTGAGTATCCCACTAATAAAACCATTGAAAATGCCAAAAAGAGGCATGGAGTGGGTTATAATGAACCAACTAAACTCACAAAAACTTTCCATATACCAATTATTAAAGAGCTAGTCTCTCCTTCTCCACCTTCTTCTCCACCATCCCCTACTAAATTAGAGGTGTCTATACCTCATATTTTTTTCAATAAATTTCATCCATTTAGGGCCTCTCACCTATTTCTATGGTAAGGAAATAGTTTCCCTTCATCTCATTCATCCAAAAATAATTGATGAAGACTCTCCCATTATTAACACTATCCAATGTCAAGATGATGATGCTATTCTCACATACATGGGTACAAATGATTCCTATATCCAATGATTTCTCCCATACAAAACAAAAGCTATGTTAAATGAAATAGCCATTGGAATTAATTTTTCCTCTCATGATAATCCCCACATCCTCAAGACTGGCCAATCCTTGGATTCCTCTTAGAAAGCTGATTATGCCACATTTATTAATAACCATAGAAAAGCCTTCACTTAGTCTTATAATGACATACCTATTATTAACCCCTCTATCACCACCCATAACATTGTCACCAATCAAGAAGATAAACCTATTAAGCATAAGCTTTTCAAAATCATCCTCATATTTAGCTCCTTGTCAAAGAAGAGCTCTAATGCATCCTTTATGTTAACTTTATCTAACCCATTAACTACCTTCACTAGATTTCCAATATTGTTCCTATCACAAAAGTGACTGGGGGAATTTACATTTGTACCAGCTATCATGACTTAAATCTCACTTTTCTAAAATATGACCTCCTATTTCCAAGTATCAACCAAATTTTTGATCTAACAATTGGACATGAGATGCTATCACTTATGTATGGGTTATCTAGATATAATAAAATCTTAGTTTCTCTTGAGGATCAACACAAGACAACCTTCATTATCCCATGGTGGAATTTTTGTTATTAGGTCATGCCTTTTGGTCTAAAAAACATTGGTGCCATATACCAACATGATATAACTTACATCTTCCATGATCTCTTACAAAAAATTATGGAAGATTATGTGGATGACTTACTTAGCAAGTGTAAACTTTGCCAAGATCACTTGAAAATTATCAAAACTATATTTTCTTGTCTCCTCCAATATAACATTTGAGTAAACCCAAATAAATGTGTCTTTGGTGTTCTTTATAGTAATCTATTAGGTTTTATCATTTCTCTCCATGGTATTAAGGTCAAACCTACCAAGGTTAGAGAAATCCTAGAGATGCCTCCACCTACTAATATCAAATAACTTTGCAGCCTCCAAGGCAAACTTTATTCAATCCACTGCTTTATCTCCTAGTTGTTAGATCATTGCCAACCCTTTCACCATCTCCTCAAAAAGGATGTCTCCTTCCACTGGAACATAAATTACCAAGAAGTTTTTGATGCACTCAAAGAATATATTCTTTCCCTACTAGTTCTTATTCCACCTAAGGAAAACCAACCTTTCTACCTTTATATCTCTATAACAGACCATTCTTTGGGTGCCATGAGTACACATTGAGATGATCACCATTAAGAATAAGTGGTTTGATACATAAGCCACACACTTATTTATTATGATACTCGATATACCCATACCAAAAAACTTTACCTCACATTAGTCTTTTCAGCCTCCAAGCTCTACCATTATATTATAAATCACAAAACCTACATGGTCACCCATACTGATCCCCTTAAATACACACATTCTAAGCCATATCACAACCAATGAGTAGCTTGATGGCTCATGCTCCTTGATAAATTTGACTTAGAGTTTATTCAACAAAAATCTATCAAGGGGCAAACAATCATTGACCAGTTAGCTATCACCCCTTTACCTAACAACCAACCTTCAAACCTTGAATGCCCTAATGAATCCATCAAAACACTCTCTATATATGACATATCCTATCAAATGATGATGTTCTTATACAGATATAAATGTCAACATGGTGGGGGTGTGGGTATCATTCTTATTCCTCTAGATGGTGAACCTATGCCTTTTTCATTTAAACTATATTTTGAGTGTACTAACAATATGGCTAAATATGAGGCTTTGATTTTAGGGCTTCAAAGAACTCTCTTCTTAGCTATCAAATTCATAACCATTTTTTGTGATTATCATCTAGTGGTTAATCAAGTTAATGGTTCCTACCTATGCAAAAATGAAATTCTATAGTAGTATAAACATCATGTAGATACACTATTGGGATCATTTGACTCTTATCTAATACAAACTATCCCCTGATCGATAAACAAGTTTGATGACACAATGGATTCACTTGCTTCATACATACCCTCTTGATCCTCTTCCTCAAAAATCTACGTCACCATGTATCACTTAACATTACCCTCTTATGTATCCACTAACATCATCTTTATTAAAAATGTAACATCTAACCCACATGACTTATGGTAAAATAAACTCATAGATTACCTTTCCTTTTCTATTATCCCTTTTGATCTCTCTAATAGTAGGAGAAATGTATTCATAAAATGCACCACTTGTTACACTATGCTAGGGGGACTTATCTACAAGCAATATTTTGATGGTCTTCTTCTGCCTCACTAGTAATAATATTCCCTTCACTATTAAGGAAGTCCATGATGGAATTTTTGGTGGAAATTTCAATGGTCATGTAGTTGCCAAGCGTATCCTTTAATTCAGTTATTATTGACCCATACTCCATCAAGACTGTGCTGATTATGTTTGATGTTGCATCAAATGTCAACAACAAACTAACCTCCTTCACATTCCAATTCATGCATTACAAGTCACCAAAGACCTCTAGCCCTTCTCCTAATGGGGATTTGATCCAATTAGGGAGATTAACCCTCATTCATCCCTCCATCACCATTTTATCATTACTACCATTGAATTCTTCACCAAGTGGGTCAAGGCCATTCCTCTCATCTCCACTAAGGCTAACAATTTTTTTGACTTTATCAACCATCACATCATTTTGATGTCCCCCATAAAATTATAACATATAATGACAAATATTTCAAGATCAAGACTATCTAAAGTCTTTGTGATAAATTTATAATCAAATTAAGCTTCTCATCATCATACTATCCACAAGCAAATGGACAAGCAGAAGTTTCTAAAAAAACATTGACCAAAATTCTCATGAAGATAGTTAACGATATGGGCAAGGATTGACACATGCACATTCCCTTTTCTTTATGGGCTTATAACACTAGCATTTAAACACCTATGGGTACTACACATTTTTGTTTTGTGTATGAGATGGAAGCTATTTTGCCTCTTGAGGTTCAAATTCCTTCTCTTCACATTTCTTTAAAATACATACTTACTAATGATGACTTTTGTTAAGAATGTTTGGCTCAACTCAAATTACTTGATGAACATTGTCTCATATCCCTTAAATACCTCCAAATTTATCAAGAGTGTATCAAACATGCTTATAAAAAAAACCTCAAAGAGAAAGATTTCAATACTAGAGATCTCATCTTAAAAGAAAATCAACATGTGACAAACATGGAGAAAAGCAAATGGGGTAAGTTTTCTCCTAATTGGCTTGGACCCTACATCATAACACACAAGTATGGCTCAGGGACTTATCACTTATCTTCTCTTAAAGGAAGGATAGAACCTATGCCTTTAAATTACTTACACTTATGACCATTATTTCGTTAACCAAGCATCACTTCACCTCTTGTTTAACTTGAGATCATCCTTTGAGAGCCCCTATTACATTCATCTCCCTTCCTCTTAACCCTTACTCCTACACACTTAGTTAACTTATACAGTACTTTGGTTTTTCCCTTAAACTTGAAAACTCCTAAGCCTTTATAGCCTTGTCCATGACCAAAGACAAAAAGAATATATGGGATTTGTGCCAAGTTATAATCTCTTAGGTCATGATTCTCATCATAGACTACTCTCTTAAAGGACAACTATTTAGACTTAAGAAAAATTCTTAAACCACTCCCTTGAAAGATGTCTAGGCCAAGATTTTTCCTCAAATGGAAATACAAATAAAAATCTTCTTGTATTTATCAAATTTATATGACCTTAATATATACAAAATCCCATTATAGGCTTCTCACATTGATCAACTTACATAATTAGAAAAAATAAAACAAAAAAAAGCTTTAAGTCATAGACTTACCTATAGTAGCTCTTGAGTTACCCATAGTAGGGGCATATTATCCCCACTTTGAAGGTTATGTTACCCTAATACTTTCACTCATTTTACCCTTTTTCCCTCATACTCTTTCAATGGAGTTTTAACTCAATTGACACAAGGTGAACACGATGCTTCTCTAACAAATAAAATGGTCCAATGATGTAAGGCATGAAAGAGGTTCATATTCTTGAGCCTATTTATGTTATGATTATGGTCTTTTTTAGTACATGATCATTCTTCCTCTTTATTTTCCCATCCAAATCACATGTTGATCTCTCTACTGGGATGGAAACATCATACCAACAGTATCAATCCTACTCCATTTATTTTAAGCATACACCATCACAAATATGGAAAAATGCTAAAATAAAATAACATAACCAACCTATTCATTTTAATAATACACTATCATGAATATGGAAAAATGATAAGATGGAACTAAAAAACCAACTATGCATATAGCATCACACATATAAGAAATTCTAGTATACCTCAACTAACATGCTCAATATTAACATCAAATTAACATAACATAAAATAATTATCTATATCAACATCATCATCACAATCATAATAAATGCATATCAAAATCATAATAAATATACATCTCATATATATATATATATATATATGCTCAACATACATGTTCATCAATACATCATCACAATATCATCTCTCTCTCTCAAAATATACACCTATCATCTTCAGCTTGTAGGCCAATGTATATCTAACATATTTAACAAAAAACAAACTTTGGTACCCAGAGTCCTTGCGGCTCTCCATGTGGTCATGAAAAAACAATGTCATCAACACTCTTCACTCATCTGAAACTACGTGAGCTAGAAGCTGTGGCACGTCTCACTAATCCCTCTTATTATCTAAAATCATAATACCTATAAATCTATGGGATCCCCCTAATGGCTCTCTCATAATAAGAAATCTCATCAAGGGTACTAGTATACCTCACCAAAGATATGGTTTGCGATGGTCCAATCAAACCTACTAAAGGCCTAGTGTGTACTAGTCCTTATGGAGGAGGAGGAGTAGTAGCATGCCCTGCTACTCTCAAAGTATCCCTCTCTATTGTTAGTGTAGTAACTTGACCTTGTAGCACCTTGACATGGCCCTGTAGTTTCCCAACCAATCCTTGTAATGCCACCACCTATCCCTATAAATATAATACTTGTGCTTGAGTTTTATATCAAGCCTACACTGCTCTACCCTATGCATATATAACTACATCTCTCTTTCACAAAACCTTGTAAATATAGTGATGAATTCTTGGCCTCAATCATGGGGTGTAAACCTATCCACCAAGCCATATATGTTATTTTGTACCCTATATCTACTATACCTAGCCCTATTAGTAGCTCCTCAAAATTTGGTCCATCTGTCTCCTTGGGAAAAGTTAGGGGTGCTTCTATATCATCCCTCCTATATTAATGGAAGGTAGATGGTACATCTTGTAGTAGGCTAAATTACCTCCTGCCCATGCCATGGCTACCATCTCCAGCTCACTAACTCATCTCCCTCTAAACCATAGTGAGTTGTATAAGCCAACCAACTGCTTTGCATATCCTATGAATGAAGGGTATGTCAAGTAGGGTCTCCATAAAATATCTACATAGATCAATCCCTCTATCATGCACCTATAATATACAATATCATGCACTACACCATCTACTTAGGTCTATGCCATACCATCTCTCCACCATCTAAAACCAACCCTAAAACTGGATAGAATCATGGTAGGTAACCCTAATGGTCATGTCACCATGATATGCTCATATGCCCAACAAGGAGTAAATGGCTGATACACAAACTATATCACCATTGTAGTCTCAAGCCCCATAGCTCTCTATATAACTATGCCAAAAACATTGGTCCCCATGTAAAAATAGTCCACTACTCAACCATTTATACCAACACACCTATCAATGCAATCAAAAATCTCCCACCATCTACATATGGTAGTGCATACACTGTGATCCCTATCATCATCAAGATGCTTAGTCAATGTTGCTCCTCATCAAAAATATATAATGGATCATAGGTAAAGCTCATTGAGTGATAGGTCACCTCATTAACATACTCTCCAAATAATTTCATTGTGTGCATATCATGCTCCTCTCTCAAACATGAGAAGATCTCTTCACCCTAGAGTGGTAACCATAAAATCCTTTATACATCCTCTTGGGTCATTGTCAACTCTCCAATCGGTTGATGAAATGTGTTGGTGGTGTGATACCACCTCTTGATTAATGATATAATTAGGATCACATCTCATGCAACTCTACAATATCATCACACTCCCCCAAAACCTATAATTTCTATGTGCTCCCACTCATCTAGGGTGACATCCCTCCTCATACGTGTCAACAACAGTGGTAGGTGATACCACAATATCAACTCCATCCTAGCTTATATCCATACACACATAACTCAAGTCATATACTTTCTAATATAACCTACCACCACCTTTTTCCCTTCTATTTGGGATGGCTACATTGGTCTGAGGCCCTCAACTAGTTTATGTAGGCATCACTCAATTGACATAGGGTCTTCCAAGGTTAGCTTGGCCATATACCCACCTAACTGTCTAACCTACTCTCCCCTCTCTACTTTAAGCTTCACTACCTCTCTCTCTAGGACTAACTACCTATCGCAACTCTAGGCCTCATAGATTATATCCCTAACCCCTGACCCTTGACCCTATGACCTATGTTTTAAACCCTAGGTATCTGGACCTATTTCAACCTACATTTTTTACCCATTTCCCCTAACCCACTTTTAACCATACCTTAGATCTTTTTCCCTAGGCTTTGGGAGAACTACATTGGCTTAAGGCCCTTAATTGGGCTATTTAGGCAACACTCAGTCGACATAGGGTCTTTTGAGGCTAGCTCATCTATTATATTAGTTGACTACTTCAATGAGGGATCCAACTTAACCTTTTTTCCTATTTTTGGGTTCTTCACAAGTATTGACATCAGTGTTGTATGCCAACATCGACACTTGCTATTGACTGACATCGATAGACACTTGTCAACATCAATACCATGTTGACCAATATCAATGGACCTCACTGATGTCAGTGACTTGTTTGGTCCTAGGGCTGAATGACCCATCTCCCAAAATTCAAATTTTCACGTAAAAATTAAACCAAATCCTTCCCAACTTAACCTAAACCTAACATACCCCATTTCCTACCCCTTTACCAACATTTTATTTCCCCCCAGCTTTAAAATTTAGCCTTAAAAATTAGACTAACCAACTCAAGTTTTGAATCCAATCAAAGTGGATCTTACATCATCTCTCTGTCTCTTTTAGGTTGGCACAACTAGGTTCCCTCCTAGCTCTACCATCTCAGTTGTTCTTAGAGCTCTTTTTCTCTCTAATCAAATGTTGAAAATGAGTTTGGTGGGATACCAAACCCCTTTTTGTTAAGTTTTGTCACCCACCAACATCGGTATACTTGACCTAATCCACTAATGTCAGCACCTTTTCCCATCGATATTGGTAACCTTTTCCTAATCCATCGATGTCAACACTCCTTACTACTAATATCAGTGATATCATTGATTTTGGCACCATCGAATTACACTTACCACCAATCACCATAACTCTTTAGACTCTACCCATAATCTGGGGTAATTTGGAGATCATGTATATCTCCATAACCATGGAAACCAACTTGGAGATCACACATATCTCCCCAACCATGAAAACTACCCTTGGTGATTACTTAAATCTCCACCCATGATGAATTTGATTGAAGATCATGAATATATCCTTGCTCATTGACCCTTTTACACATACCTTGCATTTCTTGTCTTGATCGCTTATGTTATTCTACTATAGTTGGCTATTGTACACATTCATGTATATTAAGTGTTTTGGATGGTGACCAAGATCATCTTATCACCTATAGCCTTTTTGTGTTTCCCAGGGGTGCTTCCTACCTTAGATACCTAAGACACATAGACCAATTGGAGCTATAACTTTAATTATTTTGACCTTATCATCTATCACTTATGTGCTATGCTTTGGTTATTTCTATCTGAGTCCTCCTCAACCTTACCTATTCTATATTTTTTTCACTATAAATCATAGTAGTATATGCACACATAACAATACCACATTCTCCTCTACTCATCCCATTCACTTTTTATCAAATTGGTACTCAATTTTGGTTTCCCCTCTATCTATTCCCATTTTAAGGGGGGATACCTAATCTAATACCTGGAGCATCTAAATCCTATTTTTGTCTTACAACTTGTTAGTGAAAATTAAAAGATAAAAAAGGGAAAATGTAGACACCAAAATTATGTCACACATGTATGTGACTCCCTATGTAGAAACCCCCCTTGAGCCCTTTTTCAATAATAATTATTAACCTCCCGAACCCATGCTTTTACCCCTCACACACTTAATTTAAAATATTTAATTAAGTTAATTAAAAAACCCTTGTGCCATCTTACCTGGAAACCTCATCCTAAGACTAATTCCCACTTGATGAGTCACCTCAAGATTTAGTCTCCTCATCCTGACTACCCAAGGCTTATTCTCACCTCAAAAATGAATTCCTAACCAACTATGTCCTTCTTAACCTCTTATTTCTACCATTCTTTAATGGGTGCCACACTTGACATGAGGAGAAATAGAAAATAGGCTAAAGATAGTAGTTTTACCTATTCTAATGCCACCAACATTGGTCAATATATGGCTAATGTCAGTGAGATCACCAACATCGGTTATATAAGCCAAATTATAAACTAATGTTTAAGTTTATAAAAATCAAGAAAACTCATTCTTATTTACATCCAAGATTTTAGCATTCAACTTTATACATCTTGGCTTACTATTATCTTGCATAAGTTAATATAGATTAGGAACCAAGCTCTTGAGATCCAACAACACCTGCGTGTTTTCTCTATTTGAGGCATCAGTTTAGACTACCTGATAGTAGCCATTCATATAACACTTATTGTTCAGTCACCTCTATAGCTAAGTACATCACTTATTATATAAGTCTTTAAGTGGTTACTTTACTATTACCTTATATCTATTATTCATTGCTCTGCACATTCTTGATTGGACCCTCATGAAGGAGTTATAAAGTGTCCTTGCTTGTTTCCCCTTGTTCCCAAACACCAAACCTATGACCAAATTCACCTAAATAATACACTCTCTCACTCCTCCCAACTTTCCAAACCTGACCAAAACCATCTCCTAGACCTAAAAAAGCCTTCTATAAACTCTTAAGAAATTATTTCCCCTATCAACATCGATAGTCTAATAAATATTGGGCATATTTTCTCATTGGCCTTAGTAGCCTAACCAATATCAGTCACACCCTTACTAACCTTAGTAGCCTAACCAATGTCGACAATTGTGAATTTTTAGTAACCCTTTTAAGACCTACCCAAACAACTTCCTAAATACAAATAAAATATACCACCTGAACTCTTTTACTTTCTACTATACTTAAGTTGTAAATAATGGTAACATATCTGTCTTTTAATCTCTTTGCCTCCCTCTTAGTTATTTATTACTCTTTTGTCTCTCAAAAGTGGACTATCATCTCTAAGGAAGTTTGACACTTCTTGGAACAAGTGCATATCTTGGCAACCCACTTAAAGATATGCTAACAAACATTTTTTGGTATTATTCTTTTAATTTTAGGTAGTCCTCCCTAGCTAAACAAGAGTGCTCACAATGTCTGGATATGGCTCGCAAACCAATTTGGGTTCATTCTAATCACTTATCCCTATCCTTATCTATTTTTATTTAGACTTGAAATAGATAAATTTTAGAAGAACACCATCTACCTTAACCCTTGAAGGAGTGATATCATGTATTAGGTTAGAGGGATGGTATTTATCACCCTCGTTAGGGTTAGGAAGAAGAGGTTCAATATTATTTAAAAAATATTAGTAAAGATAATTTTGGGTTTTATCTTGATTAGGATCATTCCATGATTTGGTTATTTTGAAATTTATAAAAATCTAGACTAAATAAAAATTAATGTCAAAATGAGATATTGGAAATAAAAATGCTCAACAAATGTATCCATATTTAACATAGTCTTAGGAAAATAAATTCTAACTTTCTAAATCAAGAATTTGAATCAAGAAAAATAGTAAATCAGGAAACCCTAGGTCAATTAAGATTTGGGGACTAAAGGTCATGGTCACCAAAATGTGCCAAATAATGAGAAAATAATATAATTTTATTGGATAATAATGTTTAAAATCTGAAATAGGTTTTTTTAAGACAACAATAAATGAGATAAACCTAAAAAAAATAGGGAAACAATGGTATAGTATAAGACATGCAAGTCTAAATTTAATAAAAATAGTAAAATGTTAAATTCGTAACATTTGTAAAATATTTTGGTAAATAAAAAGAGAGGCTTATATATTAAATTTATTATGAAAAACTTTGAGGAATTTTTAAATTGATCTATTATGAATTAGAAATAGTCCAAACAATTTCAATGTTTTACAAGCAAAACCCTAGAATATTCCTAATACACAATAAACATTTATGATAAATAGAGAATAATTTTAGATATATAATAGAGGTTTTTGAATAAATTATTATTTTTTATGAATATGTAAATTAATTAGAAAATAATTACACCATTCACTTTATATATAAATATTTACTAGAACTATTAAATTGTAAAAATATAAAAATCCATACAGTATTTAGGCGAATAAAAAGACAATTTTGAATAAAACATCATGAGTAGAAACACCTCTCACTAATCTTAAAATGGATATGTTTGGAATAATAAATTAACAATTCAAGGAATAAGAAACATTAAAGTGTATGAACATGAATCTTGGTAAGAAGATGATGGAAAAACCCTAGGGTAAAGTTCAGATCTATAAATAAATCACAATAATATTAAACCCTACGAGGTTGGAAAGCCTATCTGAAATTAGTTTTACAAAGGAATAATGAGAGGTTAAGTTTACCAAATGTTTAATCCTAAATTTATATGGATCAACATAGTATAGGGTTAAGAATATATAAATTAATAATCAAAAATGTGATAACCAAATATGTAGCAGGTCAATTACTTTCAAACTCAGATAAACAATATTTTAAACTAAAATTGTGAGATATGCTAAAAATGGAAAGTACATAGATTGATTTAAATAAATGTAAAATAATATTACTTATCTATTTTTTGTTCACATGAAGATATGATGTGGAATAGGCTAGAAGTATAGTTGATCTAAATTTTAACATAATCATCAAATCTTATAATTTTACATTTTGTGGCCTCAAATGCTTGTATTGGATCATGATAGTTGCTTTGATGCACTTATCTAACCTAGATATAGGTGTCTATTACTAGATATTCACTAGATCTAGATGTAACCACCAATAAATTTCTATATTTTATGTTATCTTTATTCTAGTGTATTCATATCTCACTCATAGGTTGTCACTCTTTATCAAATTATCAAACCCTAGTTTTTCATCTTCATAATGACTTTGGAAAAATGGGTTAGTGGAATTATGATTTTGAGCTTATCTAATAACCCATATATTAATGGGCACTACCTACATAGACAATAATCTTAATAGGTACTCAAACTTAGGTAGTTCTCTCCTTTGTGTTGACTTATCTATGCATGAGGATGCAATGTGTGATAAGAAAGTACATAGAGTGACCTAGCTTGTAACTTAGAAATTATGGCTATGGGATGGTACTTAAGTAATTTATACCTATGATACTACTGATCATATGCATGATATGGAAATAGGGATGAATAGGGTATATTTTCTTACTTGAATACTTGACTAAATGCTTTTTGGTAAGATTCATTGTGAGTTGATACGTGATGAATAAATGAGTATTTAACATGCATATATACTAATAATTTTGAGAAATATATTACACTAAATAACTTGGGATGACCATAATAATACACTTCATTTTTAAATTTGATGATTTTAGGGCACTGGACACATAGTTTAGCACATGACACTTGCATTGATGTAGGTGTGTGGCTAGGATACAAGTGGTTAGTAAGGTGGAAAATAGGTACAGGTCCAAAAATTTCATAAGATGATAATAAATAGGTTTATATGATTTTGAGCAGTATCAAAGGCTGAATAATTATGATAACATATGGTTAGACTAAGAAATAAACACTATGCACAAGAGATAGTGGATGCGAACCTTGTGGTAGTGATAAAGACTTATGAACTGAAGAGTGCAACCATGATAGGTATTTTAAAAGTACACAAGACTAAGGTGTTATATAATTAATATTAGGTGTCTACACATAAATGAACATTGAAGTTAGTTATTTTAGATGGAATATAAGAATAACATGGAAAGGATACTATAAACAATAACTAAAATTGGAATGTTATAAAAAGAAGGATTTTTTTTTTAATGTATAGAGATTAGTAAATTTACATAAAATAAAAGGCTAAAAAATGTGCTTTTAGTGTTAGATTTAAATTATGGTCAAAATAAAGTGATTTTAGTGTCAATATGAAATCTAATGTCCAAATAATTTTCTTTTAGAGTCAGATGTTGAATTAAAGGTGGAAAGAAATCTATTTTAGTGTCATATATTTGGGAATTTATCTAAACCCTAAGACAAAAAAATTTAACTAATGTTTGAATAAAATGTATAGCTTCACCAAATAGTTTTTTAGAATCAAGAATTAATTGGGGTATTAAATCTAATTAATATAAAATGAATTAAATGGTAGTAAATATTATAAATGTCTTATACCTAGTAGAGTAAAAGTAAAGTATTGAAATGGACATACCTCAAATAAATGAAAGAAGCTAACTATGAAAAGAAAAAAGAGAACAAGAATACATAGCTTATTGATACCTATGTTTGTGATAGAAATATTGCTAGAAATGATCAAGTTGGACATGATTATGTAAATTTAACTAAAAAAAAAATTACCACTATTTTAGGTTAGATTCGACTGGAAACAATCCATATCCACTTTTGATCTTGACCTGTATGGGTCAATATTAACACGTGGTAAAATAAAAAATAATGGTATACTCATTTAAAACTTATTTAAATATGAATGCATGTGGAATTTAGAGTTTTAGCCATGCGTGGATGCCTTGTAAATCACCTCTTAAAGGTTGAAACCCTACTATGGTTTGTGATTGCTAAAAACTTCAAAAAAGGAGGTGTCAAAGTGTAATGGGATTACCTAACCCTAATCACCCCCGTGATGATTGAAATATAACTATGTAGTCTGATTAATATAAATATGGAAATAAGGATCATGCATTTCTCCCACCTAGAGTTCTTAGTGTGATAATGCTTATTTTATACATGTATGCATCTATGAGATGAATTCAATGCTTGATAATATGTTTCTTGACTTAGATTAAATACAATTATTACTTGTATAAGGGATGATTCAAGTGAAAATAATATAATTTGTAAATAATATGGAAGCTTTGCTCAATGTGTAATAGTATAAGTGTGCTTTCTAATTAATAGAATAAGTGGATTATATGTCAATTTATATCAATCCAAATGGGTGAAACCTCACACTACATATCCTTAAAATATGGATAAACCTATAATAAAGGGTTTGATTTAAAAAAATCCATTTTTGGGTAAATGGAAAGATCAATCGTAAAGTTTGGGATTGACAAGCTATCCTGACTTGTGTGGGTTGATTCTAACCTTGTGAGGGTAATATTTGATCTTAATAACTTGAATTATCTATATAGATTCTTTGGGTTTTTTTTAATAAATAAATTAAGAATATTTATGTAGGTGTAAATTAAGAACTTGTGAAGGATATGCCCATAAAATTACTTAGGATATAGTGAGGTGAAAAAATAGTACCAATTTAAATGTTGAAGTCAATTAAGGTAAATGTGGGAAAAAACAAACATTATCAACTATTCATGGCCAAATTTTATTATCTATACAAGGTCAAGATTTGAAAGGTTAAATTGTGATATTTGGTTCCTCCCATGGACTCAAAAAACATATTTATTTATCAAAATGATGTTTATATCTGCTCAAGTCTAAATTTATTCATCATAATTTATTATATAATGTCAAGCCACTTTATGAGTACCAATAATAAACTTAAATTTCATGTGTCCACTATATCTACGTGGCTTGGCACTGAAACCATTTTGTAGGGTCACATAATATTATATAAGGCACCAAATGTATAAAAATGCCTACATACTAAGCATGTGTTACATGTTTAATTCAATTTGGACAAGTGGTAGCTAGAATGATTTCATGAAGTCAAGGGATACAAAGATCCCATGGAGTGTTGTCTTAAATGTGAACACCTTGGCCAACAAGATATTTTTCAATTGGAATGATTATAGAGAATCTTCAATGATAGTCACAAGTTATAATTTAATATTTATGTATCCACCTTACAACTTAATAATAACTACTAATCCACTCTATACCTCCACAAATTAAATATTATCCATATGGATCGAACATAATAATTACTACAATGATATTTTTAGCTAAGAATACTATCTATCCATGGACATTAAACATCATTTAAATTATAATGTGTCCATGCAATTCATGAAATTAAAAATTTCTCAAGACCCTATAGGGAGAGTATTAATGTGTGACACATGGATGGGAAACACATGTCACTATCATAGATAACCTACAACTCAAACCAAAAGGGTCAAATTTTTAAGTCCGCTTAGATGAATAGTGGTCATAAATTCATTGATTTTATGGTTATTGAATTCTTCATAGATACACCATGGGGATAAGAATAATACTCCAAGAAGTGGGATTTGTACCACTTGGCAGGTAGATTCATTATAGGAAAAAAGGTAAAATTAGTGACATCAAATTAAAAATGAAGATCAATTTAAATGCAACATAATGAGGATGTAGATATCCTAATGCCTAGATATTGTGATTTATAATAACTCAAATGTGTCCTTCCTTACATAGAAATTGTAAAAAAAAATGTTTTCAATGAGTTTATGGTTTATAAATTGGTGAAGGAGATAAATATTATCTCCTTATTGGGGTTTTATTGAATTTTATCTCTATATACCATTCACATTCAATATAGAAATAATATGAAAGATAAAATTATGTGTATTTTATACTTCCATCATATCACAAGTTAAATTTCCACCCAAAGAGTTTCCATCCCAAGATAAGACACTATTAGGGATTAAAAATGCTAGAAATATGAGTTATGAATGTTATGCAGCTATGGATCTACGTTATTGCTAGTGACCTAGAATTGAAATTTCCACATGATATAGAGATCACAACATTATTAAAGTAGACAAGTGGTTGATTCAATACTATATCCATGATAGAACATCTAAATAGATATCATTCACGACATATTAAGCTTGTGATGATTATAATTCCAATACAATTATCTATGGCATTGGCCAAGTATATATCAAAGGACTCATGCTTCACATATCCTAGTCATATTGGAGTTCAACCAAAGAGGAACACCTCTATATTGTAGTCTCAAAGGTTATACCAAATTGCTTACAAATAGTTAAGGGATTGAGGGTCAATGTTGTTGGAGTAAGTGTTAAGCTTAATTGGGAGTTGTTTATTTAGTTGATATATGTTGAATATTTTCATCGCTATTTTATAAGTACAAATATTCCATATCAACTAATCTTGGTTTCATGCAACAAATTTTCATTGCATATGCAATCCCTATTCTTCTCCTATTAGTCTAGTGGAGTGAGAGAAACATATGGATGTTTTTATTATTCATGAGGAAATAATGGAGACTATTTGCCTGATGGCTTTGCTTTTGTTGTAGCAATGGTATGCAGGAGAGAAAAAAGATGAATGAGAAGCATTCTCATTTTTGACATGGTATTAGAGTAGACTTATACATCTATTTCTCATTAATATAGCTTCAATGCATCAACCATTATTCACAAGTTATTCAAATATTTTAAAAAAAAGAGATTTAGTCTTTCTCTGGACCGTATAGTACTTTGAGTTTTTTACTTGATTGGCTCAAGCTGTACATAGAATATTGGCATAAATATCAACTTTGTATTTATTAATTTACCCTTGTTAGATGTATTTTACATTGATACACTATACATTGAAATTTTTTTGACTGGGATGGTCTATTTGTATTGGCATTTTCCTTTGAAGCCATGCAAAATATATGTTAAAGGAATGAAAACAACATAAAAAACATAGATCAACACATGATATTAAAGCTTCTGTTAGACAACATATATTATTCTAACTTTACCACTATCCACTAGCTACTCATCCTGATCCCACCGTTTATATATTTTTTAGGTTCCAATGCATCATAGACCCTTGTTAAAAAATGGTTTAGAGAGCTCAGGTTCATTTCTTAGCTCAAAATTTAGCTTGATTCTATTGGACAATCCAATAGTCAGTTCATTGTTCTCCTACATATCTATGTTTGGATTCTTATCTATTTGGTTTTAACGGATTTAAATTATTAAACCTATATTTCAAGGCCCATGACTTTACCAAAGTCTTTGTGATGTGTCATTTACATTTGAACAAGAAGATAGTCTTTCTACTAGCATCACCACCACCTGTGGCTTCTCAAACCAGCTTAATGTCTCTTCTCCACTTGACCATGACTTAAACCAACAAATGATATCATTTACTGTTGGATTTAAAGCCTATAATTTCATAGTTTTATCCATTAAAGTAGGCCAAGAGGAGACTGAGTCAATTTGAATAACAAGTAATCCATGGAGTGAGAGAGAAAATTGGGTTGGTACTTTATTATTTCAAAATTAAAAGAGTTTTGAGACTTAAAATTGAAATTAATTAAAAATATTATATTTTTAAAGTGGTAATTATTAATTTGGTCATAAAAAAGTTAGGGCAATTTTTAAATGGTGTATTTTCTTAAAGATGGCAAATTTATTCCAAAAATACAAAAGTGAACACATTTTTGTAAAAGGAGTCTTTCTTTAGAAATGATTTTTTTCATAAACTAAGTCTTTTTTGTCTTTAGAATACCTTCTATCTCACTTTCTAAAGATGGAGGGTGAGGTCAAGTCTCATAGGTAGTGAGACCCCCTCACAAAACACTACAACGTTGTGTAATTTGTACACAGGATGTATTTTTGGCAGAGTTTGACACCCCATTTTTTAGAGTTGTTTGTCCTCTTTTGTGCTAATTATTGTACTTGAGGATGCATTTTCCATGGTAATCAACATCCTTTTTTGGCCTTTTGTCACCATTATTTCTTCTTCATGACTCTGAGTATGGATTTTTGTATGTTTGAACCCATTAGTTCATCTAACTACACCACCTAGAAAACCAAAATGATGCTACACTTATAGATGAAGGGATTGTAGAGAGTTGTTATTGGTGAATTTCACATTTTGTTAGATGAGGATGATATTGTATGGATTTCATCCTTACAAAAGGAGGCACTTTTGTTTATTAGCCTCCATGTTTTTGAGGCTTTTTAGTATCATATTATGAATGCCATGTCACCTAAGGAAGTATGGACCACCATTTTTGTATTGTTTTATGAGGTCACTTTAACTCCACATGTCCCTCCTTTTTCCCCTTCCTCTCAAAGTGAGGATTCTTATATTTATGAAATTTTTTCTCCACCATCTTGTCCTAGTTGTGAGGATGTTACTCTTGATGGTGATTTACATGAGGACTCTTTGGCATCTTCATCTTCTCATATTAGTTCTTATCCTCTTTCCATTATTAGCTAGGACATATTTTTTTAGGATAAGACACTTATACCACTTCTGACTACTACTCATGATCTAGATTTGATTACTGGTGGTCACTTGATGAGGTAACATCACCTTCTCCACCCACTAATGTACATTATGAAACACTGGTTGTTGCTCCTATTTTTTATTTTGGTATGACTCTTGATAATACCCTACCAATTCATAAGTAACCCATTGATCATATGGCCTCTTTCCTATAACTTTAAGAATAAAACATGAAAATTTTAATGCAAACTTCTCTTCTACACTCTCTGATTCATGGGAAGGATGCCCTCATATGTTTTCTACAAATGAAACTAGTTGGCACACATAATTATTCTGATATGCCATCATGTAATAAATTTGGTATGCATCTACTTGATGCTATTTATAATGTCATCTACTAGATTATGAGTATCCCATTATTCATGTTGCTCATCTTGTTTTAAATGATACTTTTATGCCTTCTATTTTTACACACTCTATACATCCCACTCTAGTTCTACCTTCATATATGTTTGCTTCTTTTTAAAATCATGCCACTGATTTTGGATCTCATAGGCTTCACTCCATGGGTCACACTACCAGACTTGTAAGCATTAAGAAGCATTTATAGGGCATTTCTCACCCTATTTAGCCTATCATGTGGATTTATTGGCATGGCCTTGGTTATGATACAAGTGCTTCATCTTCATTGGGATCTAATGATAGAGGTCCATATTTTGTTTCACTCCATTCTTTGTGAGGATTATGAACTACATATAGACTCTTTTGCACCTTCACTCAGGTCTAAGAAATCTGATATTACAGTGGTTAGACATGATCTCCCTGACAATTATTTGGTTTTTATCTTGCATTTTATACCATGGAATTTACACCCACACATATGCAGGCATCTTCATCACCATTCATGTTCATTTGGGGTGGATTTTCTTATCATTATTGGTAGTGTAAGAAGCATTATTGGTGAGGACACTATAAAAATCACTCCTCCACTATTCAGCTTCTTCAATTGCACATTGCTCCTCCTACTTATTGATGATCCTTATTGTTTGACCTCCTTGATGAGGTAGATGTGTTTTTTTTAGCATACATCTCTCATTGCATAGATGATGTATTCCATAGATTGATTGTATTGTGGATTTTTTGTATCAATTGGTGATATTTTTATAGTATGGGACTTTTATTTGTAGTCACACTGAGATTCATGGAGATTTTTTCTTCATGTGTCTGCTTTATGATTGAGTACTTTATTTTTTAGTTTCATGACTATCCCATCATCATTAGGGACATCATTATTTATATATTCAATGTCTATATCTGATTTTTGATAGCCTCCTTTAGATTTTTTGGTGAATCTTGTTCTATTTTTAAAGCATATCTAGTCTGGTGTAGCCTAATGTCATCATTTTGGTGTTTGAATAATGGGATTAGCCTACTCATTCAGATGGTTTTTGAGTCACTAAACCCATTTAAGCATTATGGTGGGGGGGGGTGTGTGGACATATTTATTTAGGTGTTTTGTTCATTATTAGTACACCACATTTTCTTTTGAAGGCAATTGATCGAGTGCATCTTTTTTTATGGGCTTTATTCCATCAAATGCACCAACTATAGGTTTATGTTGATATTTTAAGTCATGTTTCTTGGGATGAATTATATAATATGTTCTCTTCTTTAATATCACTATGGGTCTACTTATTTTTGGGTACCTTACAGTGATATCTATCATCCTTGGTAACATTTTTTCCAAATTTGGTGATCAGTGTTTTTAAAGAGTGAGCCTTGTACAGAGTACTAGTTCCTATTTGAATTGGTAGTTATAGTGAATCAAAATCCATGTACTATGATAAAATGGATTGGTTTCTATAGGGACACTATTTATTTCACTATGATTTATACATGGGTACCTGATCAAGCCTTATTACTGGGACCCATTCAGTCTCTTTGCTTTCTTTTTTCTTACTCCCTATTTTGCACTTAAGGGAGGGTGTTGGAGTAAGCATTAATATTAATTAGGAGTTGATTATTTAGTTTATATATGTTGAATATTTTCATCACTATTTTATGCATGCAAATATTTCATATCAACTAATCTTGTTTTCATGCAACAAATTGTCATTGCATGAAACTAACTCATCTTGCTTGTTTACTAGTCACTCCCTATTCTTCTCCTATCAGTCTAGTGGAGAGAGAGAGAAACATATAGATGTTTGTATTATTCATGAGGAAATAATGGAGACTAATTCATAATATTTGTTTGATGGCTTTTCTATTATTTTAGTAATGGTATACAAGAGAGATCCAGGATGAATGAGAAACATTCTCATTTTTTACAAATGCCAATATTTAACAAATATTTTTAATTTTATTTACATGTAGAGATTGTGGTAGCTATGATCAAGGAAATAAAACTAAGCTATTAATTTAAGTGCCATGGATATTATGTGAATTTTATTTTTAGACCTATCCTACAACCAATCAATGTTGCCTAGTCTCTAAAGCTTCACAATATAAAGGCAAGGCTTGATATGAGTCCATATCCATGAGTGTTATCATAATAATTCAGACCTATTTTTACTTATTAGTCATAGGTTATATCCTAACTAATGGCCTCATCTCTAATTTTTGCCTTTGAAAATAAATATAAAATTTTATCTATTCCATGGATTTATAATTCCTTTTTTCGTCTTAAATTTTTCCATAGTTAATTTTCATATCATTCATTCCATAGATTTAATATTTTACAAGTGAAAACATATTTATAAATTAAGGTAAAGGGAATGAAAAAGGTATAAAAAGTGTTCCCCTAATTTAAGAGGCTCACTTACTTATAAATTTGGTCTCAACTTGATCACCAATTGATACTAGATAAAGAGTTTATTTGGTACCATGATTAAATACATCCACCTTCAAAATAAGTGTAATGTGTCCATACTAAAAAACTTGATAAAATTTCCCCCATACTCTATCCTTCAAGTAATATATAATCCATTGAAGTGAGCTCATCTTCGACAAGCAAAAATATGTTTTGATTTGACAATTCACTAAGAAAGTTCAGGACATAGGATCTATCATCCTCCATAATTGCTTAGTTTCCCTTTTTTATTGGTGGACTTCTCTAAATAATTATCTTTCTATTTCTATAGAGATATATCATGAATTAGTTTTGGGAAACATTGGGAAATCTTGTTTAATTGAGGGATAGTGTTCTTAATGTTGTTTATAATTTTTTGATGTTTTTCTCCACTTCATTCTTTGTCCACAATTATTTTCTTACTAATTTTATAAGTGTGTTTTCTGGATATAGTAAATATTCATATTAATTTTAACCATCCATTTTCCTTATGAGTGACTATTTTTTTACTATAATAATATAATGTAGAGTTTTCATCTACTATGGTTGCATTTTGACTCATTATTGTAGGATGATTTATCACCATGTTTTATACTATGTGGCTTTAATTTTCTTAATTATATTTTACACTTACTATTTTACATAAGATACTTACCTTATAATTTTTCACATTTCACTTCTATCTTTATCCCTTGCACATGGGGATAATATATAAAAATAAAATATAGTGCAAAATTATACCATCAAGAATAAGGTCCATGTGTTAGTGTGGATAATACACAACAAAAAAATTCCACATATAAGGTGAACATCATCATTTATCCACTTGTGGGATCTATTACCAATGTAGATGTTTACTATTAGAGCTCTTTCTCTTACCATGTTATTTCAGATAACACTTCTATGAACACAATGCAAAATATTACCAATTAAACTCATCATCAATATATAAATAAAATTAGACCATAATTATAACTATTATTCCTTGAACATAAAATAGAATCACCATAGTACATCTATGGTAAAAAAACATATTACTGAGCTCATAATAAGCAAAATCTTATTTATCATAACCATAAAATTATATCTCTTTATCAGTGATATAATATGAAATAATTAAATAATGAATGGAACAAAACATATTCCCTAATCATATGAAATAAATAAATTTACAAGTCTAACCCCAATAATTAACCATGCGCCTAAGTAAGGGTTAGGTTAGGCAGACCATTACATACTCCCCCTTAAAAAAATGTGTCCCCAAAGTTTTTTTGTCACAAGAAGCATTTAATAAACTACATTCATCTATAAGAAAAGATGAATGGAATTGAAATATTCATATCATAGATATTGAATCAATTATACATGTGATAATTATAATGTAAGAAATATACATATACACATGGCTTATAAAAATTCACATATTCATAAATTCGACACAAATATGTAAAAACTTATAATAATGGAATAAAAATTAAAATTAACCTATTTTAAATATGCATACATGAAATCATAAAAAGGAACACTAGATAATCCATGTGATGCATTAATTAAAAATTCATTAATATCACTAACAAGCACAACTAGAATTATCAAGATCAAAGATGCAAGGCATACACAACATCATAAAAAAAGGTAGTCAAACATTGGACATGATAAATGGAATATTGATATCATTATAGTTATAGTATATGTAGAAACCATACTATAACCAATGTCACACATTTAAACTAATCATCAGTTGCCTGCATGCAATGGAATTAATATCAACTACAACAATCATAAAAAATAATGTGTGTGTGTGTGTGTGTGTGTGTGTGTGTGAGAGAGAGAGAGAGAGAGAGAGAGAGAGAGAGAGGAGATGAGAGAGGAGAGAGAGAGAGGAGAGAGAGAAGAGAGAGAGAGAGAGAGAGAGAGAGAGAGAGAGAGAGAGAGAGAGAGAGAGAGAGAGAGAGGAGAGAGAGGGAGAGAGAGAGAGAGAGAGAGAGAGAGAGAGAGAGAGAGAGAGATCATTTTTATTATTCAAAACTTCATCAAAATCTCAAACATATAATATGGAAAAACACAAGGAGAAGAATTTACCATAGAGAAAAAATTATTTAACATTGAAAATTATAATAGTAAATAAATATTCCATCATTGTTTTAATAAAATATTATAGAAAAATCATTCATAATTATTTTTAAAGTGTGATAAAAATAACTTTTAGTATGAAAAAAGGGTCATTTAATCAACCAACCACACTCCACAACTGGTCAATCATATTTACACATCCATCTATTCATGTAATATAAAAAATTCATTTATCCAACATAATTTGCTTCCTAATCACATAAAAAATAATAATGAATTATAAGTAATGGCCCAATATCTCATTACAATTAAAATACCAAATCAAGAATGGTTTTTTTATACATAATCAAGATAATTTTTATCCCATACATGAAATACCAAGCATCATTCATATCTACATCCACATGAAAACATATAAATCTAGCATAAAATCAACATACACAATAAAAATACACCATCATAAACACATATAAAAACACAAAAATAATATACATAATCAATATAAAATAAACAAATCACCATACACTTTCACTATGATATTGTTATTCCCTGTCGTATAGAAATGAACACGGTATATTTATCCCACTCACCTATCAATGAGTAAGACATAGTTACCCTACCTGCTATGCCAACTCGAGGACTGGTATGCATGTATTTTATTTAGTGTATTATAAGGAATATATATAATTAAATAGCTAAACATTCATAAAATGAATATATATATATATTATTGTCTTGTAAATGTGAACCTTGCTTCTTGGGATTTTAGTTCAATTCATTTTCATTCCCAAAAAAATTACACAAGGAATTAAATATCATAGTAGTTCATCTTATAAAAGAGGAATCACATTTAGATAAATGTTGAGGTGCATTTATCCATAATTATGTATGCATATAAAGAAAGTGTTTAAATAAAATTTTCATTGAATATCTTAATGTGTTGAGAAAAATAAAAAATCAAATAATAAAATAAGATTCATCCACCACATATAATGATGTCACCCAATTAATGAAATAATCATAATATATCAAAAACACATTATGGTAGAAACCATAATCATTCATAACACAACAATTAAAACTTGTTCATTAGATAGAAATAGGGAAGATAAAAAACACTTTATAGTAGTAGAGATGATCAACCAATAATACTAAAATCACCATATAAGTTAATAGACACACATTATAATAATTCTTCACTTGTCATCCAAACATTCTATATTTTTGTCCACACCAAAGTTTCAATATATGTGGGAACTCTGCCATAAGTGATGTTATTTATTTACATCTCTAGAAAATAAGAAAATCATGCAAATCAAGGATTATATTTTAGCCCAAACCTTTTTAGGTTCTTATAGAAATAATAATAATTATTCCACATTTTCAAATGGGGAACTCACACATTATTAAATGAGATATGACTAAATATTTTGAAAAAAATTTAACTCCACAGAATTAACTAGTGGTGGTGTAATTAATCCTCTAGATTCACATTTCCCACAAAGGGATCATGACCATACTAAGCATATAAATTCATCTAAGAAAATAGGAATTATGTTTTTGAACAATCCCTTAGAATAGATTCCTTCACACGACACATCAAACATAGATAAGGAGGAAAATTACCACATATACTCATAATAATACTTTTTACATAGTGTATATTCACATAATATTTGTTATCAAGGTGAAGATTTCCATTTCTTGACCCTTTTTTTTTGGATTTTCTATTCCCAAGAGATTATAATTGTATCCTCTATTCTATTACTTAAAGTGATAAAAAAAGGATGGATATGTAACAATTTTAATTAAATTTTAGTTTAGCATCAATCATTCATTAATTTGCACCTTGGTGCCAAACACACTCCCATATATAAAACTAGCAAGAAAATTCACATTGTTATTGATTTAACATTTTAGGGTTTTACATGTGTAATTCCTAAGTTAGATTAAAGGGATGATATGTATAAATCAATTAAATAATATGCAATAAATAGTAATAAATATGCATAAATAGAGACTTATCTAGAAATTTACTATCACGAATGATTTGGGTACTAAAATTTAGGGTTTGGATAGGTCTGAGTGTTTTCAATATGGTTCCAAGATCTGCTTGCTCACTGGAAAGTAGTGCCCCACATAGATAATAACACCATACTTTTGTAGTGTACTAAAAGTGGTGCTATTATCCTCTTTTCATGAATTTTCCTATTTTCTAGGAGTAGTTGTGCTTGTGTTTCTAACTCCTATTCCTGCACGCATGAAATCTAGAACTATATGTTGTTCCTAAAAAAACCTGATTTAATGTGCAAAACCTACTCATCTTTACAATTATGGTATGAGAAATAAATGTGTGTTTTTTATTAGGATAAAATAGACATCCTCAACAACCCATGATGAAGAGAGTTTCCTACATACCACTACTCTAATGAGGTATCAAACTCGATGTAGTTCTCACACCTAGTGCTTGGTGAAAGTGTAAGTTATTGCTAGAATGAGAGTGGTCTTGAATGCATTGAGTGTGATTTAACTTTTAATTCTTTAAAATTTGGGATTTGGGTTATTTTAGATGGTAGTATGCATAAGTAGGGAAGAATAAGAATCAAATACCTTAATTTTGCTTGACTTATTTCTTGTTTTGGATAGGTTTTTACATATATTTTTCATCTAGTGAATAGAGGTCAAATAGTCTTGTATTTAAAGATATCTATAGATTGTGAAAATAATAAAAAGTACTAAGGCCAACCTTAGGAGGGGGAAAACATTTTAAAATAGTATCTATTCTAGAGAGTTAGGTCAAGGGACACTAGCACCTAATAGGGGACACTAATGCCATGTGGGTTGTAGTGTTCTTAGTGTGGTGATAATGTCCACCTACTAGAATATTGGGCATAGTGGGTTGGGATTTGGGAATGAATTTCTAGGACCATGTTTGGATAACATAAGATGTCTATGGTCTAAACATTGGCTATAAAACTATGGTAAAGGCTCTATGACAGGCCTAGCAATAAGCTAGGAATAGGATAACTTAAGAAATTCTCTTAACATCCAAATACCAATTTTATGTTATTAAATTTGTCCCTGCTTTATGTTATAAATGCAACAAAGTTAACTAGATAGTATAAAGGAAAAATAAGTGTATCTGGACTTACCTTGGAAGTGAAGCTCATGTAGCTGAGTTTGAGTATGTGAATATAGTCTTGCATATGTGAAACATGATCCAAAGAAATGACCTATAATGAAACATGAAAAATCAATCCTTAAGAGATTATCAAAATAAAAATACTTTGTTAAATAAAGTAACTGAGTAAAGAGATAGGAAAGGAATGAATACACCTCATTAGGTACATGAACTAATGCATGAACCTAGTGATAACCTATGTATGAGTCTACATATGATAAAATCATTAAATAACTTGGATTGAGCTAATATATTTCTTAATAATAATATAGGTGGCTCAAGAACTCAATCCAATTTGGACTCTATCATTTCCCACCACTGCTCATTGGATCATGTTCTGTGAATAGCTTAGATAAGACTGTGTAGTCATATAAAATGCAAACATTGGTAACTTGACTTGGCTTATGACACCAAACCTTTAAGTCCCTCTTGTTTGCTTTTATGACCCTTATAAGCTTCTTTTCAATGATTCCTATTCATTCGTAGCCTTCCAGACTTGATCCTAGTTGAGCCATACCTTTTTTTACATGACTAATCCATCTAAGTCTTATTTTATCCATATTATTACTATTTTTAGAAGGGTCAAAATTGTAATCTAATTTACAAAAATTAGTAACTTAATTATTGCATATTTATTTACTTATTTTACTACTCAAACCCTTTAACTAAATTAGGAATAATACACCAATATTCTTAAAAAGGTTAAATCATTTGGTGAATCTAACTTACTTTGTTTGCGCATAGAAACCCTAAAAACCCTATGGTAAATCTCCTACTAATTTTTCCTATATTATTTTATATTTTTTACCTGCATAATAAAATAAAAAATTAGCATTAAATTAAAATGTTTTTAGTAATTTTAAAATAATTTTCTTTCAAACCCTAATTGTCCATACTAGGTCCCAATATTTTCCCAATAATTTTCTAATAAAATTCAAGTTTTTTACTAGCATATCTAACTTAGAAATTCAGTTTAAATTAAAAAATTTCATAGTAAATCTACAAATAAATATTTTTCAAAACCCTATTTGAATATACTAGGTGCTATTGCTTTAGAGATAGCACCTTACATTCTAAAAATCATATTTCAAAAATGGATCTCACTTATTTACAAATTTTTCTTACATTTGTTGAAAAAAATAAGGAGACCATTATTGGTCATATCATGCACATGAATGATGAATTTTAACATATGCTAATACAAAGATTTATTCTTTACGTTTCATGTTTATTTTTCATAATATGGGACGATGTTAAGAAAGTTATTATTAAACATGCCAAGATATATTTTGTATCATCTCCCTTAGAGCCTCTATCCCATGCCGAGTCATGTTGCATGGTCCATTTTTCTCTTCCTCAGGTTACTACCCATCACCAAAGAACCTAGTTGACACCCTTTGTCCCTCCACCACCTCAACCTATAAATTATCTTTACTCTCCTCCCATAGCTACTACTAGTCCTATACAGATAGTAAATAATGTGGTTATATCTATTACTCGATGTGATACCATGCCTCATCCACCTAATTAGGATCCCCACTACCCTCCCATTCCTTTAGGCCCAACCCACTAGCACAATTAGAACTACTTTAGAAAGCTAATGTGTTTAGGGAGATTCTCAATTAGGCACTTACTTAGACTTTTATGCCCATTAATTTAGAGATTTATTATTTTGTGTCAATGGTCAACATGCTAAAAACTATAGAAGATGCTATTAATTTTAATCATGATGACATGCCATCTCAGATAGTTATTGATCAAAATTTACCACTTTTCATACAAGTTCAAGTCCAAACTAATGTATTTAAGAGAGTTCTAGTTGATAGTCAATCTAGACTTAATATATGAAATATTACATTCTTATAGACCATGTGCATGGATATGACATCCATGCAAAAATAATATAAGAACATTAGAGGGTTTGATGATATACCATGACGTACATTGGGCACCATTTCTTTGGATAACATCGTAGGACCTAAAAACCTATCTACACAGTTCCATGTCATGCCAGATACTCCTCTTTATAATCTTTTACTTAGATGACCCTAGATACATGTTATGGTGGTAGTTCCTTCTAATCTTCTTTGATGTGTTAAGTGTCTCCATAAAGGATACATATACACATGTCTAATAGAAAACCAACCACTCAAATATTATCAAAATATAGAGTCATCTTCAACTATTTTGCTAGATGGGACACCTCATATCATAGTTTAGCCATCACCTATTTGTATTTCTCTTGATTATATACATGCATATGAGGTTGGAAAGACTAGAAATTCTCAAACTTTTCCACTTTTAATTATGTCTTCAGCTCTAGATATTCATCTAGTCATAGTAGCTTCAATCATTCTAGCTACTCCATTAATCGTGATTCCTATACCTATTATAATTATACATTCACTAACAATAGTTCCAGTAGTACTAGTTGATTCTATAGATATAATTACTATATCATTTATTGACACTCTCAAAATACAATTGTCTTCTACTACTAAAATTGATGAGAATCCCATATCAAGTTACCCCTTGTGGTAAATTCTAAGTTACCATATATACACAATGTTAATATAGATTCCCAAGCTTCTTCAAATGATGATATGACACCCACACTCATAGATGACTAATTTTGTGGGTTGAATTTTATACCATTTGAGATGACTCTATATATTTCATTAGACATCCTACATCACTATCATAATCTCGCACTACACTCACAAGATATACTCCAAATTTGTAGCCACAAATAGATCACTCAGCACATATAATTCACATGGTTACCTCTATGGATATAGAGCCAGTCATTCAAATTTAGGAAGGAATCACATAACATAAACCATAGATTATGTTATAAATGTTACTTGATCATGGATTAATCACATTACCTACAATATGACATAGATATATTAGTAGATTATTAAAGTAGGATGGTCACCCATTTTGTCTTTTTCATAAAATCATCGGCGATGATACAAACTCATGTAAAAATTTATAGTAGAGATTATATAAACTACAGGTTCAGTGTATTATTTATATTACAACACCACAACACCAACTTTTCCACTTCTACCAAATCAATCCACTACCATAGTTAATCATCCCATAGAAGAATTAACATCTCCACCACTAGATCAACCTTTAGTTCACCTTTGATAGGATGAAACCATGTACATAGCTTTTATAGGATATGATGATACTTATGATCATGGTCTTGAGGTATTTGATGATGTTAGTGATCCTTTCTTCCATCTTCATCCTCAATGAGATCTATCCTTGGACCATTTACCCCCTCTAGCCAAGTCTTTTATGTCATCAAGTACATATTAATTTATTCATATGCTTGTATATAACCTTTTTTCCAATGTTTGTATATAGAGTCTCTTCAAATTATTTTACATATTCTTCATGTGATTGATTTTACATAGCTCAAATCTTAAAAATACAAAAATATTACAACATATCAAAAACACAAAAACATTCAAATATGTCAAAACACTAAAAAAAATTGATTTTATGCATTATTCAAGTTTTACATTTATACTACCATGATATACTTACATTTTCTATTTTATGCTATTATTTGTCAATTTATCTACATTATTATGCTTCACTTGATTTCCTTTGAGTTTGTGTAGTAACATCTAGATCTTTGATTGCTTCACTCTACCCATTGAGAGGGCATCCTAATTTAGACATTTGAGACACACATCGATATACATACCCACTAGGGGAATATTATACATGACTAAACCATCTAGGTTATGTCATTCCTACACCATACACTCTAATTATCATGTTGATGTACATTATTTACTAACTTACATAGATTACTTTTTGGCATCTTACTAGTATATAAAACTTATGTATTTTTTAGAATATACCTAGTCTTATACTAACATGTCTTTCATACTTTTGATTCTTGATTTGATTAGTTATATGTGATTGTATTTCTAGTATTTACATGCTTTCCTTTCTTGATTTGCATAGCTAGATGTGATTGTATTTCTTAGTTCTTGTTTTGTATCTTATATGTGCTTTAGGACATTTGCCAGTGTACTTTAATTGTATTTATGTGTGTACCTTAGGACATTTTACAATGTCATTTGTATATACTATTTTATGTGATTGTGGCCTTCATGCCAACACTTGCTTATTCTAATTACATGTATATGTAGAATTTGAACATGCCCTGTATGCTTGCTTTCAAGTTTGACTAACATGTGCCCATGTCCTTTATTTAATTATCCCCTTGGATATTCTTATATGCTTCTTAATTATTGATTTATATGCTTGATTACTTTTTTTACTTCTCATTGTTTACAATGCCATGATCCACATCATGCATTATCTTTCTTTCTTGGATGCCATGATGGACATCATGCTTCATCCCTCCATGATAACTAAAAACTAACTAGACTTCCACTTCCAATTCCTGTTTAGTCTATTACACATGCTATTAAATTGTTATATCGATCTAGGAATAATTCTATTGATCTAAAAATATCTCAATACAAACCTTGTTATATCTTGAGATATCTTATCAATTATCATTACTATATCATGTATCTTTGCAACATAACAAACTTACAAAGCTCTTTATTCTAAGGGAAATCATTGTAGGTTATTCATTCCTACCCTTATAAGAGAGGAAAATAAATAATTATTTTTTAAAAAAGATAAAATATCCTAATGGTCAAAAAATCAACATTTAAAACACCTAAAACAACAACCAGACATCAAACTAGTCAAAACATACAAGGCAGATGGTGAACATATCAAAATAGTTACTAGATTTTTCCTAAGACAACAATGCAAAGATTAGAATACAACACTAGTGCCAGTACTATACATTTTTGGTGCTATTATATAAATATTATAAAAACCAAACTTTCTATAAGAAAGCAAAAAAGTAGGTTTAACTATAGTTTTGCACAATTATACTAGTTTAGAATCAATAATTTTTAATATACGTTTGCTCAAAAAAGCTAGATATAAGGGGAATTATTCATGGCATGATGGATCTAAATTTTAGTTTTAGATATGATAGTTGGTATAACCTTCAAATCAAAATCCATGTTTTAGACATCAGTGATTGGGGGTAATGTGTGTGGCATATTTGTTTTCTTTTATTTCTGAGTTTAGTATTACCTAGGCATTCTTAGCAATTGTGTGCCTTATTCCATCTAAAAGTTGTTAGAATCATTTTATAGTGGATTTCATACAAGCCTAACCTCTAAATTTTGGAGTGGCTTTCATATAAGCCTTGTGCACCAATTTTGAAGTGGCTTTCATACAAGCCTAATCTCCATCTTTTGGAGTGGCCAAGAGTGGCTTAGTTTCTAGCATACATTCAACTATCCATGCCAACATTTTTATATTACAAAGCATTAATGGGATTCAAGATACATCTCATATGAAAAACATTTCATATTGGTATTAGTTCATAGCTTCCCTTCGTGAGGTAATGATGGAACCAAAGGACTAGCTAGCCTTTGTAATCTTGAACCACCTATTTAGAGGGATTGAACATATATTTCAAACATTGATTAACACATGCATGCTTAAATAGATTCACTTAGTGGGTAATGATGGAGATAAAGGACTAGATAGCCTTTGTATTATTGAGCCACCTACTGAGAGGGATTGGGTACACAATCTAAACATCGATTAACACATGCATGATTACATAGCTTCACTTAGTGGGTGATGATGGTGATAAATGGCCAACCTTTGCATTCTTGAGCCACTCTCAAGGAATTTAGAACTCAACTCCATTTTTTAAATCACTCTTGGTACAACATACCCAACATATCCAACATATCCAACATCACTCAGCATCACAACAAGTTTTGTATTGGTCTATGTACCTGGTGAGGTGTATTCATTCCTTTCTCTTCCTCTCTCTCTTACCCAAATTTATACATTCTTATTTTATATATAGTGTATTTAGTAAGAACTAATATACTTTTTATTTTTCTTGAATATTCATACTTCATAGTGTGTTCTATCTATGCACACCTAGTATCACATAGCTTCATGAGCTTCACCCTTGCAAGTAAGTTCAGGTACACTTTCTATTTTTCCTTTATCCTAGTATTTTGTTTTTTTCATCATTAGAATAAATGGGGGGAAAATTTAGTCATATAAAATGCAAAAATTGGTAATTTGAGTGTGGCTTGTGACACCCAACCCTTATGTCCCTCTTTCTTGTTCTCATAACCCTCAAAGGCATCTTTTCATTGATTCTTAGTCATCTATAGCCTTCCAAACTTGATCCCAATTGAGATAGACCCATTTTTCCATGAGCAATCCATCTCCCTAGGTCCCATAATCTTAGGAAAATAGTGCCACACTTAGAATATAGTGATGGTAGCATTCCTATCTACTTTCAATGCTCCTATCTAAATGCATTTTTGACCCTAACAGTCAGTTTAATTTGATTCCCCATCCTTCTCCTTATTAGACTAATGTGAATACATTCAACCCATGACTAATAGATCTATATAAAATCCCATTCAAAGATCATTTGTAAAGGGTTAGCAAATATCACTAAGCAAGCAAGAATACAAGCAATACTACTCAAGCAATCTTCCTTATTCTATACATACAACCAGTTAATATACTTATAAGCTTAATCAAATCCTTACACTAGTCTCTACCCACCTAAAGTACATCTAGTTTATAATTTTTCATATTCATACACTCAATTGCATAAAACACATTAAATGGGAGAGCTACAAATGGCTTGATCCCTCTTTGGAGTATTAGTATGTAGGCAGTGTGCCCACACAAGGGGTGTGGATACACATTCAGTGAATCTTACCAACACTAAACCCACCCCTTTTTCTCAAAATTGGTCAAATAATAATGGAGTATAATGTTTTAATAGAAAATACATTCCACATGGATCTCTATAAACTTCTAATAATTAAAACTTCATGGACAAGGTCACACAAACCTAGCAAACAAAACCCAAAAAGCTCAAATCTTCAGCACAATAGTGTTAGAGGCAGACTACAACATTAGTTCCACTCTTGTACACTTTTATTACTCCCATCCAATCATAGAATGAAGTTTAGATCTTAGTTTATAATAGTGTCCTAGGCCTATATAGTGAATCTCAGACCCTGTCTCATCTGTATCAGCTAATTTCTAGCTAAGTCCTATTTTCTCCATCTTATTACTATTCTTAGAAAGGTCAAAATTTTAATCTAATTTATACAAATAAGTATATTAATTATTACATATTTATTTATTTATTTTATTTTTTAGACCTTTTAACTAAATTAATAATAATACGTCAATATTCCAAAAAAGGTTAAATCAGACTATAAGTGTGTCTATCCCTCTCATATGGGTGGATCAATAACTTAATTAGGCCATGAATTTATCATTTCACACCATTTTGAAGTATATGAATCTAAAATTTAAATATAAAAAGTGATTAAAGTATCTAACTAGGTATATCTAATTATATATGTCAGCTTCGTAGCCACTCAAGCACATTAAGTAGATCTGGGCCACTCTAGAATGCCAACCACCATAGATAAGGCATGAAACAATTTACATCATGGAATGTGATAGAAAGTGTATATAAGATAGAGAATGAAATAGAGTTTTCCATTCCATCTAATAAACATGTGTGCAATTGGGTATATGTAAACTATGTCTCATGCACATGTCCCTAATCTAATATCTAAGTATAGTAATTCTGAACTGAGTATGTAATAAATGAATCTATATATCTAAACTAAATGTGGGAGTGATCATGCCATACATGATTCCCATAAATATGCATAATTGGTATGAATTTGAGCTGAAATGAGGATATCTGAGTAAAATTTGAACATAATTGTCAAACCTATGATTGTATCTATGTAAATCTATATTGTACCTAGTTTAGTAGTCTAGCTAATTTGGACTATCCTAAAGCTAGGCATAATTAATAGTATCACCTTGTATTAAATAGTATCACCATATGGTTTTAGTGTCTCAATGTGGGTGCTAATGTCTATTTGATATGAAATCTAGGTGACTAAACTACTTTTTGAGTCTCTATTTTTTCCCATATTTGATTTATGAAACTAAGCCTGTGTGCTATAAATAATCTATGACTTAAAAAGTAGGAGCCTAATCTCTATGACAAAACCTTGTGAATTACCTCTCTTTTGAGGGTATTTATAGAACATGTGTAATAAATCTCCTCAAAAAAATTAGCTCTGTAAAATGTGTTAGTCAAAGCATATGCATGATATTTTAATACAACATGAAAACATAACATCATAATATAAAATTATCTTAGCATGAGTAGGTAATGTAATATGTATGTTATAATCTAGCATTGTACAAGGGTTTAAATATAGATGTAATCAATGTGTAACATCAAATTTGAGTAACTACCTAGAGGGATGGGGCACAATGTCCATCATGACACCCAAGTAGGAAGGGTTGATACATGAGGTCCCTCATGGAATTGAAAACTGATGTGTATGTAATAATAAAATATAAGTATCATGGTGAAGAAGAATGCAATGAATAATACATATAAGCACATGAGGCACACAAAATTAGGCCAATGGGCCATAATGCAAGGGATATAGGCACATGTCACTAAATCTAATAATGAATACATACAAGGACATGATCAAATGTCCATATACGCAATAAAAAATTAATTTGGATTAGATCCACATGTAAGGACATTTCCAAATGTCGACTTATACAATCAAGAAAGCAAACCACAAGAGATATGGGCATATGTCCAAGGTATACAAAAATGTAAGTGGCATAAAACCAATAAACAATGGTATATTCAAATGACCTTGAATAGAAGAAATATAAAAAACACAATCAAGTCTAATATAATAACACTAGAAATGAAAACATGTATAACTATGTAATATAAATCTATGTAAATGCTAAGATGTACATATACTAAGTCTAACTAGTGATAGTCAGAAAAACAAATATGTGCAATAAGTAGAAATGATCAATATCAATATATATCAATTTATAAATTGTAATATATAGTATGTAAAGATAGAACCTGGTAGTAGCAATTGTTTAAGATATTACCTTGAGTGGATGGATGTATCAAATCAATAAACTTGGATTAGTGTGTATTCCCCTAGTGGGTAGATGATAGAAAGTCTAGATCAGTGTAGTATATTTGAGTCTTGCATGTAATCTATAAGCACTCAAAAAGAACATGTGAACCTTATGTGTATGATAAAAACTGACTATACTAGTATATCTAACATATGTAATATATGGAAAATAGTAGAGATGTAAACATAGCCATGCATACAATTTATAAATTTTGTGTTTTCTAAGTAATATTTGAATGTTTTTATATTTTGACATGTTATATTATTTTTGTTTTTTTAGGATATAAGCTATGTACAATCAAATGAAAATAAATTATGTACAAGGAGTGAGAGAGAAGTATGTACAAGAGTAAGAACCACACTAACCAATGAGTCTCATGGGAGACTCACTATCACCATGGCCTATGTTGATTAAGGTAATTATGATCATGCATGTGATGTGAAAGGGAAATTATGAGCCCATGATCTACTATGTGAAGTAATTTATGTCTGAATCTACCTTTGAAATGATACTATGACATTGTGTCACTGACTATGATGCAGTATGAATTGTAGTGGTCTAGGAACCCATCTAGTAGAATAAAAAGTTATAGGTGATGTAAGTTCCCTATGCTAAAAATCCTTAGAACCCAATAAAATTGATCTTGACATGAACTGAGTAGAGGAAGGTCCTATAGAATCTATAATGTATCAGTGATTTAGGGGTCTCTCTAGTAATGGTCTCTATGGGAGAGTATGTGTATGTGTAGATACCACAGGAGTAGACCTAGCCTACACTGATGAATCTAATGAAATTTATGATGTGTGCATAGGAGATATGCTATTAGTTGTAACTGATAGCTATGTAATACTTGGTAATGGTGATGTCACTATAACTAGTGTCTATGTTGAAATTTTAGTTGGAAACTATGCTAGAATTATCTATGAGATGGAAAGAGGATACTCATATGGGACACCCTCAACCTTAACTACTTGATTTACATGTATATACTTTAGGATTTGGTGTACTATATATGGGATGGCTTGAAGCTACTATAACCATGGCTTAGAAAATAATATATTGAATACACCTGCACTAGGTACTACTAGGAATCAAGTGGCTATTTGTAATAGTCCAACCTGTAATGGTATCACAATCTCCCTAATGGATCTCTAAATGTGTCCACTAAAAACACTAATGATTATATCTATGGGGAATATATCTCACTATATATAACCTAAGTACTATAAAAATGTCATAGTCCACATGTTTATGTTTGACCCATTGTCAACCATAACACTATGAATAGGATGGTGGTCTATGTATGCTCCTATAAAGAATGAATATGAATCTATGTCATCATCTATAATTTCCACTCAAAAAATGTAACCAGTGGTCTTGGTGGCACTATATTGTGATACATGCTAATAATATTATTCAAGTGATGTGTTTCCTCTATAACTATGTGATAATAATGTGGTGGTGGATTCACCTAATATGTATAGTAAACATCTGATGTTTCCCATGCCTCATTCTTTGTATGATTTGGGAATGGATTTGAAAATATCTTTAGTGCCTTAGCCTCTATTTTTTATTATTTTTGTTCCTTTATGGGTGTGTGCACATCAATAATATTAACCTCAATTAAATTTTGTATCTAGTGTTTTAGGCTAATGCATTTGTTTGTCATGTGGCCTAGTGCCATATGATACTCATAAAATGTGTTTGAATCATAGTTATTTGTAAGAGGCCATATTGTATAAACCTATTTAATTGGAGGGGGATATATGAAATTTATAAGACACATAGGGTCAACCTAGACCTATTTCACACTATACAAAATCCCTAGATCAATATAAATACATGAATTTTAGCCTTTTATCCACTACAAGAAAATCAAATGTAAAATACACAAACAAGCTTAGAATAAGTGCAAAATTAAGGTTATTGATCCCTATTCTAGCCTAATTTTATATACAATCATCTTCAAAAACCCTAATCTAATGATACATAGATTTTTAATCTCAAACCTCTTTTAAAACACTCAAGTTGACACTCATACTAGAATTCACTTGTACTTGCATCAAAACCTAGAATGGGAGAACTACATCAAGCTTGATCCCCTCTTGTGGTGTTGATATGTAGGAAAATCCCAACATAAAAGGGTGTTGAAGATGTCTAACCTACCATGTTAACATCACACTTTTGATAAATATGCTCTATAAATACCCTAACAACATGGAAGTTTAGGGTTAAATCACAAATCAGTCAAAAACAATGCATAGATAGTAAATCATGGCTCATCCACATAATCACATGAAGATCAAACTCAACTACATATTCAACTTGAAGATCACATCATTTATATACAGGGGACATTAACATGATAATGAGGACACTATCATAGTGAAGTACTATCCAAGGTACTAAGGTACTATCTTAAAGGGGTTTTGACACCTAAATCCTATTTAAAACACCTAGATTAGTTTCTATACTAGATTTTAGCCCCTGCATCATCCATCTTAGTTAGCATCTAATTAAGTACTTATTTGTGTCATTCATTTCTATTTATATAAATATCATATTATATCAATTATTGCACAAATTAGTGGCTATATTTATTGGATATTTATTCTATGATTTATTATACTTAGACCCTTTAACAAACTAGGGTTTACATTCTATACATTCCTTAAAAGTTAAATCAATATACAAACACATACACACCTATACATATGTATATGTATGTGTTTATATATACATAGATGTGTGTGTATATGTATGTTTGTGTATATGTATTTACATGATCTAATATGAAATAATCAAAGGATTAATGGAAAAAATCATGATCCCTAATCATATTAATTAGATCAATTAATCTTTCTAATCCCAATTATTATTTAATGATGGGACTAAGAAGGGGCTTAATCTAGGTGGGATATTACACACCCTCTCTAATTCTAGTATGGCGATGCCCACATTTATAATATATATTCATGAATTAAAATTCTCGATTTAGTAAATCCATCAAGTCATCAATGCACATAAATGGGAATGCATACTTGATTATTATCTTGTTAATAAGTTTAAAATGTATTCATATGTGCTATTTTATTACATTTTTTAGTTTTTATTATGTAATTACTATGCATGGGCTTAAGATTTATATAATAAATTCTCTCTCCAAAAATTCTTGCACTTTCCATTGTAATTATTATTTTTCTATGGGTGTTAATTTATAGGTGCCATTTCTTAGCAAAACTTTTATAGGGACAAATCCATGTGATGATGATATTTCACATTGGATATAACCCATATAGTAGATTGTTGAAAAATATTCTCTTTCAACTCATCTAATATCCCCTTGACTTCATGTGGATGTGTTTCCTTATCTTGTATTTCACAAGTGTTCTCCTATTACACTAGCTTCATAATGAACACATATAATGCATTGTATTTTTCTATCTCCCTTTTTAATTCATTTATTCACACTATCAATGTGTGCATCCAAAAGTTTCTAGATTAAAATATAACACTATGTCACATCTATTTTAAATTACATCCGCATATTCTTCAATATGCATAAAAAATGAGTTTATCTAGATGAAATTAATAAAAATTTTATTTTTGAACTTATTTAACCCTAAAATATAGATGAAAAAATATAGGGTTAAAGGGGTAGAGATATCCTAGGGCACAAGGGTGTCAACCTATCTTTATCATAGGCCAATTAATTTGAAAACTTAGATAAACATATACTAAATTTATTATGATAAGATATGATTAAAAAAATAAAAATTAAAACTATGATATATATTGTAATGATAATGAAAAAAAGATACTAAACTAGTTTTGATGTTAATATATATCTGCATCTAAAACATGAATAAATAAGTTTGGAAGTATATTATGGATAAATCATCAAATTATAGATAAACCACTTCTATGACCTTAGACACTTGTATCATCCTTAGACATTTGTATTGATGCTTCTATCTAAACTAGATACATGTGTATTATATGGAATACCTATTGGATATAAATGTGATAACCTAAAATAATTTGGGTTGTGTGTCACCTTCTCTCTAGTGTGTTTAAATATGGATTATGGGTTATCACTCCTTGTCAAATAATAAACCCTAGTCTTTCATCTTCATAGTGGCTATGGAAAAAATGGGTTATTGGGAAAATGATGTTGAGCTACCCAAAAAACCCCTCTATCAATGAACACTGCCTACATAGATAATACTCTGAATATGGTCTCAAACTTATGTAGTTATCCCCTATGTATTGTCTTGTGTGTGTATAAGGATGTGGTGTGTGATAAGGAAGTATATAGAGTGACTCAACTTTTAACTTGGAAAATGTGGCTCATGGGATTATCGTTAAGTAATTTAGACCTATATGTTATCCCTATGACTAATATGGAAATAAGGGATAATAGGGAAGCTTTGCTCACTTAAATTATTGATAGAATGCCTTTAGTAAGTTACGTTGTGAATTATTTGGTCTTTATTAGGTTAAGAATGAATGAGAATTGAACATGTATTTATATCAATTCCTTTGGATAATATATTTCATTAAATCACTTAGGTTGACCATATGAATATATTTCATTTGTCAATTGGATGCCTTTACGACATTAAACACTTGCATTGGGATAGGACACTTGGATTGACATAGGTGTCTGACTAAAATGCAAGTGTCTAGGTAAATAAAAAATAGGCATAGGTATATAACTTGTAGAGATAAAATATATGTAAGTTCATAACATTTTGAGCATGATGGAAGGTTTGAGTCATCAAAATAACATTGGTCAAATTAAGAAAAAAGGGATCATTATGTGAGAATGCCTAATAGGCTATTTGAGAGAGATTAAAGAATGAGAAGAGAAAAAGGAGGTCATATTTAGTTGAGTGAGTAACATGTGTCTAAGGGTGATCATAGATTCAAGGTATCTGAGTTGGTTTTGGGTTACCTAGGGGTTGGAACCTCCTTGCAGGTTGGAGCTTGTTAAAAGACTAGTTGAGTTAGTGCTTGACTAAGGAGGGTTTGGTGCCTCACTAAATTTTTTATTCATTTATTATATTAATTTAATCCAAGCTATGCATTAGTGAGTTTTATTAACCAATAGGGTTACCCACATAAATTATTTGTTCTCATGTTATTTACTTTCATAGATTCTTGTGTATGCACTAACTGATGTATGTATGTAAATGAATGATTCATGAATGTTAAGTGAAATTAAATGATTGCTTCTAGGTAAATAATTCAACACCCCCTATTAGTATATATAATTATAATATTTGGTATTATATTAGGTCCTTTGAAGGAGGTCGTATAGCCTAAAGGAGATTATAAGATGGCTAGTCAAGTATGAGGTGGTTTTTCTACAAGCAAAGCTCCACTATTTAATGGATCCAATTATGCTTTCTAGAGTGTCAACATGAGGACATATCTGATGTCTCAAAGTCATTATTTTTGTAAGTTAGTCTTAGAAGGATATACTTCACCCCTATCCCTCCTATAGATACAACAGACAATAAGGCTAGTGATAATAACTCAAAAATAATGAATGGTATTATGTGTGGCCTCTATGAGGAAGAAATTGTGAAGGTGATGCATTGTATGCTTACCAAATAAATGTGGGAAAATTTGATTATTATTCATGAGGGAGACTCCAAGATCAAAATTTCCAAGTTTTAAACCCATAGAAGACAATTTAAAAGTCTAAAAGTGAATGAAGATAAGACAATTACAACCTATTTTTTGAACGTTGATGAAGTGGTCAACATCATAAGAGGTCCAAGTGAAGAGCTGAAAGAGTCTAATGTTGTTCAAAAGGTTTTTAGATATATAATTCCCAAATTTGATTCTAAGGTATTTTTATTTGAATAAATTCAAGATCTAGATAAGTTAGAGATGAATGTACTTCATGAAACCCTAACAACTTATGAGATGAGGACAAGTGAAGAAAGACCTAAAAAGAAGGAAGCTTCATTCAAGGTAGAAAAAAAGTCAAAGGAGAAGACAAAAGGAAGAAATTCAAAGATAATTATGAATATGATATTGATGATGATGAGTTGATAACTATGTTTACAATAAAGTTGAAGATAGGCTCAGGTAAATACAAGGGCAAATCACCTTTTTAATGATTCAATTGTGAAGATATTGGGAACTTTATTAACAAGTTCCCTCATAATCATAAGTATAAAGTTGATGAATAGAATTATGAAGGTCGTGATGATGGTAAAAGTTCATATAAGTCCAATAAGATTAGAAAAATATTTAGAAGGTATGATGATAAGAAGAATATTTTCAAAAATAAAAGAAGTTTCTACACCAAGGAAGATTGTAGCTCATCTGATGAGAGTGAGAGACTTGATTTTGAGAGTGACCATGAAGGTGATGGCCTTTATGTCAATGAATTTATCTTCATGCCTAAATAATCAATATTCTCAAATCCATAAGAGTCCATATGGATTGGAGGTGGTATTGGTGATTTAGATGGAGATAAGGTGGACTTTGAGGCTGAGTTGATGAATAATATAGAAGAACTCAAGATGGTAAAGAATAAGAATAGGGTGATGAGGTCTCTTATCAAATATTATGAGGATAAAATTAAATTATTTGAATATAGACTAAGTAACAACTCCAAGGAAATCAATAGTGTGTAAGATGGGAGAAGAAGAGCCGCATAAAAAATTTGAAACTAGTTTTTTCCTACCTTGTAGGGCCCTCTGAGTGTGACTGGAGTGATCATGGATCCAATGGAGGCTACTACCATTAGTAGTGCCTCTGGGGACCTAAACCTGAAGCTGAATCTAATAGAGGGCATTCCCTCCAATAAATGGAAGAAAGTGTTAACAAGTGAAAAGACGTGTTTCACTAAAAGCATGTCAAGCTTCCATATCAAAAATGATTCCACTGAGGGTACAACCCTGGATATCCTAGATGATCTGGTTGAGGAAATCATGGCAACCATGGACCTTACATTGGTAGGTAAGTTTTTCCCCTTCCATCCTAATATTGAGATGGTTATGAAATGGGTTTTGTCTCTGTGGAGAATTAAAGGTAGTGTTTCGATCATTATTATGGGAAGAGGCTTATTCGTATTTAGATTTACGAATAGGGAGGATATGATAGCTACTCTTGTTGGAGGACCATGTTTGTATGGTCCACATTCACTTGCCTTGTGTTCGTGGAAACTAGGATTTGACCCCAACTCAGACCTCAGTAAGTCTGCTCCTGCTTGGGTAAGATTGCTAGGGTTCTCATTGGAATTATGGGATGATTTTTTTTTACGGCTATTAGCAACTCTATTGTCCAATACGTCACTATAGATCATACAAACAGAATGCAATCTAGATGTGTGTATGCTAGATTGTGTGTCAATGTTGAGATTAACCAGACCCTCCCCACATCTATAGAGTTAAACTCTAAATATGGGACTTGGACTCAGTCGATCATATATGAAAATGCTACCACTTTCTGTCAAATATGTAGAAAAAGGGACATATAATGACACAATTTAAGTTAAAGAAAATGGGAAGGAAAGATGATTCCCCAGTTGAAGGTGAGGATCAGTCTCACAAACCAAAAAAATTTGGTAGTCAGGGAATGGAGGGTAATGTAAAAAACCTTGATAATACTGAAAAGGTAAGGGATAAGGCTGGTACGGAGGAGGTCTCTGGTAATGGGGAAAAATCTGTCCTAGAGGAAAATAATAAGGTCTTGGACAGTGATAGTTGTAAGGTTACAATAGACACAGTCAAACCTTTAGATCAACAGACCAATATGTCTGAGGAAGGAGAAATATTTGTCCAACTGATAGATAGGGATAATGCAGAAGGCAAAATGTTAAGTGATGGGCAGGTGGAACTAACTCCAAAAATAGTAGTTCTTGAGGGAGAAGTAACCTTACATTTAAACACATATATTTTACATGCTCTGGAAGTCAGTGACCAAGTAGACAATTATTCAGTAGCAAGTGAAATAGGACAAAATGGTAGTAGCAATGAACAGGATGAATGGGTTACCCCAAAGAAAAAGAATCGCAAAGGTAAAAAAAATTTAGATGTTGGCACCGATCCTAAACAAGGGAGACCAACCCTAAGAGAAACAAGATAAAGAGAGATTGCCAGGGAGATTGCTAGTGGTAAATAAAAAACATTGGAGACCCATCCCCTCAAATCCTCTAAATGAGAATTTTATCTTGGAACCTAAGGGGATTTAACAGTCCTTCAAAATAGTTTGAGGTTAAAAATTTCATTCTAGATAATAAATTAGATATTTTATTACTCTAAGAAGTCAAGATGAATGAGGAGAGTTTTAAGAAAATAGCTGACTACATATGGCTTACGGCTACTTTTTGCATTAGTTCAACTGAAGGGGCTTTAGGTAGGATTGTAGCTATGTGGAATAGTGCTAAAATTTAGGGATCTCTTATTGCTTATAATAAACATTTTTTGATTATCAACTTCTCTTTGTCTTCCTTGAACTAGTCATTGATCAATGTCTACGGCCTGAATAACAGAGCATTGAGGCAAAATTTATGGATAGATTTGAGCAGCTTCAAGATTAACTCCCAGAACACTAGATGGATGCTAGCTAGATATTTTAACACTCTATTATACCCTTCTAAAAAATATGGTGGGATTATTGATTACTCTGATAGCATGTTCGACTTTGCTGAATTTAGAAATGATTGGGGACTATTGGATATTGAACTGCAAAATCAAAATTTCTTCTGGTCCAATAGAAGAAGAGGAGATCAAATGATTCAAGTCAAGTTAGAAATATTTCTTATCTTGAGTAACTGGAATGATTATCATAATATGCATGTGCAGGCTTTTCCTAGAACCATGTCTGATCATTGTCCAATCTTCCTCATTTAGAGAGATCAGGGACAATGTGGTCCTTTCCCCTTCCATTTTGAAGCTATGTGGACCAAAAAAAAAGACTTTAGACAAATGGTGGCTCAATGGTGGAAAATTCATATCCAGGGCACTCCTATGTTCAAATTATTCAAAAAACTCCAGCATATCAAACAAGAAGTTTATGGATGGAATAGATATAGTTTTGGTCAGGTCTCTCATCAAAAGAAAAACATAGCCAGAAAAATCACAGATATCCAGTAGTGGATGGCTCAAGGTGATGACTCAGAAGCCACTTCTAAAGAAGATAATGTCCTAACTTCTGAATGGAAAAATTTTATGGACAAAGAAGAGGTTTTTTGGAAACAAAAATCTTAAGTTCAGTGGCTCAAAGAGGGGGACAGGAACACGGCCTTTTTTCATCTCTCAGCCATGAAACACAGTAAGACCAACTCCATAACAAAGCTATGTTTGGATAATGGAAACATTATAACTGAAGATAATGAGATAGGGGAACAAGCTAGGGTAATCTTTCAGAATTTGCTTACTGAACAAAATAATGAAGATGGGAATGATGGAACTATGAACCAATTCATTGATAAAATACCCTGTTTGATAACTGAGGAAGACAATATGGAGATGTTAAGGCCCATATCTAAGGAGGAAGGCCATGCTATTTTATTCTCTATGGGTGCATTCAAAGCCCTGGGTCTTGATGGCTTTCATCCTATGTTCTTCCAGGAATATTGGGATATAGTGGGATCAAATCTTGTTGCTGCTGTATGAGACTTTTTCAGATCAAGTAAACTTTTGAAACAAGCTAATAATACTTTCATAGTAATTTTTCCTAAAAATTCATAGCCCACACACCTTATGGATTTCAAACCTATTAGTCTATGTAACACTATTTATAAGCTCTGCACTAAAGTGCTGGTTATGAGGATCCAACCTTTATTAGACAAAATTATTTCCCCTACCCAAAAAGGCTTTGTCTCGGGCTGACAAATTCTTGATGCTGTGATCACCACTCATGAGACTATTCATTCTATGGACAAGAGTAGAATCCCTGGTATGGCTCTTAAGCTAGACATTTCTAAAGCATATTATAGGGTCTCATGGACTTTTCTATTTTAAGTCATCAAAAAATTTGGGTTTAATGATAAAATGTCTTGCCTGATATGGAATGTTGTCTCTTCTACAAAATTTTTAGTTCAAGTCAATGGGGTCCCTAGAGGGTTATTCTGTTCTTCAAGAGGAATACGCTAGGGGGACCCTCTTTCCCCTTACTTATTAATCATAATGGTGGAGGCACTGGCAAGATACATACAAGCTGATATAGCCTCTAAACATTTAGTGGGCATCAAACTGCCTCCTCCCTTTATCCTATTGTGGTGCAACAATTTATGGATGATACCATTCTTTTTGGCATCTCCTCGGTGATTGAAGCTAGGAGATGGAAGAATATCTTAAACAACTATGCCATAGAGTCTAGGCAAAGCATAAATCTCTAGAAAAGCAATGTGTACTTCTTCAATACTCCTAATGACCTTAGATAAATAATCATTGACATACTTGAATGCATTGAAGATGTCCTACCAGCTACCTATTTGGGTCTTCCCCTCACAGTCAAAGAGGTATCTCCTAGTTTTTGGAATGGAATTTTGGAAAGAACTCAGAAGAAACTTCTTGGTTGGAAAGGGAAACTTCTCTACAGTGCTAGCAAACTACAGCTTCTTCGGGCCTCTCTTCAAGGGATTCCTACCTACTTCCTGTCTCTCTTTAAAATTCCTACATATTTTGTTGATAAATTATAATAGATTCCAAGGAAATTCTTATGGATGGGACTGGAAGATAAACAAAGAATGCCTTTAGTCAGATGGGAAAAATTGTCTTTCGAAATCACATGGTGGCCTCAATATTAGGTATATCAGGAACATGAATAAATCCCTTCTCTCCAAAATTAATTAGAACCTGATTCAAAAAAATAATGATTGGGGGGGAATAATGTATGCCAAATATATGCATAGCACTGATGGTTCCAACTTTCTTCAACATATGGGGTTACCCCAGGGATCTGTGATATGGAATAAAATGCTAAAAAGTAAAAGCCTTCTTAAGCAAGGAATTAGATGGAAACTAGGAAATGGCTGGCATATTAAATTCTAGAATGATATTTGGTTAAAGGACAAGGCTCTCATCACATAAGGAAACTATGGATAAATTTTTGACATTGCTACTCAATTTTTTGGAGATAGAGTTAGTGATTACATGGATAATAACAATGGCATGAGGAGTTGGAAAAATCTATTGGATTGATGTGTTCATCAGCCTAAGCTCTTCCCTAGAGTTCTAGAGATTTAGTAGTTGATTTAGGGGATCAAAATCCCTCTCTTCCCACATGAAGATGAATAGTACTGGTGGCTAGATAAGAATGTATGATTCTCTATCAAGTCTATTTATCAATTGTTGATTCCTGAGGCTCAAAATAATGAGTTATGGAAAAAGGTTTGGAATTATAAACTTATACCAAAAATTAATATGTTTTGGTGGGATGCTACTCATAACAAAATCATAACACAAGATAACCTTTATCAGAGAGGGTTTACCCTGGTCAATAGATGCTATTTGTGATGTTCAAAAGAGGAAATAGTTTCTCACCTTTTCATTCACTGTGATTTTGATTGGGAACTATGGGGCATAATCCTAAATAACTTTGGTATTGAGTGGGTCTGTAACTTTGACCTTAAGGAAGTTATCATCAGCTGAAATCCTACCTTTACCAATCCCTGGCTCATGGAATTATGAAATCAAACTCTTCCCTGTTTGAGTTAGATTTTATGGAATGAGTTCAACCACAAAATTTTAAGGGACACTGCTAGAAATGCCTCTCTAGTGTTTCATTCTTTTATTAAGACTCTTTTGGAAAGTGTCACCACTACCCATATTCATTCTATGGAGAAACCCCTAACTCAAGTAGAAAATAAAATTGTAGCTAAATGGAAGGTTCTAAACCATATTCTAGCTTATAATAATTCCAAAATTCTATAGAGACTTAATACTAAATGGATTTGGGTTGGGGAGTATAGTTGGTTGGTTAGGTATTTTTGTTGCGGCTCTGCTGGTCAAGTGTTTGAATCCCCCCGGCCCCGTGGTACCGGTATTAGTCGTGTGTAGCCAGCGGTGCCGGTCACGTTAAAAAGTTTACTCGGCTTTAATAAAAGTGGATAATACTAAATAGATTCCCCCAAAGCCTAACTAGATGAAACTTAACTTTGATGGGGCCTCCAAGTCTGATGGTAAAGCTAGTGGAGGGATTATAAGAAATGACAAATGATGGATGATTGTTGTCTATGCTGGTGGAATAGGCTATCAGAGCAATAACTATGCTGAAGCAATGGCTCTCCTATGGGGTTTAAAATTGGCTATATCCCTAGGTATAAGGAACTTGAGTGTACAGGGGGACTCTAAAATGGTCATCGATGCAGTTAATAAAGCATTGAATGTGGGAATTAAGCTAAAAGATATCATTAGGGATATCTAGTTTCTTTTATAAAAGTTTTCCAGAGTGGATATTTCACATATTTACAGAGAGGGAAATAGTGTTGCTAATGTCTGTGCCAATCTCGGCCAACAATTTTCAAATTGGTGATGTTAGCGCCAAGTAGTTCATATTCTTTTAAAAATTAGGGATATTATCCAAAAGAAAATGAATTGTTAAGGATGAGTCAGACATATGAGAAGGATAGCTCTTTTAGGTGATCCATTTGGAGTGTGCCGATGTGGATCTCAGAGTTTGATGCCTATTGTACTCTTTTGATAATCATTCATGATTTATTGTACTAAGGTGTAAAGGCACGTGAACTTTATTATGGAGATCATTGAGAAATGATTTTTAAGCATGGGAGGAGTAAACATCATCTCTAGATGATATTTTGAATTATGTGCTATCAAATTATCATTATGCATATTTGGGAGCAAGGGCTTATAACCACTTTAACTACAAAGGTTAAAATTGGGAACTCTATAGGTCTAGTCAGTAAATCCAAAATGGGGGGAGACAAAATTTGAATGAAACTAGTCTCTTGCTATGAGTTCAAAGATAATCTGTTGGTTTGGCACTACTACAAAGAGGGGGGATTAGCCCCTACCTAGAGAGGCTCAATGGGTTTGATGAAAAATTGTCTAAGCAATTCGTAAGGTCTTGGTTAAATACGTGAGTCACTATTGGAGGAATCAGCTTTGAGATTTCTAAAAATGTGATAGCTATGGCTACAGGCATGTCTAAATAGAAGATGAAGCTACAAAGGAAAATAAAAATCATGGACCTCTCCAACCATAAACTATTCCTAGGAGAAGGTGAAGAACTGGTTCCTTACCAAGAAGGATTCGATCGAGCTAAATTACCTAAGCCATGGGACGGAGTGTACTTCATCCTCATGAAGTATTTCACACTCGAAGGGTGATTCACTAGGTTAAATAATTACCACCTTCCCCTTTTAAATCACTTCAGGCATAATGCTCTCATCAGTTTTCCCTTTTATCTGCTCTCCTCCCTAGAACATTCTGTCCTTAGGGTGAGAGAAAAAATGGAAAAAACTTGATATGAATCCTATCCCCCTCCATTAGGGCCTCATTTTCTATCTATATAATTTCCACTATGCCCTTGAGCCATCTAAGGCTATTAGAATTGATAGCAGGGATATTTCTTCTAATCCTTTGGCTGGTGATGCTGTCGATGAGCCTTGTCTTTCCCATGTTTCTACCAAAACTAAAGAAGTCTCCTTCTCTACTCCCAAGGAGACCCCCATTGACACCCCTAGCTCTTTTGTGAGCATGAAGGACAAGAAGAGGAAGTTTTATGCTGGGGAAGAGAGTATTAGGGGGACCACTGTGGGGACCCATAAAAATCCTGGTAGGACCACTGGGTGTTAAGGTGGTAAATCCTATATGTCTACCAAGGTTAGTAAGCAGGGCTTCTCCTCCAGAGTTCAATAGTCAGGGTGGATTATTGGCAAACTTGATCCTAAGGATAGGATTATTGACTATTCAAAGAGCACCTTGGAGGAATCCAACCAGGAGGAAGAGTCCAAGGAATTGGAAGTTTAAGAAATCTCTGAGGATACTGAAGGTAAGTAGGAGATAAGGGAATTTTAGGATACTATGGAGGATGGTGCTGACATTGTGGAAAATGCTGACAAAAAAGGAAAAATGTATGTGGAGGAATTTTATTAGGAAACCGAGATCGAGATTGGTTTAAAAGCTAAAATTGCTACACTGAAGGGTCACATTCAAAAACTAGAGTAGGCTCCAAAATTCTATTATCCTGAACATGTCTATGTTGAAGGAATTGGGTAATACTGCACTTATTGTCAATGTGGAGAATACTTAGAAACTAAATGACCTCCTCAAATCAATGGTTATGTAAGGAGAGATCTCTCTAACTCTCCTTTTTCTATTTCTTTTTGTTTTGTTTGTTATGTCTATTGGTACTCTGATAGTGCCATCTCTTTTCAGAAGGCATATTATTGTTTGATTGCCTTCTTGTTTTCTCTACTTCTAAAAGAGTTCAGCCCCTAGTCTGCCACCTTATATTATAAAAAAAAACTACAAGGAACAAGAGGAAATTTCAAATATATGGAGACTCAACTTGAGATTGTGACTGTTAGTCTAAAGACCAAATAAGAAGCATGTGAAAGGTATGTAACTAAAGTGGAGTCCTTAATAGATAAGTTGGATAAGTTATAAAATAAGGTTACGTCCTTTATGAGGTTTAAAAATAATACCACTAATTTAGACAACATTCTAAAGAGTTAAAAGACTGATAATGATAAAGTAGACCTTGGTTTCAATAGAGATCAAGAGAACACTAATGTGATTGAGAAGGTCAATAATCAATCAAAGAATGAGGGTGTTGGAAAAATTAAGGCTAATAGTATCAACCAACCTAATTATATAAGGTATGCTAACCCATTCAATGGCTATTATTATTCATGTAACCAATTTGGACATAGAGCAAGACATTGTAGAAGGCCTTCCACAAATGAATATTCATGGAAATATGAGGAGAGTCATCAATCAAGAGGTATGGGTCATGATTTGATTACATCAAGAAAAATAGTGTTTTTTAATTCTCATAAGGTTAGTCATATTACAAATTATTGTAAGCATGGATTCTCAAGACAAAACAATAAAGTTGAGAACTATAGAGTACAAGAAAGAAGATAAGATAGTAAGTTGAAACCTAAGGTAGCTAAGGTTGATGACCATTCTACAAATTTGAGTGGACTATTTTCCATGGTAGAGCATAGTTAAGATGTAAAGGAGTGCCAAAATTTTTCTCTATCAGCTCAGATCGTTGATGAAGGAGAAAATACCAATAAAATAAGCCAAAATGTTGTTTAAATGAAGATTGATGAGGTAAATCCAAAATGACTATTCAAATATAAGATGATAATGAATAAATTTTGGTCTAGTAAATACATTGACATCTAAGAATCTACTGAGTTTATGTTGTTCCAGTTCCCTAGAGCAAAGGTGACTCCATTAGGCTTCATGGAGGCACTCAATTAGTAAGCAAAAAATGTGAAGGATGCTTGGTCATAGGGGTAGTTTTATGGTCATTGGTGACTATCAGATTAAAGGTTTAGTCAAAATTATGATACAGGTATGATTACAAGAGATTGGCCACAAAGAGTTTGTATGATGACTTGATTAAACCAAGTCATAGTTTTAAAATATCTAAATTTCTCATAGAAATAAGAGGAGCCAATCATGCTCTAAGAATAGGTATGTGATTCTAATTTATGTTAAGTTTGTTTGAAGAGAGAAGGCGTGTTTTTCTAGGTCTATGGATTAGATAGGTGTCAAATAAGATGAGCCTTTGTCATTCATGTCAAAGGGGGAGAAAGTTCTAATTTGGGAGAAAGGTAAGTTTGAAGAAGATTCAGCTTGAGGAGTTGTGAATGATCAATTTTTTTAAATGTTTACCATCAATGAAAAGGAGGAAATTGTTGAGGTATGTTCATGATTGTTGGTTTTTAAGCTTTTTTTCATCATTGATGTCAAAGTCAACACATATGTCATTAATGTCAAATTTAGAAGTAAGGCCATGCATGGTTAGATGATTTGTGTCAAAGAAGTCTCATGACAAGAGAAAATATGAAGGCAAACTCTTATCTTTGTGTTGAGATAGAATTTCAAGGAAACTTGGTAATCATTCAGAGGTTGATGTCATGTTAAAGTTAATATCGTGGTACAAGGTAAGTTACTATTATGTACTAGGTATCTTGAGAAGCCTAGTCTAGCCCTTAGACAAGGTATATGCATGAAGTTTATTAAATATTGGTGAGTTGTTTCATTACAATCATAATATAATATACAAAGCTATCTAAACATGATTAATAGGTAAAGAAGTCTTTAGATAAGTTTTAAGGTCAAGATTTGATGCCTAGTCCTTTAATGAAGACCTAGTATGAAGGCATAGGCATAGTAGGATGTTGTGTTGAGTCATATGAGACTTGTGTGAAGAGGGTAGGAAATATGTGAGAATGATATGAGTTTATTTGAGATGTGGAAGAGGTATTGTGAGCATTTCAAAAAATTTTAAGGTGTGATCATGGTCTTAGTATGACTAGAAGTTAAAGGCCTAATGTGAAAAGAGACCTTGTATGGACTAATGAGGGGTCACACTCATTTACCAAGGTACCATAGCTCTTGATATCATTGACATAGGTGTGAGAGGTTATTTTAATTAATTTTGAGTTCATACCCTAAAGGATAAAACATGAAAATTGGTGGTAAGGTTTCATGTGTGCACAAAATGGGATGTTGTAGACCTGAGAAGGAATTTCTTATTATCATTGGTACATGAAACATTTTCATGAGATACTGAATAGCTCATGTAATTTGGGTAATTTCCATATATTTAAATTCCTAGCATTGGCTTTAGATTTTAGGGGAAATCATGTATGAATGATTGCTAAGAAGGGAAATCAAAACACTCTTAAAACCCTCATAATGACTTGATAGGAAATATATTTTTAATTATGAAACATAATGGCTCTATTAACCTAGTTTTATGTTTGAAAAATGTAAAGGACTCTTCTAGGTTTCTCTAGATGGTTTTGGTTTGTCATGACATTCAATAGAAGCTACAAGAAAACCCTTATTTTTTGGAATTTTGATGTAATAGATAGGGTTAACTAGGTAAAATCATGAAAATGGATGGAGGATGATGTGGGATATTTTTTTTATGCTAATATAAGTTTCAAATAATGTTAAAGACCTGAAATGTGTTAAACCAGTCATGGAAGTTGGCCTATTGCTAAAACAACCTAATGAGTAAGACAATGAGAAAACTAGGCAAGAATGAGAATGTGATTAGGGATTGGTTGCATAGGATTAGGGATGGATCCAAATTTATGGGGTGATTTTTAAAGACTTATACCCCATATATTATTGGTTTATAATTTTTTATGATGCTCATACACAAGCAAAAATTTGTCTTGAAAGTGACTTGTTTAACACAGTGGAGTCTATGTAAGGTGAAGATGTGAGATTGGTTTGTAAGATCAATATTAATATATAAATTTGTAATATATATATATATATATATATATATATATATATATATATATATATATATATGTTAAAAGGATGATTAAGGATAATTATATCTAATTTTAAGATCACAAAAGTGTTCCACAAGTGTTATAAGACTTTATTTTATTGATTGCATTTTTGATGCTACAGACAATTTTATGTGTATGAGTGGGAATGTTGTTCCTAAGTATTTTTACATAGCGTTGAAGAATGTAATTAAAATTAATATGTTATATAAGTCTAATAGGTTAATTTTAACACATTTATATTCATGAGATACTCCTATGAAGGTGTGAAAGTTCAAAGTTTCTTGACTTATTTTTTGAGCCCTGTGTGCAGTTTTAAGTGAGCATATGAAGTTGATTAGTTACAGGTATTTTAACCTATTTGATTAATTATAATGAACATGATGTTAAAAATGAGATCATTTATATTTTATAAATTATGTTTTTTTATGGTATTGTGGCAAAGTTGATTATATGATTCATATTTTCAAGATAGACTTTCTAGTAGTAAGAAGGCCTAATGGTGAGTGGACCTAATTGGGTTGTTTAAGGAATTGAATGAGCCAAATGGTGTTTATGATATAATTTTAGATTATAAGGGGTATATTTTATTCATTTTTGAAGTTTTTCACCCATTTTTGGAGGCTCAAAGTGTTCCAAGGAGGTTTAAGTGAAATGTGTGCTTAGAGAAGGCTATTGCATTAGGTCTCTATTAGGTCTAATGGTTGTTTTTGCCCTTAAAGGTAATGACCAACCTATGTGGTGGTTTTTCACTTGTAAAATTTGTGTATCTATTAGGTTATTAGCCTACCAATATGGGTAAGAGTAAGATTCAAGTATAAAGAAAAGGCCTAATAGGCCTAATTTGATGAGTTAGAGATTTGAGCATATGAGTGAATGATATAGAGTTTTTAAAAGTAGGTAAAGGGATTTAATATCATTAGAGGGTGAAATGAATATGAAATTAGTATGTAAATATGTTTATATAGGTTTTAGTAAAGCTCATTTGACCTAATTCTACCACAGAGAGGGTTCTTTGTGTGAGAAGGCCTAATAGGCTATTTGAGAGAGATTAAAGAGTGAGAAGAGAAAAAGAAGGAGGTAATATTTATTTGAGTGAGAAATAGGTATCCAAGGATGATAAGAGATTCAAGGTATTTGAGTTGGTACTAGGTTACCTATGGGGTTGGAACTTCCTTATAGGTTGGACCTTACTAAATGACTAGTTGAGTTAGTACTTAACTAGGGAGGGGTTGGTGCTCCTTGTGGGGTTGGTAACTCACTAAAAGTTTGATTCATTTATTTTAGGAGTATAGTCCAAGATGTGTATAATTTTATTTTATCCCCTAAGAGGGTTTCCCATATATATTATATGTTCTCTTGTTGTTTACTTTTATAGATTCTTGTATATACACTAAATGATGTATGCATGTGAATGAATGTTAAGTAAAATTGAAGGATTGTTTTTAGGCAAATGATTAACTCCCTCTTAATAGTTATACTTCCAACATCACTCAACCACATTATAAGTAAATGATGTAGGTTTTTGATAAATTGAATAAGGATTGGGTGCTTAAGTCTTAATACAAGTGAACATGGAAAACACATTTTGAAATAGCCCTATTATAGCCTTAAAACGTTTTGAATACAAATAGACTGATAACACATTACATAGTTTTACACAATCCCCTAGAGAATAAACAAAATTTTGATTTTTCCCCATTTTAGGTCATAACAAGAGGATCCATGATTCTTATCTATTCGAGAAGGTGTAATTTGTCAAGATAGACCTATGGAAGGTATTAGAATTATTTTAAATGATTTCTTACTAAAGATATTGAATTTGGAGTACTCTTAGCATCTACAATCAAGGAAATAGGGTTTATAAACCAAAAACCCTATAACTTGAATTCCAACTAGTATAAAATCTTAAAAATTTATAATCATGCCTATTTTTACATGTGTAAAAGGATTAAAGAGGTTTTAGTTTTGTACTGTATGGTATAATATGGTTTTGATGATTGGGATATTGTATGGAGGATTAAAAGGCCTAATTATGAATAAGATTACAAAAGAAGTAATTACTAAACAAATATTTGGGCATTGAAAGTTTAGAGGATATTATCTAAATATGGCTTTATATCTTTCAGATGACTTGTAAATTCTTCGAACAAAGGAAATTTGTGAAAAAAGGCTACAAGATAATTAGTGTCACTATTAGTTCAGGTGTGAAAGTGAGATTTAGAGTGTGAGTGAGAGATTCAAAGGAATGAAGGTAAATATAATATGATTAAGAGATATCATCCATCATAGCTACTGGTGTTCATTAAATCAATCACAAGAGTGGGTATTGTAAGCCTATGAGAAGATTTCCTAATGAGGAGCTGGTGAGTGAGTTATTGATAAGGAGATGAATCAGTTAATGGAATGAGTTGATATGGTGATTGAGAGACTTATACATGGTTTAGAGATAGATGAGAATGGTTCCTAAGGTTATTTTTGAATAGAGTTATTATAGTGAAGGTTATCAAGAATGAGAAGATCAAAGACTATAGGTTGAAGAATGAAACTAAGGAATAAAAAAAAGCATTGAATGAGATAAATCAAGTTCTAAGATAATAAATGGTGTGTTTGAGTATTTTTCCATGTACCTCTACATCATTTGATATTATAGAAAGGTAATCTCTTGGTTTAATTTTTTATTGAGTTATTTGTTGGTTGAATATTTTGTTGATCAGCATACTGATAAACAAAATAGGTTTGATCATCCAAAGTATGAAGATTGGTCAGCCAAATGTGTAGGTTTACCACATCAAAAGGGGACTAATCTCTCCTCTCATCAAGGGGAGGTTCCCTATATATATATGTATAAATAGAAAATAATACTCAAGGGTAGGATAAATCATCTATCTCTCTTTTTTCAGAGATGATGTGTGAAAATCAAAGGAGAAATCTTAGGGATAATGACAAAAATCACTCCTCTTATTTTGGAAGTACCATTCAAAAAACCACAAATATCTTCCTGGTAGTAATTGCAAAATGTAACCAAGGTCGTAGTAACCAGCAAATTGAGATGTAGCACAAAGTCTCCACCTGAATTTCCCAAGAGTGAGATACGAAGGACAATGAGGGCACAATGTCATCCCAAGGTCCTTTAAATAGAAAGAAAAAAAACACACAGTAAAGGCAATTGTGGGGGCACAAAGCCTCTCCACAATTGGCTTCAAGATGCCTTCCTGACTACTTTCACTAATTCTTCTTATTGAATTAAAGGAACAAAAAATATATTAAGGAAAAAGACATAAGAAAAATTTCCCCAAAAACAAAGATATCACAACACAAAGTCTAAAAAGTCACTTGATTTCTTATTCCAATAACAAAATATGATCAACAATCTGAGCTCAAAGTCTCAGTAATGCCTTTCAATTTGGGCAGAGTTTTGTTTCTGATAATCAGAGAGAGACCTCCATAATAAAAAGAGAGTCCTTTATATAGCCTCTTCAAAAAGGACTTGGGAATAGTAACACATCATGTTGCATTGAATTTTGTTAAGAAGGCATGCTAGAATTTAGGGGCATTTACCCATTTGCTTTTCTCAATGCAGAGAAATGAGTCACGCTATTGAAATTTTGCATCTTTCAATATCCACCTGGTGGTCTACTTCTAGAAACATATCTGATGCACAAATGTTTCTAGTCATTCCTCCTCATTCCTCCTTTTTTGATTATTTGAATCAAGTCCTTGATGCAGTTTGATGCTCTGTTCCTTAGTCATTTTTGCTGGTCTTTTGAGAACCTTGCAGAAGATGACACTCCACAGCTTTCACTGCATTTGATATTCTATCTCAATAGATGACACGTGGCGGCTTCCACTATGACTTTGAAGATGACATGCCGTAACATAGCAGGATTTCTATTTATTTAGACTTTTCTTTTGGAGGAAAAAGTCTGGAGGAATTCTTTCAGAGGAAAAAGTCTGAAGGAATTCTTTTAGATAATTTGTCCGAAGGAATTGTCTCTTTGTCACTTTTGCCAGGGGAAATTTTTTGAAGGAAATACCTTTGCTCTTTTGGCCTTTGAATTGGTCCATTTGTCCCCTTTCAACCCTCTACAAGGGTTATTTGAGCTCCAAATTAGCCTTTCAGGTTTTTTGCAATAGTTCATTTCAGCTTCTGAGTGTCCTCTGCAAGGGTTGTTTGTCCCTTAGAAATTTGCCTTAGTCAATTTTATGTGAATCTCAGATTGTGAAACATGGTAGCATCTGCTGATCTTAGAAACAAAGTGAAATGAGGCTTAGAAGATGACACTTGGTAGCATCCACTGAGTTCTATCAGGTTTTTGTTTCCTTCCTTAGTCACTTTTGCCACAAAAATTCCTTTCACAAGGGCACTTGTGTCTTTGATGCTTGGGGCACTCCTTTGAACTTGTCACTTGATCCGATCGATTGAACAAACTTTGGTTCAATGGTTCATTCCCTTGTTTCTATTGAACACTTGAACTAATATTATTTGAAACAAGCCTCATTGAACCCATTGAACCTTGAACCCATTGAACCTTTGAACCTTTGAACCAATGTGGTTCAATGGTTCAAGTGTCATAAACTTGTTCTTTTGATTGAACCTACCTGTAGAAGCCTTTGAACCATTAGTCCATCACTTCCTTGTTTTTTTTAAGCTCTTTGATCTTCATTATACTGGTTGAACCTTTGAACCTGTGAACTCGTTGAACCCTTTAGTTCAAGGTTCAAGCAGTTCATTCTTTTTTTTTGGCTAAGTCCTTTTGATCATTTTGAACCAAATGCATTGAACCATTTGGTCATTGAACCTATTGAACCATTGAACCCGTTGAACCTTTACACCAAAGTGGTTCAATGGTTCAATAGTTCAATGATTCAAGCCTTCTTATTTTTGATAAGTGTTTTTAAGCCATTAAACCTTGAAGCGGTTGAACTTTGAACCTTGACAAATGCACTTAACTCTTGCTGTTGATGTTGAACCTTTGAACCCATTGAACCCATTAAACCAAAATGGTTCAAGGTTCAACAGTTTAATGGTTCAATCCTTGCTTAGAAGATTGCCAATTAACTCTTTTGGTTGAGCCTTGTCATTGAACTAATTTTGAAATCGCCTAAGTGTTGAGAGCTTGCTTCTTTCCTACAGAGTTCGTATAAATCAACCTGTGAAGCCCATAAAACTTGGCCTATAGAGCATGTAGATTTTCTTTCACTGAGTCCATAGATTTTCTTCCTACTGAGTCCGTAGATTCAAACCTACATAGTCCATAGATTTAAGCCTATAGAGTCTGTTGATTCAAGCCTATAGAGTTTGTAGATTAAATCCTGTAGAGTCTGTAGACTCCTGAGAAGCTTGAAAAATGAGGAATTTGAATGCTCAAAACAAATTTTGAGAAGGGAAGAGATTATTTTGGTTTGAGGAACCAAAATAGTTCACATGTTGTCCCAAAAAATGAGAAGTATATTTTTGGGGACAACAGCTGGCTCCAGTTGGGAAACTTCTATCAATTGTGAAAAAGAACTGAAGGGAGTAGAATACAAAATCTCTAGTGTCTTCATGTGTACCATTGGGCTATGGAGTCATGTTACCAAGAAATGGAAGGCATCAAAAATGGAAACAAACAAAACAAAATAGAATTAAAAACTATACAAATATACATATATACAAATGAAATGATTTAATACTTCAAGAGTTGAAGTGTTTTAGATGCTGCCCATTGTGAGGCAGAGAAAAGAGTGTGCCATCTTAATATTTCCGTAAAAAGCTATTTTCACCATTGTGTTGATTAATTATAAATGGGCCTCTCCAAATTGAGTTGAACTTTGCATGCATCCCTTTTGGTTCTCTCCTTTTGTCCCACAACAGGACTTGATCCCCAATCCAAAAATCATGATTTTTGGCCTTTTGGTCAAAGAGTTTCTTTACCAGACTTTGGTGAGTAGAAATTCGGTCCACCACCATGGTTCTCTATTCATCCAGCTCAGTCAGGCACATGATTCTCTTATCAAGAGAGCTTTCATATGTCTGATCTTCAATTGCCTTTGCCAATTTCAAGGCTGGCAATTCTAAGGTGATTGGTATTTCAGCATTGATACCATAAAGAAGTTGAAAATGAGACATACCAATTGCCCTCTTTGGTATGATTCTATTTGCCCATAGAGCATCAATCAATATTTTATGCCATGTCCTTTGATTGTCATCTCTTAGCTTCTTAATGATAGTTAACAAGTTTTTATTGCTTGATTCAGCTTGTCCATTCCCTTGTGGAAAATAATTAGAAGAATGGGAGAGTGTAATTCCATAATAGAAATAGAATTGTGTAATCTCCTGGGAGGTGAAACAAGCTACATTATCAGTAATAATTTTGGTTGGAACTCCAAACTTGGAAATGATATTCTCCTTAAGGAAATTGCATACAACTTCTAAAGTAACATGCTTAGTTGCGATTGCTTCTACCCACTTGGTGAAATAGTCAGTTGCTATAATGACATAATTATGTCTAGCACTTGAAGATGGGTTTATAGTCCCAATAAAATCAATCCCCCATTGCTCAAAAGGTTATTCTATGATCACTAGCTTGAGAGGTAGGGTAGCTAACTTGGGTCTTCCAACAAATTGTTGGCAAAGTTCACATTTTCTCACCCACTTATATGCATCTTGGAAAATAGTTGGCTAGTAATACCTGGCTCACAAAATCTTGTAAGTAGTTACAGGAGTAGAAAAATGTCCTCCACAGAATATATTTTGGAAAGATTTCAAAATTTGGCTTTGTTTCTCTTTGTCTACACAACGACGGAATACTCCATCTATGCTTCTCTTGTACAAGCTATTGTCCCAAAGGACAAAATTGGTAGCTTTCAACTTGATAGTCCTCCTTTCTTTATAAGAAAAATGAGCATGACATTCACCATAAGTAAGGAAATGAGCAATACCTGAATACCACTCATTGGTATTAGAGACAAAAAGGACTATTTCTGTATCTTCCACTTCAGCTCTTTTATGCTGTGTATCTTCTAGCTTGTTGTCAGTAATTAATTGGCATAGGCCTTTTCCCCTGACCAGCTTTGTTGGCTTGATGTCTAGATTGAATTCTTGGATCTTTGCAATCTAATTGCCTCTTTTTATGCCAAACTCTTGCTGAGTTAATATGGACTTGACTATAGTGTCGGGAACTAAGACAGTAGTGTGTGAATTCAGGATATAGAAGCAGAAATGTTTGACTGCTTTCACCATTGCATAAGCGTGCTTCTCTACGTTTGAATACTTCATCTCATGGGTTTTGAGAGGGCAACTCATGAAAGAAATGGGAGATTATATAAATTCCTTGTCCTAATGAACAATAATTGCTAAAAGTGTGTGTTTAGAAGCATAGATGTATATGATGAAATCTTTGTTGTAATCTAGACAAACCAAGGTAGGGGCATGGGCAATGGTATTCTTGATATTCTAAAATTATGACTTGCCTTATTTAGTCTAGCTAAAGGTGGTCTTCCCTTTCATCATGTTTACAATGTGTCTAGTCTTCTTAGCAAATTTAGGGATGAACCTCCGTAAGAAATTCACCTTTTTGAAGAAAGAGTGAATAACATTTTTACTTGTAGGAAAATTAAGCTCTTGAATAGACTTGACTCTGTCTGAGTCAATCTTCATGCCTTCTTTAGACACAATGTGTCTGAGAAGTTTCCCCTCTGTTACTCTAAAAATAAACTTCTTAGGGTTCAAAGAAATGCCATTCTAGTGGCAACACTTTAGCACTTGTTGTAAGTGGTGTACATGATCATAATGGTGCTTTGAAAAGATGGTTAAGTCATCAAGGTATACCACTATGAATTTACCTATCTCATCTTTGAAAGCCAGGTCCATTGCTCTCTAAAAGGTGGCACCATCATTTATCAAGCCAAAAGGCATTTTTTTATATGCAAATGTACCCCAAGGTGTGGTGAATGTAGTCTTGTGTTGGTCTACTTCACCAACTTCAACTTGATTATATCCTAAGAAGCCATCTAACATTGATAACATCTCTAAACCTGTCACTGTTTGAAGCACTTGATCCATGATTGGCAAAGGGTAATTATCTTTCAAAGATGACTAATTCAGATTCTTGAAATCTACACAAATGCAAATTTTTCCACTCTTCTTCCTTACAGGTGCTATGTTTGCAATCCATGTGGAATGATGGATTGGGAAGATGATTCTAGCATTTAACATTTTTTGTATCTCAGACAGAATAGTACCTGATATTTTTAGATTGTACTGTCTAGATTTTTGCTTATAGGGAATTGAGTTAGCCTTAAGAGGAATGTCATGGCATATTTCATCAGGTCTAAGAGACTTTAGGTCATCATAAGAATATGCTAAGACATCCATGTATTGACGGAGTAAAGTGGTGAACTTGAATCTATCTTCAGGGGTGCAACACTTACCAATGTTAACCATCTTGGGATTTTCTTTAATAGTTAGATTTACTTGATCGAATCCCTGAGAGAAGCTTGAATATGTTTGTTGTTGTTTTATAAATCTATCATGCTTTTCAAATAGTTTCTCAAGAGAAACCAAGCCTTTTGGAATTTTATTTCCTTTTAGCTATAATAATTCTTCATTTATATCTAAACTAGATTTAGAGGCTGATTCATACTTCTGAGATTCACTACCTTCAAAATGTAGTTCAAAATTGTCTTTTCATTTCAAGAAGGCAATGATTTGATGATCATCATTGAATACTTGCCAATGATCAGCATTGTCAAGAATACTTAGCCTACAGACTAGCTTAATAGTATACCTATCTTCTTTGAAATCTGAGTGAGGAACTAAAAGAGTTCCTAAAACAACAAGTGCATCAGCTCTATCATTAGATTCCTTGGGTATGGCAAAAATGTTGAAAGCATCAAAGCTTTCAATTTGGTCCCAAACCAGGTTGCGATAGTGGTGTAATCTTGCATTCTTGGTTTGGTATAAGTTTCTCACCTGACAGACCACTAATTCAACATCCCCTTTGGTATGAAGAAACTTGATGCCTTTATCTTGAGCAGCCTTCAATCCAAGCAACAGAGATTCATATTCAGTCGTATTATTAGTGTTGCTAAATTGTAATTTGTAAGATGAATGAAACATATCTCCTTGAGGAGATATTAACACAATCTCAGCTTTTGAACCGGTAGAGGAATAACTCCCATCAAATTCTAGAGTCCATACCTCATTAGATACTGATTTTTCTTTAGACTTTCCTTCATTAGAGAGGGATGGTCCTTCTTCATTTGTATTACAACCTATTTGTTCTTCTGGTATTTTAGTTGAACTAATTTTTGGGTTGACACTTTCAAGAATTTTGTTTCATGCACTTCATCTATAGATAAAAAGTAGTTACCCATACCTGAGGATTCAAAAAGAATTTGAGTTTCAAGGGCTGATGTTTGCGTGACCACATATTTTGCCTCCTTTTTAGGGAGCAACCTCTTCATTATGCCTTTGATAGGGATTCTTGCCTTAGACAGGTCCATGCTTAGTTCTCCTCCTACATCCTTGCAAAAATTTCATCCAAGTAAAATACCATAGGATGCTGGGACGTCAGCCACCAAGACAGTCATCTCGATTCTCTTGTTTGGAAATGTTGTAAATGCAAATTAGGCATATTTGATTTGCCCCAGCAATGGCACTTGCTTATTTTCCATGGAGAAACATCTCCCAAATGTCTTGGTCAGTGTGAAGCCAAGAGATTCAGCTACTTTAGCAGGCATGCTATTGTCAGATGTGGCTAAGTCTATAATATAATTACTTATCTTGTGATCATTTATTAACAGGGAAACATAGAAAGGTTTTATTTTCCTAGGGGCAGCTGGAGGAGTAATGATAAGATTATTCAGAATGGGCATGTTCTTTGGGGAATCAAGAGTTACCTTTTTAGCTTCTTGTCTTGTAGGGATAGTTTGGTTCTTGACACATTGGACCAACTTATCCAATTGATCAGGATTAGACTACAAATATTCAAATTCAGAGATTTATATTTTTGTCTTTTTGACATGATTGATTATGTCAAATGACTGAATTGAGCTAGGTAAAAGGAAGGTATTTTAACCTTTTGAGTTTTAGGAGGGATGGGAGGAGGGCTGGTTTGTGAAATTGAAGTAGAAGGTAAAGGTGAAATTTATGTACTTACCTTTTGGGTGATCACCAAATCCTTTGATTGGAAAGACAGAGTGATTCCACGCTTAGCAATTCTAATTGTTGGTTGAGGTTGCTCCTCTATCTTCCCTTTATCAGCTTGCTAGACTGATTGGTTCTTGGACCTAGTAAACACTACATATGATCCATCAAAAGCTTCTCCTTTGCTTTTAAGTTCATCCTGGTAGTTCAAGAAACCAATGTGGGAGTCAACAACTGATTCTTCTTTATTTTCTACAAGGAGATCAATGCCATTTTCTTGATTCAATTCAGACTAGAAAGAGAAATCTAATTTTGCTTCAAGATATCCCATTGCTGAATTAGTTGGAGGAGCTTCCAGGGAAAATTTCCCCTGTGGGGGAGGAAGACAATTTTGTTGCCCTTGATTCCTGGCAGCATTGCCCTGATATGACTGATTTGGAAATGTCCTTCTTGGCATATCTCTGTATGGAGCAAAAGATATTTCTTGTGCCATTTTCTTCTTGAGAGCAAGTAACTCATTTGCCAACTTTGGCACCATTGGATCTGTGGTGCTTGTAGATGAATATTCAAAAGATGATGAGGGTCTATTTTTATTTGGATCTCTTCTTATCTTCCCTGATAAGATGAGATCATCTTCTACCTCAGTGGCCAAATGTTGAGCTGCATTAAGATCTATTTGACCAACACATCTCAAAATAAAACTTACTTTAGGTAACTAAGAATTAATGAAGAAACATTTGAGATTCTCAGCTGTAGGTCGAGCAATTATAGGAATTTTGTTCCTCATTTTTTCAAAATTGGCTATGAAGTCCCTCATTGGTTCATGAGGTTCTTTCTTCATTTGTGTAAGTTGACCCAGAAGTGCATGTGCATCTTCTGTAGGTTTGAATCTGGCTTCAAACTTAGCTTTGAGGGTATTCCAATCAGTTACTGACTGAGCCTGTAGGTGATAAAACCAATCTATAGCAGCACCTTGTAATGTTTCTACAAATAGCCTGACTGCTACATCTTCAAATTATACTCCAATTATGCCACAGGCTATGCTGAAGACTGCAATGTGTTCATCAGGATGAACTTTCCCATCACCATAGAATTTGGGGAAATTCTTCCTTGAATTGCATGGAAGCTCATGTAGAGGTGGAGTAAGATTGAGAGGACCAAATGAATTACCCTAGGGGCCTTGAACTGTCATTATATGACTATGAAAAGGAGGAATAAAAAAGCTTAGAGGGGTAATTATTGGCAAAGCTTTATCAACAGTAGAAGTGGATACTTCTTTTGGCAATGGAGATCTGACTTTAGTAGGAGGAAAGATCTTGGTTCGTTGGAGGTGAGATGGTGAAGGAAAAAGATCAAAATTAATTTGCTGTACCAACTCGAATATAGGGTCAACAATACCTTTATCCCTTTGGCTTTGTGTATACCTTAAATCTGCTAGATTGTGAAACAAAAATGGAAAAGAATTGACCTTGCTTTAGTTTGAAGCTTGAGGCTTTAAACTGCACGTTCTTTCTTGGCTAGTGTGGAGGTGAATGGTAAGGTTATAATAATAATGGGTAAAACATAGAAATGGAATGGAGTCTATAATGGATAATGGTAGAGACTGATTTCATCTGAAACTTGAGGTTTTAGAATGTACATAACTATATCCCTTGTAGAGTCACCAAAAAATGTTGGTTGAATATGTCGATCAGCGTACTGATAAACAAAATAGGTCTGATCATCCAAAGTAGGAAGATTGGTCCACCAAATGTGTAGGTTTACCACATCAAAAGGGGAATAATCTCTCCTCTCATCAAGGGGATGTTCCCTATAGATATGCTATATATATATATATATATATATATATATATATATATATATATATATATATATATATATATATATATATATATATATAGAAAATAATACTCAAGGGTAGGATAAATCATCCATCTCTCTTTTTTCAGAGATAATGCATGCAAATTAAAGGAGAAATCTTAGGGATAATGATAGAAAGCGCTCCTCTTCTTTCATAAGTACCATTCAAAAAACCACAAGAATCTTCCTAGTAGTAATTGTAAAATGTAACCAAGGTCGTAGTAACCAACAAATTGAGATGTAGCACAAAGTCTTCACCTAAATTGCCCAAGAGTGAGATACAAAGAACAATGAGGGCACAAAGTCATCCCAAGGTCCTTTAGAATGAAACAGAAAGAAAACACACTAAAGGCAATTATGGGGACACAAAGTCTCTCCACAATTGGCTTCAAGACACCTTCCTGACTACTTTCACTAATTCTAGTTATTAAATTAAAGGAACAAAAAATATATTAAGGAAAAAGACATAAGAATAGTTTCCCCAAAAATAAAGATATCACAACATAAAGTCTGAAAAGTCACTTGCTTTCTTATTCCAATAAAAAAATATGATCAACAATCTGAGCTCAAAGTCTCAGTAATGCCTTTCAATTTGGGTAGAGTTTTGTTTCTGATAATCATAGAGAGACCTCCATAATAACAAGAGAGTCCTTTATATAGCCTCTTCAAGAAGGACTTGGGAATAGTAACACATCATGTTACATTGAAGATTGTTAAGAAGACATGCTAGAATTTAGGTGCATTTACCCATTTTCTTTTCTCAATGCAGAGAAACGAGTCACGCTATTGAAAGTTTGCATCTTTCAATATCCACCTAGTGGTCTACTTATAGAAACATATCTGATGCACAAATGTTTCTAGTCGCTCCTCCTCATTCCTCCTTTTCTAATTATTTGAATCAGGTCCTTGATGCAGTTTGATGCTCTGTTCCTTAGTCATTTTTTTGGTCTTTTGAGAACCTTGCAGAAGATGACACTTGGCAGCTTCCACTGCATTTGATACTGTGTCTCAATAGATGACATGTGGTGGCTTCCACTATGACTTTGAATATGACACATAGCAGCATAATGGGTTTTCTATTTCTTCAGACTTTTCTTTCGGAGGAAAAAGGCTAGAGGAATTCTTTTGGAGGAAAAATTCTGGAGGAATTCTTTCAAAGGAAAAAGTCTAAGGAATTCTTTCGGATAATTTGTTTG
>JARHVA010007329.1:315000-327500 GCA_037957365.1 Torreya grandis | reverse complement strand
TAATAAAAAAACCATTTGTAATTGTTGAAGTGATATGTCCTAGATATGAGTCATAGTTGATAAATTTTGGAATGAAAGTGTATGTGAAGTATCCTATAGGTTATATTTGTGTCTTTATAAGTCATTTTGAGTCATCAAGAGTGTATTTTGAGTGTATGGGAGTTTTCCCTCCAAAAATTTATGTTTGAAAATTCAAATATTAGACTAAGCCTAGGGAGACCATAAGCATGGTATGAGGTGGTTGGGTGAGAGAAAGTTGGTTCAAGGGGTTCAAGGAGTCATGTTAATAATTTTTAAATTAAGTTTGATGTATAAATTTCTTAAGGTGATAAAAATAAATAATAGTTTTAATGAGATTAACCACCATTCTTGCATTGGGTTGACCACCATGTAAGAGTCTTGTTTTATAACCACCTGAACCAATGTAGAGGTTGGATAGAAAGGGAAGTTGTAAGGTGTTTGTCAAATAAGAGGAGATTAGAAGGAAATTAAAGAGAGGTTTAAGAAGGAGAGAGGTATAATTAAAAATAATATTAAATACCTTTCAAAAAGGTGGTTGAGTCCTTTCATAAACTGTATGTGTAATCAAGAATGATTTGATGAGACCATAATATGGATCATTATATCCATTTTCTTGTATAAGAAGTGGATCTAAATGTAGTGTCTAAACTTATGGTTTATTTAGAATAAAATATAAAGTATATATCATGGTTATGTCTTTATAATTCATTGTTATCTATTTGTTAGATATTACTAATGATTATCAGGGAAAAAGATGTCAATGAGTACATACATAGTTCGTAATAAGATAAGAATGATTCAAAGTATGAAGAGTAACCATTCAAAAATAATGTTGGAGTAGTTTCAGAGTCTTATAAAAGAGATACAACATTTTGGTCAAGTTACAGACTTCTATAGGCCTACTAAAGACTCCTATATGCTTGCTACAAACTTTCATAGTAGCTATAGAGTACATCAGACCAGCTACTGATTACATCAGAACAAATATGGATTACATCAGATTAGCTATGGATTATATAAGACCAAATATGGATTTTATTATGTTTTATAAAAAAATCATTAGACTAATATAGACTTCAATATAATTTCTATAAACTTATTTAGAAAGTATTTCTAAATGTATTCTAAGGATTGGTTGGTCTATTCCAGCTATAACAAAGAATGTTGTCCATTTGGAGTGTTTATACACACACACACACACACACACACACACACACACACACACACACACACACACACACACACACACACACACACACACACACTTTCCATTGTATTCAAATATATATTTATGTAATTTCATTACAATAAATATTTCTCTCCATATTTGGTGAAGATTGAGATTATGTTGTCATAGATTTCATTCTTATAGTAAACATCTCTTTCCATATTTTGTGGATATTGAGATAGGATAAAATATCTAGGTTATTAATCTTAAATAAGGTGTTGTTTGGAATAATAAGATTATAAACTTAACCTCACACCCCTAAATGAAATCAATTGATATATTTTTCTTTCCATTATTCTGAGCAGTCTATTCTGAAGCTTATGTTCTAAATAAATCATCTTATGAGGAATGAGATGGAAACTAATTCCAAGGAAGATGGATTAATTTATTTTTATTTTTTTACTTGTTATGTAATTATCATTTTATTTTAAATATTTATTTTATTTCATTATTTTTTTAAACATTTTTTTTGTATAGTTTGTGTGAACTTGTAGGTGTTTTATTTGTTTGTCATTTATTTTCAATTCAGTAATTTACTTTTTGTAAGTGTGTTTTAATTTCATGCATGTGTGGTTTAATTTTTTAAAGTGTTCTTTTAATTTTATAAAAGTGTGGAGTATTATAGAATTAACCATTTTCCAAATATCTCTTTCTCCTATTACATACATCTTTTAGACCTCAGCCCTGGATTGACATTATTAAATGAAGGGGATTGATGACCCTCATTATGATTCATAATAATAAAGACATGTGGTTGTTGTATTTATTTTCCTTGATATGTATATGGAATATTTTTGATTTTATATTGTATTTAAAAATACTTTAAGGATATATACATATCCCTTTGCGTGTGGTTGTAGGTTGGAACAATGGACTCTAGGGGACAATCAAGAAAGTATAGGGTTACAATTTGGTTGGTTTCTTAAGATAGTATAAGGAAGGACTTTATGGTACATTGATTCTAATTTTTTTAATCCTTTAGAAACCATAGTGATGGAATATGGTGTCAATAATTAAAGGGACTCAATAAATATTGATCTCTATTTTCAAACTCTGCATACATGCCAATGATAGTCAAATCTGAAGGTAAGTTATTATTTATTAAGCTATAGAGTATGAATCTAATTGGGATGATGGTATATAGATATAATTTTTTTGATGGTAAGGTATAATAGTAGGTTTGAATAAATTTTAGTGATAAAGTTACATGCATAGTCCATAAAGAATGAATAAACCTTGTTGCATAGTTAGTGCCCTATTTCACTCAGTCATATGCTAAGGAAACGATGTAGGTGTTTGAGAAAGTGAAGGGGATTAAGTAAATTAGTATAGATACAATTGAAAAGTGATTAAATGTTTTTAAATATCCATATTATTGTTTTTAAACATTTTGAATATGAATAGACTGCTAAAACATTATCCAATCTTACACAGTCCCATAGAGAATGAAAATAATTTTGAGTTTTGCCCATTTTAGGTCATAACATTATTGATCTATGATTCCTATCCATTTTTTAATGTGTTATTTGTCAAGATATACCTGGGGAAGGTCTTATAATTTTTTTAAATTCTTTCTAACTTAAGATATTGAATTAGGAGTCCTCTCAGCCTCTATAGTCAAAGAACTAGGGTTTCCAAACCAAAAATCCTATAACCTGAATTCTAGCTAGTGAAAAATCTTTAAACTTTGTAATAATGGATATTTTGATGTGTAAAATGATTAAAGGGGTTTTAGTTTTTTACCTTATGATCTAGTATTTTTTTGATGACTGGGATATTGTATGGAGGGCTAAAAGGCCTAATTGTGAAGAAGCTTACAAAGGAAGTAATGCCTACACAGAGAGTTAGATCTTAAAAATTTATGGGAATTAGTATAAATATAGAGGGGATCGAAATATGGATTTATATATTTCATATGACTTGAAAATTCTTAAAACAAATGAAAATTATGAAAAAAGGCTATAAGCCAAGTAGTGTCACTATGAGTTCAAGTGTGAAAGTGAGAGTTGTGGTGTGAGTGAGGGATTCAAAGGAGTGAAGGTAAGTATAATATGATCATAGGAGATAATCCATCGTAACCAATAGTGTTTATTAGATAAATCAAAAGAGTGGGTATAGTATGCCTTTAAGACGATAGCCTAGTGAGGAGTTAGTGAGTTATTGATAAGGATTTGAATCAATAAATGGAATGATTGGATATGATGAGTGAGAAAATTATAAATGGTATAGTGATAGGTGAGAATAGTTATTAATGTTACATTTGAATAGAGTTATTCCAATGAAGGTTATAAAGCTTGATATGATCAAAGACTATAGGTTGAAGATTGAAGCTGAGAAACAAAGCAAAGCATTTGAATGAGATCAAGCAAGTTCATAGCCAAGAAATGGTGTGTTTTAGTCTTTTCCCATGTACCTATACATCATATTTTATTGTATTTTAAGACATAATATATGATAGGCTCATTCAATTTTTTTAACTATGGCACTTGTGTATATGATATCTTATCATTGATGTTGATAAATAAATGTTCTAGAAACATGTCGGTTAAAGTATTGAATGTCATGATAGTTTGATTTTTAAAATCATATCACCGTTGTAGGGAATAATCCTTGATACTACATGGAAATAAATACATAAGAATCTAATCATTGGACTTAATCAAAGCATGCTATATGAAAATCTCTAAGATGATTCTCTGGGTCACTGTTGCCATCATATAATATAAGTTTGGGTGCCACAAAATTGTATGGCAAGAGAGTTTACACTATATGATGTTCTAAAGGTATATGTGAGATAATTTAATAATCTAAATCATGTGATGGATTAGTGGCTCCCTTCTTGATATGTAACACCTTAGATTGTAGAGTATGAATATCATGCATAAGGGATTGTACATCTGGAGTGGAGGAACTAGCCACAAGTGGTGTATCTATCATTGATGGTTGAATAAAAATATTATTTTGTGCTATTTAAGTTGGTTTAGTTGGTCCCACTAGAGGTATAATAACATTATTAATTGGGGGATTTGAATATTAATCATTGTTTGTTTTATTCTTGCTTTATAATATGGCTTGTAAGATTGTGCATGATCAAGAGGCTATTCATGAATTTTATCTATTAATCCTTGTAATACATTATATTTGTTCATAATTATGTCATTATTGTTAATGGAGGGTGAGTGTCCCAATTTTGAATGTGTACATCATATTTATCTTGGTTGTATTGTTCATCTTCAGATGCATTATCATTGAAATCCATATAATTAGTGTGTGAAGTATTTATATCTAGATTTATAATAGGTTCCTTATCCATATTATAGCCTTGAATAATAGAAATCTAAATATGCTCTATAATATTCTCACCTAGTCTAACACTTCTTATTAATGAAAGAGAGATTTTTTAGATGGAATATAGTAAAAAAATTTGAATTGAGCTACTAAAATAATATATATCAATTCTAAAAAGTTAATAGAAGCTAATGAAAATAGGAAAAAAGGATACAAACCCTAAAAGCATCTAGAATTAGGGTTTATTTTAAATAATTTACATTATATTAAAATAAATTGAAATGCCAATATGAAATTGATTTAATTAGCAAGGTTTTTTCAAAAATTCAAAAAATCAAAAGTATACAACCCTAATTTTTTCACAAAAAATGGAATTAAAGCAAACTAGGGTTTGAATCAATATTTGAAGTAAGTCAGGTTCACCAAATGATTTAATCTTTTAGGGTTTTACATGCATAATTTTTAAGTTATATTAAAGGGATGATATCTAAATTAACTAAATAATATGAAATAATTAAGCATTTATTTGTTATGGATCTTGATTTATTTTGTGTTTCTAAAAATAGTAATAAATATGCATAAATAGATACTTATTTGGAAAGTGACTATTGTAAATGATTTGGGTTCTACACAGGTTTGAGTGTCATCAAAAGGATCATAATATCTATTTGATCAATGGATATTTATTCCATATTGATTTAGTGTCATAAAAATGGCACTAGTTTCCTCTTTTTAGGACTATTTTTATTTTCTAGGAGCACCTGTGCCTATGTTTTTGGGTTCTATTCTTGCATGCACAAAATCTAGAACTCTGTGTTGTGTTTGGAAAAATTGATTTAATGTGTAAGACCTAATCCTTCTTGTAAGTATGGAATGATAAATAAATATGTGTCTACTATTAGGATAGGCTAGACATCCTCAACACCATACTATGAATAGAGTTTCCTACATGCCAATACTCTGAGGAGGGATCAAGCCCGATGTAGTTCTCCCACCTAGTGCTTGGTGTAGGTACAAGTGAATGATAGAATCAAAGTAGGCTTGATCACCTTGAGTGTGATTTAGCTTTGAAATATTTGAAATATGGGATTATATTTTATTTATATGGTAGTATACATAAGTAAGGTAGAATAGGGATCAAATACCTTAGTTTTTCTCAACTTGTTTCTTGTTTGGATAGGCTTTTCAATCTATTTTCCATCTAGTGAATAAAGGCAAAATAGTATTGTATTTATAGAGATATATATCTTTTATGGATAATAAAATTTACTTAGTCTAACCTTATGAGTGGAAAACATCTGAAAAATCATCCATTTGGGAGAGTAAGGGAAAGGGACACTAACACTCAGTTGAGGAAACTAGCACCATGTGGCTACAGTGTCTTTAGTGTGGCACTAATGTCCACCCAGTAGATAGCTAGGCACACTAGGTTGGGATATGTGAATATAGTTAAAGGAATATGTTTTGAGTATGGAAGATGTATGTGGTCTACACATTTGTTGGAAAAGTGTGGTAAAGGCTTTAGGATAGGCCTAGGTTTAAGCTAAGAATATAATAACTCAAGCAACACTCTTACCATCCAAATACTGATTTTAGGTGATTAAAATTATTTTTATCATAATATTCACTTATTATAATATATTTATTAATTTGTGGAAATAAAATCCTTCCAATTCCATATTTTAGTTTGGGAAAATTCTAAGTTAAAAAAACTTAACTATCCTTAACAACCACTTACACTGGGTAATCCATTTTAAAATGGGAATTTCCCCTTCATGGGAAGGTTTTCAAATGTGATTGTTTCAAATTTATATTAATCCAAATGTTATATTTATCTTGTAAAATATATATATTATGGTCACTTCAATTCACAATACAAATCATTTTCTAGTTAGCAATTTAAACTAGTTTTTTAAATTGGCAATTGGTAGAGAATGGCTAGTTATTAGAATATGATATATAGATTCCAGTAAGTTTATGGTAAGTTTTATATTTTATTGGATTATTATATTATTCGAAAACTAATTTCATTTCATTCTTACAAATTTATTTTTACCATGTCTATTCTCAATCATATATGACTTAACATTTCTATATAAATCCTATCCCAAAAAGTGTCATCTTGGCAATTCTAAGAACTATTACTTGTGATCAAGTTTGAAAATTTTACTAAAAAATTATTATAAGTGATCATTATTAGTTTATGAAAATCTTCACAAGTTTGTCATGGGTTAAGTATGTATAACTGTCCCTTGGTTGTGTTTCCAATGCACACATCTCCATATAAATGTCATCTTATAGTTCAAAAGTGTTAGAATTATCTCTCATAAATTTGTTGCACCCTTTCCTTATACTTCATAACCAACCACAATCACTTTATTTTATTTAAATCAGTTTCACTTTTACATAGTGTCTAAGCCCATTACTAGTCATATACACTAATATTTCTCACAAAAATGTACAACAATTATGAAAATTCATCCTTAATTAATCTGACCAAATTAGTGAGAGATTCTTAAGTTTGTCTTAGACCATTTCACATACCCATGTTAGGTCATGTTACTAAGAGAAACACTCAAACCTATTTCTCAATATATATTTTTGACCTCACCTTTGTAATTGAACACCCTAATTGTTAGTTTTTTATGCCTACACACAATCCATAGGTTGTCTACATATAAACTTATATGAACTTACATAAGTGGAATTAGGGTTGGATTTAATTCACCCAAACTATAGAGTTACTATAAAATTATCTAAATTGGACACTAAAAATTAAATCCTAATTTGGCTTGTGGATAAAAAGGATCACCATACATTTATATAATGCCACTATAAGGAACCACAAATGATTAAAGGGTCAAGGGTTCACACTATGATACATGCATGTTAATGGATAACACACAAATCACACTATGTACTCATTAAATATAATTTAAATGTCCTTACTATATTAATAATAACCACATTATTATTATGAAATCCACATATGACTTTAGTGCCTGTGCACATAATACCCATGGCATATCTTATGTATATATTATATTTAATATATATAATCCCTGACACCTTATATACTACCATATTCTATTAAAATGTATGGTATCCACATGGCCTAAAGAGCATCACATGATATTCATTAAAAACACATATAAAAATGTAGTTTTCTGTCACACAATAATACCAAACATAATGTTCAATGATAAAAGGGTTGTGGGTCCACCATATCCATGTGGCCACCATGTACTAAAATTTCCATTGTAATCTTATAAATACAATTACTTTAAAATTTCAAATGGATCCCTCTTTAATATATATAATTCTATGAATAAAACCTATTCCAAATGAATTTTATGCCTTAAACAAGATAATATATGTATATTAACATGTACTTTAAGTCACATTAGAGAAATATGGAACATGCATGTGTCCCCATTATGTAGTATTAGGGTAATGGAGTAAAAAAAACAAATTTTATTATTCACTTACTCCCATGTCATTTTAAAATGCATTTATTTATTAATCCATGTTTATGGCCATTCATGTCCAAATTCATTCACCATAGTTTATTATATAAGGTCAAGACACCTTAAAACTACAATTCACAAATTATGTGTCATGTGCATGTTAAACAGGTCGCATATTATTATATAATCCACCAAAATTACAAAAATTTATTAATATTAATCATGGATTACATTTCCATTTAAATTTAAATATGAGACAACTACAATGAGTTCATAAAGTCACATTACATAAATAGATCAAAAAGTGTTCTCTTAAAGGTGAATACTCTAAGAGGTGAGATATTTTCAATGGGCCTAATGGTGGATAATCTCCAATGGAAGTTGGAGGTTATAGTTTAATATTCAAATATCAACATATACAACTCAAGTATTAATAAATAATCCATTTTATACTCCTATACACTAAATATTTTCCTTGTATGTCCCAAACAATAATCATTAAAGTGAAAATTGAGGATAAGGCTAATTAATGCTTAAAAAATTCAAACATAGTTTAAAATATAACATGTCCATGCACTTCATGAAGGTAATTTTTTTTTGAGACCCTATAAGGATAATCAAAATGTGTGATGTCAATATGGGTGACATGTGTAACCATCATAGATTTCTTATACCATAGACTAAAAAATTCAAATGTTTAAGTCTTACTATGTTAACAATGGTCATAGACTCATGTAATCCATAATGATGACACTATTCATGAATAAGTCAAGGGGTTTAAAATTATAGTGGTTCTTTGTGATACTTTAAATATAAGGATTTTCACCATGCAGATCAATGTTAAACTCTCAGATCACATATTATATTAATATAAACATGAGTTAGATTCATTATAGTAAAAATAGCAAAATGAGCAAGATTCACTTGTATGTGATGATTGTAGTGAGTGTGACATACTAAGGACATATATGTCCCAGTTCTTGGAACTCTTTAATTCTAAAAATATAAGTGTGGTATTAACTACATAATGAATAAAAAAGTTGTGAATGAGTTCATGGATGAAAAACTAGTGAAATTTTTTAATATGAACTCATTATATGGTGAATTATGCAATTTATCTGCATAGATCACTTACATTCAATATAGGAAAAATATTATATGATGTGTATTTTATACTTCCATCATGTAGTAAATTATATTATAACCCTAATGGTTTCCTTCCAAAGATATGGAATCATTAGAGATCACAAATAATACCAATTGAATTGTGAAAACATTGTGTACATGGATCTAATATATCAATAGTGACTCAAGATTCACATTTACCTATTATGTAGAGATCACACATTGACAAAAAGAGATAAGGAGTTAATTCAATCATGTAGCAATAAGAGGTGATACAACTAAATATCAATCCAACCTATAAAATGTGTGATAATGGGAATGTCATCATGGTTATATTTAGCCTTGGCTAAGACTAATATAGGTGACTCATGTTTCATATATATTAACCATGTAAGAGTTATACCAAATAAGAAGACATCTGTAATACATTATAAAAGGTTTTAAAAAATGTCCTAAGAGTAAATAAGGGATTTAGGCTATAGGTAGGCATTTGAAAACTTGTGTGAATATGATTCACATGTATATTCAATGGTGGTTGTGATGAAATATCTCCAGATAAATTCTTAATATAAGCTCCATCAACATTATTTAAATTTTGAATACTATACATATGTTTAAATAATTTATTAATGCTTAGTCTCTAAAGGTGCATAATATAGAGTTGATTCCATAGGATTCTATGTCTATGAGTGTTCTTATAATCACATAAATGTATTTCTCCTCATTGTTCATAGGTTATATACTGAATAGTGGCCTCATCTCTAATCGTTTCATATGGAAAAAAGGGATAAATGTTTTCTAAGATAAATATGTAGCATGAATTTCTATTTATTATTTAACTCTAACTCCTCCATAGTCACTATGCATATCATTTATTCCCTAGATTAATATTTTACTAGTATGATTTTATTTGTCAAGGAAGGTAAAAGGAGTGTCAAAGATATATAACTCCTACATCTAATTTAAGAGGATATTTTTATTTATTTTTTGGTTTTATATTGATTACGAAATGATACTATATGAAGATATAATTTGGCACCATGATCCACCATATCCACCCTCACAATGAGTGCATAATGTTCATAATGGGATACCAAGGAATCATCTTCGTTTCTTAGTCCATTGAATACTATAGAATCCACTAAAGTGATATCAACCTTGCTATGAAATGGTATGTTGTGATATTATAATCCACAATGAATGTTTTAATCATCATTCATCATTTCTTAGTTACCCATTTATATTATCGGCCACATTTAAATAAATTTCTCTTTTTTTTTAGAAATCTGGTTAACCATTAATTCACATAATAAGTTTTGAAAATCACACTAAATTGAGGTATGGGGTACCAAACATTCTTGTGAATTTTTTAATTTCTTGTGTCTTATTCCTTATCTATCCACAAATATTTTATGTGTTATTAGAATATTATTTTTTCTTTCCATAATACATATTCATATTAATTTTTATCCATCCCTTTTCCTAATGAGGGATAATTTTTATATTATAATAATTTGATGCAAGGAATTTGTCCATTGTCTATATATTTACTCATTACAATGGGATGACTATTCACAATGGATGAGTTACTTGTGGTTTACCTAACTATATTTCAAACATATCATTTACATATCGTTGATCATATTTAAATTTTCACTTAATCTCTTACAAATATGGATAATGTTCCACACTAACATACGATTCCCACTTATGATCTCAATCATAAGATCCAAGTGTATGGGTGGATATTGTGACACATAAACCTTCTACATAAAAGGTGATTTCCATCAATAATACACTATTGGGATCCATTCCCATTGTGTATGTCCAACACTGGAGCTCTTGCTCTATCATTATAGATTCATATACTAGCATGATGGACACAATTCAAATTCCTAGAAATTCACTTGATCATCATTATATTATTAAAATAATAAAATATCTAGAACTCATCTTCCACTCACATGAACTAGACTCATCACTGTACCTCTAGGATATGAAGAGATATAATCAAAACCATACTGACAAATTCTTAATTTTCATAACCATAATCACATATCTCTTTTTCCATGACACAATTTCAAATAATCAAACAATCCATGGTATAAAACATGGTCCCTAATCATATGAAATATATTAAATAATACGTCCATACCCAATTAATATTTAATGATGGGCCTAAATAAGGGTTAGTCTGGGGGGGCATTCCACACACTCTCTAGTTCTAATATGGTGATACCCACTTTAAAAAACTATCTTTGTGAAGTTTAAATGAAAATATATTTATAAATTCATCCATGGATATAGATGGAAGTCTATACCTAAGTATTATATTGTTAATGACTCTTGAATATGTCCATGTGTTATTCTCCTTCCTATTTCAGAAAGAAATAATTTAAGTAATGCACATGGGATTAATCTTTCTCTAATAAATAATCTATTTGCAAAGTATTGCACTTGACTTGGAAATTATATGTTCTACTTAAGTTAATATGTATGTGGCAATGATTGGATAAATTTATAAATGGATCAAATCCATGTTATGACTAATAATTTATATTGACTTTAATCCATATGGTAAATTGCTCAAAACAATCTTTGTGAACTCATCCAATATTCCCTTCAATTTTTGTGGGAGTGTTTCTTTTTCATATTTTTCACCTATGTACACCTATTGTGATAGATTTAAAATTAGTGAATATAATGCCTTATGCTTTTACACCTCTCTTAGTAATTACTTTACATATAACATCAATACATGTGTGAAAACACATTACTATGCATTTATTCTTCATTTTACTTCATTGAAATAAGAGTGAACTTCTTCCCATCTTTTTCTAGGCAATATATATTGTTTAACCATCATGTAAATTGCTCTAGTAAAATTATAGAATGTTACCAAAAGTACCCGACACACATTCATCAAAATCATGACACACCAAAAATGATCTATATATGTGCCTATATAAAACTTCACAAGGAATTGCGTAGTAAATAAAACATAAAGGCCGTTTTTCAACCATGACAATTTTTAAGGGTTTAGGTATGATATCTTCTTCCAACATAATTTTTTAATCATATATAATGAGACTAAATTATCCATGCTTTCACTATTGATAATCAATTTGTAACACTTACCTTCTAATTTGTGAAGTGTTTTGAATATGTTCTTCCTCTACTCTAGTACATTATCATATTTGGTCAAATTCAACAACACCCTCTTCATCATGAGACTTGATTCATGCTATATATTAAGAATGATATATTGATCCAATATGATCTTCATCTCCATGAAAAACATGTGCACCAACTTTAGACATTTTTATAACTTAATTATACACTTGAGAACATTTTTATTATATACATATATA
>JARHVA010007329.1:275000-310000 GCA_037957365.1 Torreya grandis | reverse complement strand
AGTTCCAGACCTTCCCCCAGTGATCTAGGCCCTTACTATCCCATGTTCTTCCACTTGGACATGATCTAGGAAGATCCACATTCACTCCAAAATATAAGTCATCAAATTATATATTGATCAATGGAACAACATAGATATCATAGAGAAATTTAAATTGTAATTTTAATGGGTCAATTTTGAGCCCCAAGATATCATGCATTGAAGTTTCCAAATCAACATGCAAAAAAGGTGACATAGGGTGATGTGGCGTAATCCTAGCATGCCAAGTGGACCAATCATGTTATAACACACGAAAAAAAGTTTGTGCAAGAAAAATATTGGTTTATATATTTCATATTTGAAAGGAATACATATATGGCATAAAAAATAGGCCAGCTATGAGGACCATAGCTGGTGGAGTCTACTTTTGTTTTACAAGGTGCCTTACCATCGATAGAGCTATGGAGCACCCATCTAGTTAGATGTCGACAAGTGTCAAATAAAGAGTGGTCCATGTGGTGGGTCCTCAATCCACCAGATGTATTTACAACTCTATATTTCTCCATATTCAAATTTTATTAATAGTCATTTAGTGACTGTATTTCAATGCCAATTCAAGACCATAACTAAGCTAAGTTTTGAGTTAGAGAAGCAGAGACTGAGTTAGGGTGCCAAGATTGAGTTGGGGTGGAGGGACTGAGTTGAGATGACCCAAATTAGCCTTAATGGGTTGAAATAATCATGAAATGGTTTGGGTATAAATTTAACACAAATGACATGAATCATGGTTCAAAATCCTCCACCATGATGGGCTCAATCAACACGACCAAGCTCACCTGTCATTCGAGAACATTCAAATCAAAGGTTCCATAAATGGATAAACTTGCCATGGGCCAAAAAACAACCCAAATCAGCATGCCAATATTTAATCATGATACCACCAAACTTTCTAACATTTTCACATGGATAGAGATGAAACTACCTCTACCAATGCAATCCAAGTCACCTTAGTTAAATCAAGATTGGTGAATTGAATCGAGCCCAACATATCTCATGAATTAAGCCAAACCAAATGCCTTAACCAAAAAAAGGATTATGAAAAATAAAAATGTGGAGTTCAAGTATTTTAAAAGACTTAAACCATTCAACAATCCCAAATGTGGGATAAATGATTTGCCTTAGCCCAAAAATGTTGCTGATGGGTTTTAAACCCTGCTATTTTGGTTAAAATGATAGGGTTCACACTTTTGCACCTGTGGACCAAAGCACTATATAAAGTACATGAAATTGTATTTAAAACCAAGTCTAGACATACTATGTATTGGCCAATATATATACTAGTTTTCCAAAATCTTAAGATTTGAAGGGATTGGAGGCATTTTAGCTCTCAGTGTAAACTAGGGAATTATCCTAGAAATCAAGATGATTTCAATGGTATACTGAAAGATTATGATGATTTTACTAAAGCCATTTTTTTAGTCCAATTTTGAGACTTTTTGTCTAAAATCCATAGGATTGTGAGATTGCATTGACAATAGGAAGGTGAAAGGTTTGTCTATAGATTCTAGGGTTTTTTTAAGGTCTGTTGCTGATTTGTATGCAGTCTTAGATTATCTATTTGAAAATTTTGAGGGTTTTCCATGTACTCACTCTTTATGGAAATGGATTAGTTTGTAATATAAGTGAACCCAAAGATGTAGGTATTGATGAACTCCATTAACATGTGCTTTTCATGAGTTGTTTTTATTTGTGCATTTTTTTTGTATTTTGATTAATCATGTTTATTAATAACTATTGAATGCATAAATAGATAAAATAAGATTAAAGGTCAAATTTAGTTCCATTTCCTCATTGATTACATATATCTTGACACCATTTTGTAATTCTATATTATGAGATACATATTACATTTCTTACTTATGATTAGATACATTTACATTATAATGTTATGTTTGTACATTATACTAGAATAATATGCACATGCTCCAGCTAACACATTTTATAGATCTACTTATTTAGAGGGTAGTTCTTCCACAACTTTCACAACTTTTAAAAAAAGGGGGGATTTTACAGGGGTTGTCATAGATATTAGGATCATATATTGCTTTTCATAGATACATTTCAACACACAAGCTTAGTTTTAGATATCAGACTCAAGGAAGACATAAAACATAATAGAGAATTATCAATTAGTTTAGATCACATAGAAATATGAGTAAGCAGTCATTAGCACCTATATTGGGACACTAGTGGCATAGGGCGCTACTATCCACTATAAGGCACTATTGTTTACTAGTCATATCTTCAAGATAGTCCAGATCATTCAAACTAATACACAAAGTATAAAACAAATTTGCATAGATACAATCAAAGGTTTGGAAGTTATGATAAAATTTAGATTAGATGAATTCATTTTAGTTCAAATTCATACTAGTTGTTCACATTTGGAGAATCATACATGTCATGATCACTAATACATTTATGTTAGTTACATAGGTTTAGATATTACACACTTGATTCAGATTTAGTATACTCAAATACCAGATTGAGGGCATGTACATAACACATTAGTTTTTATATACTCAGCTTCAGACAATTTAATGAGATGGAATGGCAAACACTATATTGATCTCTATAATATATACACTTGCCATCACATTTTAGGTTGTCTCCAAATTCATTCCTTAATCCATCTATAGTGGTTGGAATTCTCAAGTGGTCCAAAGCTACCTAATATACCCAAGTGGCTATAGAGCCAAATACATAGTTAGATTACTTAGTAAGATATTTTTATCACTTTACACAATAAAATTTTAGATGAATTTACTTAACACATGGGGAAATGATGGACTCATGGCCTACTTGAGGTCTTGAACCACCTACATGAGAGGGTTTGACATACTTACAATCTTATCCAAATTATTCATATAGATCATGATCCACAAAGTAGGGGTGGGTAGTGATGGATTCAAAAACTAGGTTGAGTTATGGAGCCACCCATTTGAGGATTAAACAAACCATTAGCTTAGTTCAAGTTATTCAATGATATGATCGCTATTCACATTCACACACACAGGTTGTCACCAGGTGCATATATTGGCTCATGTACCCAATGAGGTTTATTCATTAATTTCATCTCTATTTACTCATCTTTGCTCAATTATTTCATTTTAATTAAAGACTATATTTTTCATGTTTCATTGAAGGCCTTTTCTTAAGATCATGTTTTCATATACGCATGCCAAGATTCACATATTCAAAATCATCTACATGGGCTTCATTTCCAAGGTAAGTCTAAGTACACTTGTTTTCCATTATAATAGTCATTTCACTTTGATATATTACTAGCATAAGGGGGCACAAATGTAATCACCTAAAAGTGGTAATTGGATTTTAAGAGTGTTGCTTGAGTTATCCAATCCCTAAGCTAGCCATAGACCCATCCTTATGCATCAGTCTTATGTTTTTAGTCATTCATAAGAACATAGTCACCTAAAGCTAGTCAAAACATAGTCTTAGAAATTTCATCCCAAATACCAATCAAAGTTTCTCAGTAATCTATCAAAAATGCATTAACATCACATTTGGGACACTACATCCACATGGTGCTAGTGTCACGAACTAGGCATTACTATCCTTAGCCCCATCTCTTCCCAACAAATAGTTTTTTAAATATGTACCCCTTATAAGTTTATTCTAAGATCATTTTATTATCCACACAAGTAACATAATGCTATAAATATAAGTCTAATCCACCTTTATTCACTATATGTAAAAAAGATTCAAAAGCTATTCAAACCAAAGATAGATTTGTGTAAAATTAAGGTATTTGATCCATATTTTTCCCTAATTTCTACATACTACCATATACAAAATCTCTATGTCTATTTTTCAATCATTTCAAAGATCAATCACATTTAAGACATCCAAGACACTCTAATTCTAACATTCACTTGCACATATATCAAGCACTAGGTGGGAAAACAACATCAGACTTGATCCCTGCTCTGAGTATTGGTATGTAGGTAACTCTCTACACAATAGAGTGTTAATGATGTCTAGTCCATCCTAATAACACACACAAAATTATTTATTATTACATAATTTTAAGGATATTAGTATTTACACCTCAAATCAACTTTTCTAGGTACAATATAGAGCTAAAAGTTTCATTTATCCAAGAAGAGAAAATATAGACATAGGTGCATGAGTTGCTTGAAAATAGGAAAAATCACACAAAGGGGAAATTAGTGATAAATTGAGGAAAATACACATGGATAGATTTACTATAAAAAATGGGCACTATTGTTCAGTCAATAGATGAATACCAGAATCCTATTGATGATATAGACCACTACCCAAATCTCATGTTTTAAAACCTAGATCATCCACAATAATTAGTTTTTTGATAAGTATCTATTTATCCCTATTTGTTGTTAATTATAAGTGAAAAAAGGTCAAGATTAAAAAAAAATAGTACTTAATCATTTCATATTTATTTAACTAATTTAGACATCTTATCGCTTTAACCAAATATAGGATTTATATTTGTAAAACCTAGAAAAGTTAAATCAATTATTTACATCTCCTATAATTCCCTATTTTATCTCTAATCATCTTTATTTGGTATATATTTCATTGTAAATTTTGATTCATAAGCCCTTGTTCCTATTGGATAAGAGCACACTAGACAAATAATAATGTATTACAACCTTGTATAGTAGTGCAACCTTTTCCATAGTGCTCTAATGGTCATATTTTCAATATAATAACTTCATAACAGATCTCCTACGTAAAGCATTAACTTGGGTATCATAAAAATTGAACTATTAAATTATTAAAACACATCAAGGGTCACACTTAAAATATCTCTCTCTTACTATCAATGACTAGAAAAAGAATCTATTCTATGATTTTAAAAGCATCTATATTTTGAGTAAAGACTGTTATTATAATTCTACTACAATACCATAATCTTTGCATAGATATAACATTATTTTATTACAAGTTAATGGCATAAATTTTAAATAATTTTAGTCAAATAATTTTAGTTGAATTAACATTATATTCCCTATAGGGAGAAATAAATTATCATGAGGATTTCATGATATGTAGGCAACACTCAGTAAATAAGGGGTTTTCTGAGGATAGCTTATCCATTTCCACATTCCCTGTTTCCCCATTCTATATTTAATTTTTTTTTGTTTAGGATTGGGGAATCAAATTCACTAGTATTACACACATCAAATAAATATATACACACAAATAATCCACCTATAGACAAGGGTGAATAAGCCATTATTTTTAGATCTAATGCACATTCTATCTAGACAAAACCATAGTAACATACCACAATGCACTATGAACTTATATACCTTATGAATCCTTGTCCAAACATATAGTGGATCTATATATTTTTATGCTTCTATGTTTATAGGTTTTTAAAATAATCTACATCTCAAATAATGTCATCACAAGTTGAATTAACCTATTTTCGAGGATAATTCTCTAAGCCTAACACTATTTACTATTTTTAGTAATTAATAACTCCTTATAATTTTTCTAAATATTTGTATTTAATTCATTCAATATTATTTATATTATATTTAAATATTTTACATTTAAAATTAAAATTAATTATTTATTCTAATTAATTCTAATGTAAACATTTATGAAGGCAACACACCCTTTTAAAAAAAGTGCAAACCATTTTTAAAATAAAATTGAGACAAGATTTTAAATTGAGTCATTATGAACCTAAATGGTGTATGCACTTTGTTATACTATTGGAGAATTATCATTAATTTGGGTCCTTCTTATAGGTTTATAGGTTTATCCTAAGTTTTGGTTATGTGTGCATTTATTATATTTATAAATGTACTTTATCTTAGAATTCTGAGTTGGCACTCGCCTCTCTAATCCAATTATTAGTTTTGGAGTTAATTTCATGTAAATCCACTCCATCAACATGGCATACACATCCTCCTAATTTTTAAGAGGATTAGGGACACTTGGAATAAATTCTAAAGCTTGCACATGTAACTCTTTATTCCCACTATTTCTATTTATTGACCTCATCTCCCCCTCTCTTCTTGCCTTTTTATAGTTATTCAATATTGATCTTGATTTTTATATTTCATCATTATGATTCTCTTTTGGCCTAAGGATATTATTTCTCTATCCTAACTCCTTTCCATATAATTGGAGATCCATTGGTTGCAAGGCTTCTTAATAAATTGCTGTGTTTTTTTTTTTAATCTATTTGATAGTTCTCTCACTTGTCAAATATTCTATCTCAAATTTTTAGTTTTCTCACTTTATTAAGGTAATATTGTTTAATTTATTATTTTTAACATTATTTTATTTGATCCTTAGAAAATATACTTTCATGGTATTAGAGTTATGTTTTATTTTAACATTGAATATTGAGTTTTGTTATAGGTTTGTGGGCAAATATTTTTTCCCCCTATATCTCCTTGTGATAACTACTATATTTTTTAATATCAAGTTGCTTAAATTTGTTTTTTAGACTAATAATCAGCTCTTAATTCATACTCCTTTATTTCCTTATCTATTTTTTTACAACAGTGTGTGTCTTTTTTTTGGCTCATTGTATACATGCTCGATATCATCCTTTGAAATTTTAATCTATAAGTTATTATTCATCTTAGTCCTATATAATTTTTAAATTTCACATCAAGGCATTTTATTTGATAACAAGACGTCTATTTAAGATTTGCATTGATCTTATCTTTTGACTATGTAGTCATGTCCTTGTCTTTTCTAATATTTTCCTTTGACATTGTTATTTGGTTTATTTCAACCTTATTTTTTGTTGATGTCTTCTCTCTAAATTTTCATTTAAATCTCTTGATATGTAATGAATATTATATTTTTTCATGATTTGGTAGCTCTATTGCAGTCTTGCCTTCTACTAAATATATGTGTTTATCATTGTATCTATTTATCTCACTATAGTTTTTAATCTATGTCCTTATATTACCTAAAGCACTCTTTTTTTAACAATAAATATCTCACTTAGTTGAGCATAATATCCATCATTATTTCCTATATCACTTAGTGTAGTTATTTTATAGATTTATTTATTTATTTTGTGTAATGCCTTCTAAAGTGTAGCTATTTGAGAAAATATATGTAATTCCTTCATTGAGATTTTTTTAGCAATTGTGCTTTCACGATTGTTTGGAATGCTTTAATAATTCTATTATCAATATCCTTATTTGACCTCAACACGCTCTTTTTATAGGCTCTAACATATTTTAATGCAGGTTTTGTAGAAAAATTTCAATACCTTTAAAGGTTTTTTTACATTTTACGTTTTTATATGTTCATGTTTTTAGTTGTAACACCTTTTAACCGAATGCATCTTTTAATTTTTATGCTCTTTGATTCTAGCTTTAGTTTAGCTCTAAAAGTGTGAATTTTTCTTAATTTTTTTTGTTTATAAATTTATTCTATTCTCATTTATTTTATTTTTTTAAAAAGGCAAAAGGAAAGTTTTTTTTTTAATCAATCTCAAACTACCAACCAAGCATGATTATTAATATTCTATTTTAAAAAAACATTCCTCTAAGTGTCATTAAATTTTATTTTATTTTATTATTAAAATTAATTAATATTTTCAAACTTACACATAAACCTATGTATGATTAAACATGTCTTATTTATTTCAAAAGATCATTTCTTGGTATTTGACAATTTACTCTTTACTTCATAAGTTAAATATTTTTTATTTTCTTCACACAAAACAATATTGTCTTGGTGCCTTATTTAGTTTTTCATGTGGCCCACTTAATAAGAAAACAATTTTTGTTTTATGTATTAACCAAAAAAAAAATTGTATAAATTAAAAAAGGAGCACCTTTTTTTTTTGAAATAAAAAAATAAATTCCTTAATTTCTCACATAGATTTCAACTCAAATGCCAATTATCTTTCATTTTTTAAATAATTGATTTAATTTATATGTCTTTTAATTTATAATCAAGGCATTATTTTTTTCTTATATTATCTTTTCTTGAAAATAGTTTTGGTCATTATTGTGCCATAACATACACACCGCATTTGAAAATTCAAATAAGGACTCACTTTTGATGGAATATCCTTATTCACGACCTTTGAACCTTATACACCCATGACACTCATTTATTTTTGAATAAGTTTAAGTTCATCATAAATGTCTAAATTTAAAAATCCCATAATTATGAAAATCAATGATTTAATTCTAATTTTGATCTATCATAAAACTTGGGATTTCATAATTGATTGTATGATTTATTTGGACTAACAGAACTAACATTCCTTGATAGACTTCATGCCTTCACAAAAGTTTATATCTCCATGGTTCCCAAAGTATAAGAAGGAGAATTTAAGATGTGTATAAGCCATATGCATGAATTATCTTTTGCCTTTCGTTTTATTTCAATTAGATAAGGATTCTTTGAACATGTCAGATTTATGATTTAAAAGTTAATAAGTTTGACTATGTTTTGATTTTAGTAGGTTATTTGATTATATTTTGTCTTAAATAGATCATTAAATGATTATATGTTTCCCAAGACATGTTAGAACTCATTTTCTCTTTTCATGCAACATCATACTACTCACTTAGAACCTAAGTAGAGAACCTTGGCACCAATACAAGTAGAGTAGTGAGAGTCATCCACATGTCACTATCCTAACCTCCCATTGGTGACATCAACAAATACTTTCATATGGAATATATTGGTAAATTAAATAAATGAGAGCCATCCACACATCACCATTCTAGTCTTCTAAAGGTGACATTAGCATAGACTCTTGTATGGGTGATCCTGGGAAAGTGGAATAGTGAGAGCTATCCATGCATCATCATCACACTCACTCAAAGGCATAAATATTATAAAGTGTAAGAATCATAAATATTCATCATAATAATAAGATTCTACCACTTGCCAATGTGTCATTAAATACTAGACCAAAGGAATGAAGTAAAATAAACCTTGACACTGATATGATTGGAATAGTGACATGTAGACACGTGTATTTTCAAGCCATGAAAGAAAATACAAAGACACCAAGGTCATGGATGAAAGAAAATGAAAGAGACATTTGTAATTTCATAATGACTAAGCATCTGGGAACTAATGAAATAATTCACAAGGAAATTTATGAAATTAAAATGAAAGATTAAACAAATAATAATAATACAATCTATTGCATCCATTAACTCACACGAAGCAATAAATTAATACATTAAATTCTCAAAGTAGACGCAGCTAAAGAAATATATTTTTAATTACTAAATCCATTTTAATAAAATTGATTTCCAACTTTCAAGTGCATACTATGGATCTAGAGCTCTCTTGCAATGAAGAAATTTCTAATTTTTCACAAAGCAAAGGATTTTCAAACTAGAGATTCAATGGTAGATGCAACTCATATTTTAGTTCCCTATACATAATCTATTGTAGGGTCAACTAAATATACTAATACAACATTTGGTTAGTGTCCCCTAAATCATTAATTTAAGCATTATTCTATAATTTGGGTTGTGGTCAAGGTATCTCAACCCTATAAATTTGAGGATTAGTTGTCCATATTGACATAGAGATACATAAATGACTGATTTTCCATCAAAGTAGTTGGTATCCACAATGCAGTATCCAAGCCATAGGTAATTCCATGCATAGATATATTGTTTGATTGATTAAAAAATTAAAAAAATACTAGGGAAATACTACACTTTAGGCTAAGCAAAACTCTAGTTGCATATATCAATGTCAATGCCTTTGAGAAGTATTATAAAATTTTGGTGCCTCAGGTGACATGCAAGAAAGACATGGTGAACTCATTTGTTCTCAACAACAATTTTTTTAGTAACCTATAGGATTGGGTTGGAAAACAAAGAAAATTCATAGTCTAAGTCCATAACTCTTCCATTCTAATCATCATCTTTATACTTTGGGTAAGAATTACTACGACCCTTTTTGAATAGGATATATGATTTTTTAGCCATTTATTATGTTAATGATATATGGGTCCTTTTACTAGACTTGATTCTAGCATCCAAAAAATTCATATAAATTAAAGAGATCATCAACTCTAACTTAAACCTCAAAATAAATAATCCTTAGAGTTTTCTAGATGATAACTTCTATATGATGCCATACATAGTGGACATTATAAATATGATGGTCCACTCATCATTTAAGGAACCCTAGGAATAATGAGAAGAGTGTCTTTAGAATAGGATATGTGATAAGTTCAAAATTATCCTTATTCACATGTTCATGAAGAACATGAAGAATTTGATTGAAACATTTTACCCTATGGTTTATCAGGTAATGTATGAAAAGAATATGCCTAGACTATTTGATCAAATAAATAAGTCTATTTAGAAAATGAGTGATTACTAGTTATACCACAAGTGCATTGTAATTAGAATTGAGGGCACAAAAGGCACACTCTTTATACCTAGATTATGATTCATAAATTAAAGAGATCATCAACTCTAACTTAAACCTCAAAATCAATAATCCTTAGAGTTTTCTAGATGATAACTTCTATATGATGCCATACATAGTGGACATTATAAATATGATGGTCCACTCATCATTTAAGGAACCCTAGAAATAATGAGAAGAGTGTCTTTAGAATAGGATATGTGATAAGTTCAAAATTATCCTTATTCACATGTTCATGAAGAACATGAAGAATTTGATTGAAACATTTTACCCTATGGTTTATCAGGTAATGTATGAAAAGAATATGCCTAGACTATTTGATCAAATAAATAAGTCTATTTAGAAAATGGGTGATTACTAGTTGTACCACAAGTGCATTGTAATTAGAATTTAGGGCACAAAAGGCACACTCTTTATACCTAGATTATGATTCATAAATTATTTGAATAAGATATTATTTCCATATTTAGAAAATAATGTTGATACTCGCTTCAGGAAAAGTAGGCAAGTGGTCGTCTATCCCACCCCTCTTAGTATTATTAGAATGTAATACACAAAGTGGGAACACATGAAAATTATTTGAAAAACTAGGACACATTATGGGTTTAAATAGGCACATTTTAGACATTGGGACCCTGAAGAAATGTTAGAAAACACCTAAGGAAATATGAAATAAATGTAAGGATTAATTATGGGAAGTAATCTTATGGCTATGAATTTTTTTTTATAAATGTTGAATATGAATCTAAAGTGGATTTCAAAATGTGCATAGCCAACATGTCTATGATTATGTTACATAGGATCCAATATGATCCTATTATCACTGGAGAATATGTTAAAAGTATTGGTAGGTAGTAATGGGTTTTTTAACCTATTCATGGACCCCCTACTCAATCAAAACCAATAACACAAGAGAAATCTATACCTCTGGCATAACTCATGTTGAAAATAAAGTGGAGAGTCCTCCAACTTCCCCTTCACACATAGTTGTTGTGGCCTCCCCATAAAACATGGTTGAATAATAAATACCTTCAAGTTTAAGTGGAAAAACTAGTATATTTTTTATGCTACCTTTGAATTGACTAACCATTGCACAATTAGTAACTCTTCCTTCATTCTTGTATCAAGTTCATATCACTCCTTATTATTTGACACTACTAGTAACATTATCCTAGCATTATGGATACTTAAATTTACTATTGATCATTATACTAGTAGTGACTAATGATGCCAATCCATCATCATCTACAATTACCATTCATTCATTTTCCACTCAAAATTTTATTAGGATAACCTCTACTGATACCAAAATAATACTTACATATACAAGGAAGCCTAATATCCCACCTATTTATCCTCAAATGAAGAAGTGAAGGAAGAACGAATATAAGTCCATAATGAGAGGGGGGGTGAAATAAGGGGTACACAAATCCCAAACCTTGTCATGGTATATGATATTGAAGATGAAGATAGAAGAATGGCCAATGAAGAAGACTGGGTCTCTAAGATAAAAACTAAAGAGTCATGGTTAATTAGTGAGATAAAAACATTGAACGTAGAGGATGAATGGTTGTTTAAGGAAAGTTGCCAATTAGGGGGGATAAAGTTGATAGAAGGATTTGAAGATATTAACCAAAGGGATGATAGCTCGATATATACTAATATATTATCAAATAGAGAGGGAGATGCAATAGGAGAGGCATAATAATAACTATAAACTACAATATAAGGGCCATATCCAACTACACATATTATCTCTCCGCCTCTAGTCACTATAACAACTAGTACTCTAATTTTCCCTCCTTTAGTTTTAATGACTCCTAGTTCTCATTTTGTGTACTTATTTAATTTATGTAATAACTATTGGTGTAATAGATTCTTTACATTATTTAAATTATTTAAGTCAAATAACCCAACCCTAAGTTGTTGCATTACCATTTTTTTCCTCCACAACTTATCCTATTGTTATGGATCCTATGGGTACTACTAATATGAATTTAAGGGTCACATATAGTTATATTTTTTACTATTTCCAAAACCTATTAGTCACCCTCATGACCTATTCATTCTTTAGTGGAACCAATCCTTGTCTCCTAGGCCAAAAAAATAAATACTTTTTAAAAACCTAGCATCTACCTCTATATACATTGCACAAACCACCCCTCCTAGGTCATATGCACAAATATAAATATCTATTATCTGAGCTACATAGAAAAATAAACCTATAATTTTCATTCACAAAGTATAGGAGAAGCCAAATATATAATAGATACACTAGTCAAGAGGTAGGTTATTGGTTGGAGGAAGGTTATTCCTCCTTTTCCTCTAATAGGGACATTCTCCCAAAATCATATATTACCTTTGGGGAAATCCCCCCTGATTACTCAAGGAAATTAGATAGTATAACTATATTACCAAGATAAATAATCATAATCTATAGGGAAAATAGAATAAATAAAACAAATAGAGAAATAACTTTCACTAAATTTTCCTTCATGGATCAGGTAGCTACAAAAACAAAAACAAATAGGGAGACAAGATTTTGTAATAATAAATAAACCTATAGTTAAGCTCCATTTTTATAGAAATACAAGCACTTTGAGAAAAGTCAAGAGGTAAATTGTAGTTATCGAGGGCCAATAGATAGAGATATAGTAGAGATATATTCTCTCTAATCCATCTCTATATGTTAGCTCATATCTTCTCTCTAATTGAGAGGAGGAAGGTGAATCCTTTAGATCTAGATAGTATCAAATAATATCCTTATAGTTTTATGGATGTAATAGGGGTAATTAGGGATATGTTTATAAGTTTTTATCCAACAGTGCAAAGGTAGCCAGAGGTGAATACCATTTAGGCCCCTAAGGAGATAGTGGATTATATGAACTAAATTTAGAAATGATAAGAAATAAACTAATTATGAAATATTAATCTAAGGTAAATTCAACCTAAGATAGAGAAACAAACAAAGAAAATAGTAAACATAAATATATACCTTAAACATTCAAGTTTCCTCAATTGCGATGTAAACTTGATTTGCTCTTCAACAAGGTGGTTGCTCACTCTTCCAATGCAAAGGATAACATGAAATGTTTTGGTGAAAAGAGTGTTTTTTAATTATTTAATTCACTTTGATTCCCTTTGATTCAATTTTAAATTGAATATAAATTAGTGAGCATAATTTAGAATGGTGAAAATGATGGTTTTCATGTTTATTTATAGTTTTTTGGAGGAAGATCCAATAATGGAAGATTATTTAGATATTTAAAATGATCCAAATAATATAAGATGTCTAATGAGCCCTAAACCATGAATATGATGACCATTTAAAAAGTTTACTTAGTTATTAGGAATGAGTCAAACTTTTTGACAACTCAAGGGGTAACTCAAAGGAGGTTGAAGAAGTTGTGGGTTTGGTTGGGATGAGTCAACATGTGAGGGAGAATAAGGTGGAATACGTTGGGTAGGGTGTAAAATCTATATTTTATATTTAATTAAGGATTTAAAAGTGTGCATAATTGATTAATATGATTTATTCAATTATTTGAATTTGGAGGGTGATGTCATGAAATATATTGAGAAGAATTATTAATAGGTTTTAGGTTCATTTTGACACTAAACGTAATTTAGGTGTCTACATTTACTCCTATTTAAAATAGTGTTGTGAAGAATACCATTTCAAAGAATAGTATAATATGTAGAGAATTGATTATTAAGAGGGAAAACGTTTTCTCAAATGAATGAAAATGAGTGTGATGATGTGCCCTCAAGAGTTTATGTGATAAAATAGACAAATGCTCCAAATCGATGAAAAGAAGAAATTGAAAAAATGACTTGGATGAGAAATTAATCAACTTATTGTAGAATTGATGTCAAAATTTCAATAAGTATGTTATATAAATAGGTTTCCCTTAGTTAATTAAAACTAGAGCATTGATGAGGAAAACAATATGTTGTACCATTCAGAGATTAAATGCTTAGGGTTTACTAATGACATAGGGGTCAATTAAATGGTTGAGGGAATGATATATGCCAACAATAATAATCTATAGATCTAAAAATAGAAAAACATATTTAGTTTAAAACTATAATTATAAATTTACACATTGATTATTAGAATATTTTGAGAAAATTTTGGATTAGGGTGATTTAATGTATCGTAAAATTTGAATCAAGATGGATGAAAAAGGAGTAGAATGGAGAGATGGGGGGGATTTTTTACTAAAAGAATTTGATTGGAGAGATTTTATATAAGACCTTGGAGGAAAAATGGATTGCATTCACTACCAAAAACACTCTGTAGAATGATCAAGGAAATTTTAGAGATCTGATAGGATCGGGCCTTCGGTGAATAGGATTTTATTTTGAATTTTTGGCATTTAATGCCATTTATTAGGGATTAAAGTTAATTGAAATGAATTTTTTGATGTCTATTTGTGAATTTGGAAATGAAAGTTATGAATTTAATAGCGTAAATAATGAATTTGTCAAGATTAGAAGTGAATTCATAGAATAGGGTAGTGAATTTGTGTTAGTGGTAGAAATTGTGAGGAATCATGATTTCATAGTTTAGTAGTCACAAAATCATAGAATAAGGAAGTAAAATCATCAAAATCTGGTAAAAAATTATAAGGATGAAGTGTGAGCTCATTTTTAGGTGGAATAGGGATAAATAAAGCTGAAATTAAATGGTTTGAAGGAAAAATTACAAAATTTAGTAGTGAAAATGTTTAAGGCAGAAGTGAAATGTGTTTTAAATGGGGAAAGAATATTTTAGGAAAAGATAAATAATTGGTATGAGAATGACATATTAATACTTGTATTTAAAATGTTGAATTGATAGTGTTTTTTTTAATGATTATAATGTAGGGATAGTTTGAATATTATGTTGAGTAAAATTAACTAGATGCTAACATGTTTTATTTGTAAAAGGTATTACTAGTGCTGACAACATGGGAGTAGGTGCTTCAAATAATGGCATGGATGGATAGTTTTATAGATTATGAGTTTAAGGTGATAGAGCATATGGGTTTATCATATATAACATAGATGCCAAATATTTGAGTAAAGAGGGTGCTGCTAATAACACTTGCTGAGATATGGTGTAATGAGACTAGTATGTTTCACTTGTCGACAAGAAAGATGACAATTAAATTTGAGGATGTTTATCATATTTTAGGCATTATAATATGGGGGAGATGGGTATACTAGGGGTAGGGTCCACATCAGACACCATTATATAGGATCTTTGGTTATGGTATGATTCTTATTATGAGGGGTGGAGTGGATGTGGATTATTGTATTAAATTAGAGATGGATTCCTTAATGATTGTGCATATGGCTATTGTTGGTGGAATTATGTTACTTGAAAAGAATGCAAGATTATGTCATATTGGTATATTATATGTGATTGTAGATATGATGGATATGGGTTAGTTATTTACATGGGGTCCATACATATTAGCATATGTATATAGGGACTTGTTTCATGTAGTGTACATAGACAAAAAGGATATTGGGCAATCAATATTAGTACAGGTATGGTGATGGGATCAAATTGTTATAGACATGCTAGCTGGGAACATGAACACTTAGTATATGGTTGAACCATTGTAATATGGGCATCATATGATTATTGGTACATGCAGATTTTATTTAGGTGATCTTGAGTTTTACAAGAGGGTTATTTATGAACTAGGTGATGACTAGATCACTTAGAGACCTTATAGAGAGATTATATTTCAATGGTCACATGATTATTTACACATGGACTATATGATGATCTAGTGCCATATTATTGGGACATATGAATACAAAAAAGAGAGATATCAACCATATAGGGTGATGAGATAGTTTGGGGTTAGGTAACATATATCAGTTAGTCCACACATATTTGCATGATCAGTGAGAGAGAGAGAGAGCATAGGGGGGATGACCATTGATTTAGTGATAGCTAATTATATATAGTCACAATTATAGATAGTTATATAAATTCACCAGAGATATGTGATTTATATAAGAGTTATGGATGGTTAAGAAGATTGGTAGGATTGACAACAACCATTAACATTGACTACACCATATTCACCACTGTGGACATGGAGATAGAGAAGTTGATAGATTGAGCAGGTAGCCATGAGGTATAGGTTTGGGATCCCAGATTAGGAGTGGTGTTACATGAGATAGGGGATGAACATAAGCATGATTTAGAGGATGTGTGGTTGAGATGAGTCAATTGCATGATGCTGAGATTACTGAGATGGAGGATGTGGAGATTTTATGTGAGGTAGGGTTTTATATAGATGTGGATACATATATGCATTTGGATAAAAAGTAGATAGCTAGAGATGAGACTCTAATTATTTTTATTTATAGTGAGGGAGATAGAGAGGGATAGGATGTAATCATGAGAGCATCACATGAAATTCAGACAAATAGAGGGGATGTTGTTAGTTTTTCATGCACTTCAAGATATTGGGAGGAGCAGGCTCTTATGGATAGACTCCTTGAGGAGATAAAAGCTTGTGATAGGTAGATAGATGGGTTACATAGGGAGGTGTCTAGATTATAGGGAGTGGTAGATGGTAGATGATACTACACTATTGAGATTAGATGATTATAGGATGAGGTTGATAGGTTATAGGTTGTGACTGATGGGATAGATAGAGGTGGTATGGATACAAAAGTTTTGACACATCACGTGGAGACTCAGACTCAGACTCTAGATTATTTGTTATTGACATAGAATTATAGACATGAGAGAGACACCACTAGGATTGAGCTATCAGAGGCTAGCGTATTACTAGCTAGATAGGGATAGATTATTACATTAGATAGGGTGATGAGGTACATGGAGTAGGACACATATTACAAGATCTTTTATTAGAAGGATATTCCATATACTCAAAGGGTAAATTTTTTTAGAGAGTATCCTATGAGATGATCTGTATTAAGGACATCAATACAATTGATAGATTTAGATATGTCAGTGGGGTAGGTATAACATGTGATGGATCCTCCATGAGTCACACCATGACATGAGGATCTATTCCTGAGACTAGATACTCCTTCAAAGGGACATGATGAGATATGAGAAATTGTTTAGATGATGGATTGGTTCAATGACGTATATATATTTTGAGATGTATCTTTTTGTATGGAAACATTTGATATATATTCATGATTATTATGAGACTTTATACTATGTGGATCGACATTTATGGACTATTTATGGATTTTAGATGGATATAAAGAGCACTTGGTTAAACTTACTACTTTTTGATTTATGCTAGCATGTTTTTAAATCTTTAAGCATATGGGTTATGGATTGTGACATGGATTCTTGGATTTATGAATGCATGGATTAAGATGTGACACATTTATTTAATTTTGTTTTGTATTCCTTGCATTGGATTTCCAATAATATATCATCTTGAGTTTCCTGAATTTTAATATAACATAAAACACATTACCACCAATGATATTGAATAATCATGATGAATGTTGATGTTTTAGGCATAAGATCTAGAGAAATAATAAATTATGTAAAAGCAAAGTATGTCAGGATATAGCAAAACCATAATCATACTATTATGCATTTCACTAAATAATATTTTCAAACACATAGAAATATAAGAATTTAAAACAATATTTGAAAACAAAAGTAATTTAAATGATGTAAACACATAAAATGTTGATTCAATAATATTAATAAAAAATGATACACAAACAAATGAAAAAATAGTAATTCTAAAGATAAACAATTGACACATTGAAAAATAATTTATAATGGATAAAGTAAAATAAAGGAAATAACCATTTGAAAGGTTTAGGATAAAATGGATCAATAATAAACTTAATGGTTAGGGGAAAAAAAGGGATAACTAACCGGCTTAATTTCTAAGGATAAGAAACAAACAAGATAAAAATGAAAAGAAACAAATGATTGAGTAAAAAAAAGTTTTATGAAAGACTTAACATTCTAAGAAAGATCTTACAATTATAGTCAAGAGATAGACTAAGTACTAAATAATTGATAAAGAAGTATAAGGAAAACTAATTCATGTTTGGGGAAATGGATGATTGGGAAGATGGTGGCCGAACTAAACCTAGAGACCCCATATCTCTAAGTGTTGCCTACATAATCCACCATAGACAAAGTCCATGTGGGGATATCAGGTGAGATGTAGTTCTCCTAATATGGGAAGTAATGAGAAAGTGGGTGATTGATGAAATATTAAAGTGTCAGATGAAAAATATAGATGAGTGACTCACCCAAAAATGAGTGAATGATGTGAAAGTTAGCTAGAATGGTATATTTGTTGTGATAAGTGTTTAAAATATTTTTTGGCATTTTTTTGTGTAATCTTATTTATTTATTTTTATTTTTAAAATAAAGAATATAACATATGTTTTCCTCTATCATGATCAAGCGTGTAGGTTCACATGTAGGAGTAAAAACCCTAAACTTAGCATGATATAGTATAAATGAATAACAAGTGACAAATGATAAATGTGTGAATATACAATGTTCTAGTGAAACATGATTCCCCCAAGGAACTATGGTGAATATAGATAACGGTTTACACATAAATGAAAATGGGTGTGTTTTTTATTATTTTTTTTAATTTTTGATATATGAAAATGATGTAACATGATGGATATGCATGAATCTGTGTGAACACACTAACAATGGCTTTGTACGTGACGACAAATTTATTTTATTTACACAACATATGACTTTCAATTTATAGAAAAATAATTAAAGAGGGAGTAAGATAAGTATGAAATGGTGAAGAGGAAAACCAAAAATCAGAATTTTGCATGGAAAAGGAAGGTGAACTAATCCTTTTGAGGAAAGGGGATATTGTACTTATTGATAAACTCATAAAATACTAACTTTATTATATGTATCTAGAGAGAACTACCCCTAACATAATTAGTAAATAGGGTAGATTTACCTTTTTTAGCATAAACATATAGATAGGCTGTTTGAAGAACTTTTTATTAGACAAATTTTGATTTAATATTTAATACTTTCCATTGTGACCCCCTACAAGTAGTCTCATGTGACTAGGAAGACACATGGGCTCATCACCAAAGGCTATACATTGGTGAGTAAGGGCATGTCTCCCCAATTCTAACCCTACATAACTATTAAGATGTGAAGGCTCAACACCAAAGATCAACAAAATGTGAGGGATATGGAATTTGAATTTGACATTGCATAAGTTTTGGATAAGGGTGTCATGTTATTTTAGAAGGATTTTATGCCCATGTGTTGGCTCCATGTAACTAGTAAGATGCAAGGGATCATCATTGAGGACTAAGATAGGTGAGTAAAATTAACATTTCCCCTCTTTTTTTTATAGCATACTAATATTTTTTTCATAGAGGGAATTGTAAAAGGAGACTCTATCATGTAAAAGCTTCTAGACTAAGCTGTAGGCTAGTATTTTATATGTTTTTCAAGAATATGTATGGAAAAGAGATGTACTCTACTCATAAAAACTAATGAAAGAATCAATATAATGCTAACTTTGAGAATGTTTTCTATGAGATAATAGAGTGATATGAAAAGTGAATGATATGATACGTTACATTTTGAATGTTTATGTTATGTGAACTAAAAACTAAGTAATCACCAACCATAACAACTAATATTTGAGTCAAAATGTAAATAATGGAAAATGAAATGCAATGAGGGCAATTTGAAATGTAATTGTAAACATACTGCCCCCATGTTTCAAGTTAATTATAGACAACAAGATAATTTGTTTTTTATTTTTTATTTTATAATTTTTTTATTTGCATATGAACCCAATGGAAGGTCACGATATACATAAGTTTCCTTTTTAGTTTCTATCCCATGCCGATTCTAGATAATATTTGTCACTCTAAATGAATTTCCTCTTCAATTTCAATTTTAGTTATGTCATTTAATTTTAATAGTACCTGACTAGAATGGGGTTGTTGGGCCCACTAAAATTTATTAGAAAACCATCTAGAGTATCATTCTCTATGGAGAAATCCTTGTTGAATAAATACATCTAGATATAAATTTATTTGGTAGAGTTCTTTGGTAATTTTTTCTAGGTAAACACAATTATAAAATAGACCCAGATTAATATGTCTAATGATAAAGCTAAAATATAGAAACCATCTTAGAGCTCTTCAGATCATCATGGAATTATGAACCCTTTTCCTATAAAGGTTAAAAACAATGATATTAAATAATATCAAATACTAGGGACTAATGAGTTCACCATATGTATAAAAACCAATCTCTTATCGAACCACTATTGCCACAAAATACTAAAAAAATAAAAATAAGATAGGTCAATACCTTGTAAATGATTTTTATTAGCTTTTTTGATCTAATAGGGTTTAATTCATATGTACTATAGAGTTGGCCCTTGATTTTCTATCATTCTAGCTTGTTGCATACCACACCCCTTGTTAGGTTGCCTATAAGACTTGAATTTATTGACTTTTAGGGTTTCTCACCTTTAGGCAAGGTCAACCTATTTAATGACTTCTTCCCATGCTCTCCTAGTTTTCTTAGCTATAGAGAAGAATGATAGAGAATAAATCAATGGACCCCTATAAGCATCTGAATAAGTTTGTCTTAAAGGTCTAACATGAGGTAACTCTTTAGAACCTAATGTTATTTTTCCAATTATAGAATTTTACATGACTTGTAAATGGATAGAATAGTTCTATTTGATAGGATATTTTATGGGATGAATTACATCTAAAATTATGCTTAGGTCCTAGCTTCAAGCCCATTGGGTGGATCATGGCATAAATATTGAGAGCATTCAAAATATGACCAAGGGGTTTTTTCTATTCCATTTTACCAACCCTTCCCATATAGGAGGTATCCTCCATAATTCAACCACATGGTATGTTAGGAACTCACTCATGGTTCTCTCCCCATGGACATGAGACTTTTTTGTCTCGAAGAACACTGATCTTAAGGTCTTGATTTGGGTAGAATTTCTAGGTCTTCTACTCCCCTGCTAGCATTTTACTTTGTAGATAGTTTCTTCCATAGGTTAGGTTATTTTCCATGAGAAAAATAGGTTCTACTCTGCTAGACTACAGAAGTGGGTTTGTATAAAAGTAAACCTTTCTTGAGACCTCAAGGAGTTTGTATAAATTCAAGTTAGGGATGTAAGACACTCCTAGCGAGTCTTATATTTTAACTTTCCAAACACATGTTTTCATTGCCAAGCCACTGACCATAAAATTTAGGACTATCCCCTTCAGTTAGCCTACAACAATACACCCAAACATGCATCTTATTCTCATAATCCCTCTTTTAAAGATGAAAAAAAACTAATTGAGGATGGTTATACTATGATAGGAATGAAAAATAGCCACACTAAATCTATGAGATCAATCACATGAAATCATAAAGGAGGCAAGTCATCAATAAGGAATGTCCCAAAGGACTAGGATCCTTTTTAGGTTGGATCCCTAAAAGTAATACATTCACTTAGGGTCTTCACCACCCCTCTTTTAGCCAATGTTTCATCCTAGGGTCTCAGGGCTCCTTTGCCCATTTCTTCTAGTTTTTTAGACTTAGCCAACCACTCTTCCACTTCTTACTTAGTGGGTGTTGTAGAAAAGTTTGTTTATTTAAATATTGTGCTTAGTCATGCACTTAGAAGTCAATCCAAGTCACTTATATACTTGGTACAACTAGGCATAATCATATTAGGTTCTATTGTCCACAAAATATAACATACTACTATGATAGCATCAATTTCACACAAAGCACAAGCCTTATGTGCTCACCTAATGCACAATCGTGAAGGAACTGGGCTCGCATTGGGCTAGTTAAAACATAACACAACCTTGGTGTGAATGGGACTTAGTCATTGGAAAGACTGGCTTAGGTAGTCTATTAGTGCTAGTATATTCTGGGAAAGTTTAATAGGTATGAGTCTATTCAAGGGCATAAGTCTTATGGTGTAAGTTCATATCTAGATAGACAGAGCCCTTAATGGTGCAAGCTATGGGGATAGAGATTTAAGGGTCAATTAGGTGCTTAGCCAAGTCATGAGAATGGCTTAGGTCTAATTTATCATTCTTCAAGTTAGTGCCCTAGGTGTGGGTTTTAGGGTCTCAGTACATGTTGATTTCAACACTTAGTGTATTTCATAGCATTTCAAAGTTGTTATATAGCATAGTGACACCATTAGTGACATATAACTAACCTTTATGTCACAATACATTACACTAACGAAAACTACAACATTATTCCCATAAAATTAAAGTCCCAAACATACAACACTAACTATATGGAAAGAATAAAAAATGAAGAAGATAATCATGGCATTATATTAACTCAAATTTGCCAACACAAAGTACAATTTATATAAATAAAGCATGGGATTATCTTAGAAACTAGTCACACCTAGTACATTATAAGCAAACTTAGGTGATATAAGGTAATTAGTCAAGGTATTCATGGTGGGATTTAAGCTAAAATACTTGTGTAAACCTAGAACTAATCTTGTAGAGCTTCATTGAAATAATATTGCCCCCTAGTCTTCAGGTTCAAGATCATTTAAATAGGTAAAGGATCATATTCTTACTAGGTTAGATGGGTGCACACAAAATGTTAAGTTATCGATGGTGGTTGTATGCCACAAATTGAACTACTCAACACCCATGCTCTCCAATTGCCATGTGAAAGCACTCAATGAGATTCTCCTTCAAACCTAGGTACTAAGCAACTATTGCTAGCTAGCACAAGATCATCAAAGATTATTATAGATGGCACTAATAGTTTCAAAAGGGAAATCATTTGAAATGACTACCATGCACCAAGATGTATCAATTTTGTGCAGTCCACTAGGTAAGTTAAAAAAAGGGGGCCCAACATTACCCCATACAAAATTACTAATTTTCCCTAGACTAATCTTTCAATACCTTTGGTACACAAAATTCAAGTGCACCTTTCTCTAGTTCCATTTTGAAGTTTTCAAAGCCCTAGATAGTGAGCTTGATCTTTTCGACATCACCTTTTTCTTTAGTTGATGTAGCCTTGAGGGTGAGCATGCCCATGCTTTCTAGTTCTTTTCTGAAGGCTTCAAGACTTTCCCTTTCCTGTATTACCCTACCATCTAAAATATCCCATTGCTCACTCACCTTTATTTGAAAGGTATGGAAGAGGGCTTCCAAATCTTGTTCTTGGGTCTTCAACTTGGCACTTAATTCATTGATCTATGCCATCACTTGTATGTGCTAGGTCAAGCTCACTATAAAAGAGTGTTTAATCAAGGTGACTTTCTCCTCCACCTTTTTAAGGCACATGTTGATGACCGTTTGAGTGGAAATGTTGAAAAATATTGCATCTTCTTCTTCCATGCCTTATTCTAGTTTGGTGAAGAGGTCTTCTATCACATAGAGTTTTTTTAGCTCTCTCTTTATGGCTTCATAGGGGTGTTCTTTCTCCTCTAGTCCTAACTTCATTCAGGGTGACATATTCTTAATCAAATCACATAACTTATCCACTTCATTCATATTAAAAGTATCAACACCATCTAATAGGGATGGCTTCACTTCTTTGATGTGCTCAACCAGCTACTTGAGCTTGAGATTTGTGGATTTTATTACTTCTTATACCTCTTATACTTCAAGGTTGTATCATCCTTCAGGGGCATGTATTCCATCATATGAAACTCATCATCCTCCTTGAACCCATGAACTGATTTTTCCCTGTAGCTTGGCTCATACTCTTCTTCCTTGGCTAGCTCTTTTTTCTTCACTAGCACTGGTACTCCTACCAATGCCTTCGTCTCCTCCTCCTCCTCCTCCTCCTCCTCCTCCTCCTCCTCCTTCTCCTTCTTCTTATTCTTCATATTTTTCATCTATGGTAGACTCACCATCATGTTATTTATCTTTTAGGGGTTTTTCCATGAACTTTTCTCCCTTGTTTATTTCCTCCTCTTGTCATGAATCTTTGGTGCAAGATTTATTGATGCCAACCTCTCTCTCTTTTTGCCCCAATGGGGTCTCTAATTCCTTCTCCATTTATTTTTATAAGGAACCAACATCACCTTCTTTGTCTCTAGTTAAACCTTTAGTTTTAGGGTGTACCTATTATGCAGCTTCTTCTATTGTTCTAACGGAGGTGTTATACACCTTCTCTAGTACCTTTTCCTCTCTAGGTTTCATGCTAGTGGTAACCTTTTTCTTCTCTTTCCTTCATAATCATGATATTTTATACCTGGGCTACATTTTGCTCTTTTTCCTTCCTCTTAACATTATCCTTTTTAGCATTTCTTTCTACTTCCTCTTTCCTAGATTTTTCTTTTTCAACATTCCTTTATTTTATTTATGCCTTGTATTTCTTTTCTCTTGCCTTATCTCCTTAACCTATATTCAATTGATTTCAGATTGGGACATGCCATTGTCACTCATGACCTCTCAATTATGGTGTAACTTAAGAACCACATTGATGTGATCTTGGTCCCATCCGATGTCCTCCCATTTGCACTTTAACTATTCCTTAGTTAGTGTACTAGAGGGTATTCATTATTCATAACCTTCCACCTCTCTTAGCTATTCTCCTATTTCACCTTAATTCCTCTCTTTTAATTTATTCCCCTTCATCTCTCATACCCTGCACTCCACTTTTTTCCTTCACTCCTTAGCCTCAACCATCTTGATATCTTATTTTGACATCCCAAGCTTTGTTGTTTCTTCTCTCCATTCCTATAGATCATGTGTCCTCTACATCTCAGATTTATTGAAGGTGATTTTATTCCATTTTCACATCTTATTCTCCACTTCAATATAAGGGGGTGAAGAAGGGGTTTGTTCACTTGATGAGGAGTCCTCTTCCTCTAGCATGATGTATATGCCCTCCCCATTATTTCTTCCTCCAACTCCTCTTCCTCATATTCCTCCTCTATGTCAGATAGGATTATCTTGGGCACCATTGGAGAAACCTTCCCTTTATTCTTTGTGCTAGGTTAAGTCTTTGGCACAAATTTCATGTTCTTCTTTGAGGATTCTGAAGGATATACTCCCGCTTCTGAGCTGATCTTGAATCTTAGGCACTCCTCTATCTCATCCAAAGTCTCCCCCCTCTTCTTTTGGGGAGAATTTTTCTTATTTATTGGCATTGGGCTCCCATAATCACTGATCTAGATAAGAGTAATGATGCTTTGTGATGTGATTTCTCCCTGGGCTAATTTTTTCCTTACTTTTATCTCGTAGTAAATCCTATGGATGAAGCTAGCTATGGTTTCCTTTAGGAGGGGATTGATGTAGATGTGATATAACTCATTTTCTCCATCTTTGGTTGCCTTTCCATTGGTTCAAATGAATTAAAACCTTAATGTATGCCTCTCCATATCTATTTCTTTGACTAGAATGTCTATTTTTTACACATAATGGATTTACCACAACACCTCTCTAAATTAATTTATTGAGAAGGCATAGGAGAGATTCAACCACCCCAACATTTTTCCATCTACTAGTGCCAAGGACACTACACAATAATTTAGTGTCATAGTAAAAGTTTCCATTCTGAACATGCTATGGGGGAGCCCCTAAAGGATGCACCATTCTATCCTAAAGTCCTCTATGTATTTCTCATACCATTGCATCATGCATGTTTTGTATTTGGTGTTGAAAGATGTGGGGCAAGTGAAGTCTATATTTTTTAATAGGGGAATCATTGTGTTTTGGGAAAACCCAAAGATTATCCTCATTCCCATCTAGGATCTCAATTTCCTCCATGATAATTAATATAAGGATGGAACCCTACCTAAAGGTACCCTTCATGATATAAAACTCAAGTGAATTTTTCACTATTATTTAGTGAAAAAATTTGCAACATTGAATTTCATGCCTTATGCAAATTGATATGCGATGCATAGGTTTACCTTTGACACATTGATCTATAAACTACCTGTGCATAGTTTGAAATTTACAAAGCATATCATTGTCCTCATACCGGGGTCCTCACACTTGTTTATAGGTAATATAAAATCCCCCTTAAAATAATTAAGGATCTAAGCTATGTACTCCACGTCCTCATCATCATACATCATCTCATGGATGTATGTACTTACATATTTTAGCTTGATTATCCTCCTTGTCAATTATGCCAAAATCTTCATGTGCCTACCTATAATGTACATGCAATCCTCATGGACATATGAGAGTAAAAACTATACAAGTTGCTATGGATTATTGAAGTAGAGAAACTCGTAGAGTTGAGTTGAGTATAAATATATAAACTTGTTTCAAATTAAGACATCAAATAGGGCATCACCTTATTCCATCTCACACCTGGTGTCCACCATCCAATCTTGTGCCAAGTCTTACAAGTGACTTGATATCTAGTGATTATATTCTTTTAGCTGACAATTGTGCATGAGTGACAATCTTCCCCCATTAAAAAATTTGGAGGAAATTACATGAACAGATAGGAAATATTCATTATTTCCTTGGTGTCAAATTTCATGACACTAACTACTTCGATCAGTTGCACCATAGTTTTGGTGGCCTTCATTTATTCTAAAATTTTAACCTACTTGGGTTCTTATTGTGCCTAAATTGAGCTTACTGCCTTGCATTTCTTCACCATCCTAGATTGGCCTATGTTGAAATATGGGAGGTGTAGTTTTTTAAAGCCTCAAATTGTTATTGGTGCTTCATAGTTGCTAGGTTTGCAACTTCACCTTTAGCTCCTAAGCTTCATTAGACACTAATGGCAGCCTAGGCAAAAAATTATTGTTCTCGCTATATATTATCTACATAAAAATCTCTCCACACTTTTTCAAATTGGCCTCACTATCAACATAATCCTTCTTAGTATGCCATCATTTAATCTTGGTGCTTGATGTGCTTAAATTATTGTTATGATAGGGTTTTTCCACTTTGGCTCTCTAGATTTTGCTTAGGTTCACTCTAAGTCTTGCATTAGCTTAAAATTTGTAACCTAAGCAAGTATTATATTTGCTATTTTATACCCTTCTCTCTTAGATACTATCAATAATATAGGCTTTATGGCATATGCACCTTAAATTCCTAAAAAATGTAAAAATCTATGAAATCCTTGAGAATCCCTTGTTATTAACATATTAATTGCATAACTTTATGCCACCATCACCACCTCATTCAATGATCCTAATGTATTTATCGGTGAAGTGACATGTGGTTCAAATAATCACCTCCTACTCATTTTTGGGTGGACACCAGCTATCTTAGATGATTTCCTTCTATGCTTGTTCACTTGACATGACCTTCACCTTCCTTATGGAAACTTGGGTGGAGTGCCTCATATGCATGTAATTTAGCCTCCTCAATTCCAGTTTTTATATATTTATGCTTCCATTTTAAGTATGTTTCTCTATCTTGGTCAGTTTTTTGTGCTTCATCTTGCCTTGGCCTATCCTATCCCATATAAATCTATTGCATTTAACCTCCAATGCTTTGTTTTATCTCTAATTTCTCTTGCACATGATCAAATTATGAATATTTACTTTCTATCTTGTTCTCAACCATGTTGATAATATTTAACTTTCTCATTTGGATCTTTAGGAAAAGCTCAAATGATACACCACTTTCAAATTGTGGTACAAAGGCTACCTTTACACTTATACATTGATAGTTTGTTCTTAAATTTTCTCTATCTAGAAAATCCCTCATGCCCAAAAACTTAGGCATCTAGTCCTAAGTACCTAGAAATCAAATGGGCTCGACTCACCTAACTAGTATTAGGAATGGGAACACTAGAGTAGTTAATTCTAGGGTTGTCAAGATCCTTGTAATGTTCACCTTATGCACATGGATCCAGTGTATCTCTTTCTTGTTTCTGTAAAGTTTCATGCACCCACCACTTAGATGTCTAACCTCACATGCTCAGAAAATACAAGCACTTGACTCACCCAATTGGAATTATGCATGAAATGCTAGAATATTTTAACTTATGGAATTGGATGCACCCTTCATTTTAGATGTTGTGCATGGAGTTTTATGCACCTCTTCACTAATTTTGATGAGTCTCACACTCCCACTACTTAGGTGTCTATCTTAATGTGCTTAAAAAGCACAAGGTATCAACTTACCCTATAGGAATTATGCATGAGAGGCCAATTGAATTTCATTTCAAGCCTCCATGTACTACTTATTACCTCTTTACACTATACAAGGATTAGAAACAAAATAAAAATAATAGTTTGGCTTGCACCAAACTATATTATAGTTAGCTCAACTCATATCGAATAGTTACCAAGAATTTAGTATTCTTATGGCATAAGTGCCATCCTCCTACCAATATGGCTTCAATTGATTGCCATTAAAATGCCTTGGGATTATTTTGGTTTACAACATATATAACTTACATGTACCTATCTCCAATATCTGGTGGATGATGTAGGGGCCCATCCATCTTATTTACTATTTTCCTAGATGCTTAAGGTATTTCAAGTCATAAATTATCACCAATTATCCTTCAGTTAGTTCTATGCACTTAATGTGCTTGTCATACCAAAGCTTCTAGCACACCTTTTTGATTTGTTGACTCCATCTTGCTTGGGTACACTTTTCATCTAAGCACTCTAAGTCTTCCAACCTTGTGTTCAAATATTCTTGGTCATCTAAGTAACCAATTTGTGTAATGCATAAGGATGGAACCATGAATTCCAAGGGTAGAACTATTTCAATGCCAAATAATAGTTAAAATGGTGTAACTTTGTTCATGTGCTTATATATCATGTGATACACCCATAATATCATTGAAATGTGATCATCCCAATCCTTGAAACCAAAATTACATATCTTTGTTAGGCACATTCTTATGATTTTGTTGAAGGCTTCCATAGTTTTATTTACTTGTGGATAATATGGGGTGGTCTTATGGTGCACCACCATGTATTTGATTAAGAGGATGGACACTGTCTCATTGATGAAATGAGTGCTTCTATCACTATTAAAACTTAATGGGCATTCATATTGACTTATTATGTTATCCCATATGAAGCACACTACTATTATACCTATGAAATATTTTATCGACATGACCTTGGCCTACTTAGTGAGATAGTTAGTGGCTACCAAGATATACTTTACACCTATGCACCATGTTGTGGGATTTATTGGTCCAAAAAAATCAATGGCCCATTTATTGAATGGAACCTAGGAAATAATGGGGATGAGAGGCATCTCATCCCAGTAGTTGGGATTCATAATGCACTAGCTTATGTCACATGCATTAGTGCACTATTTTGTGTCTTATAATAGGCTTGGCCACCACAAGCCTGATTATAATATCTTGTGCACCATTACATCTCTAGTGCAATGACCTCCTATTATTCCCTCATGCACTTCTTGCAATATGGTGTCCATTTCATGTTATAAAACACACTAGCATGGACTTAGTGTCTACCTAGTTTGTATAGTTCCACCTCAATGAGATTGAAGGGGGTGGCATGAACCACAAGTTATTTCTTTTCCTTATTTGACATGGTCTAGGGTGCAAACCCAGATGCTAAAAAATTGATAATATCTACCAAGTATTTAGGGATATGATGGAATATATAAATTTGTGTATCTAACATGACATCCTCAATCAGTATCACCACATCACTAGAATCAATGAGGGATAAATGGTCTAGCTCTAAGTTCTACTTTCCAATTTTACCAATAATGGAAAACTAGAATTCCTAGAATATAACTATCCATTTACATATGCAACCATGTAGAATAGGCTTGTTCATGAGGTACTTGAGTACCTTGTGATAATTAAAAAATATTAATGGGGTGGCCAATATATATTTCATATTTTTGTAAAGCATAGACCATTACCAATGCCTCATGCCTGGTGGTGGTGTAATTTTGCTTCGCTTGCATCAATTTCTTACTTGTGAAGGAAATGGGGCTGTCCATCTTACCATCTCTTGGTTATGCTAATATGGAACCAATTATATATCTTGAAGAATCAAAATAGATGTGAAAAGGAGTAGTCTAGTCTATAAATTACAGAATCGACATGCTATCCAACTTCAGCTTCAATGTTTCAAAAGCTTCCTCTTTCACCCCACCCCCATAGAATAAGACATATTTATACAAGAGATCCTCTAGAGTAATTATGATATAACTATATATAAACTTCCTGTAGTATCCACAATGTCCTAGAAAGGTGTGGATGTCTTTTTGAATTAAAGTCTGGAGTTAAATCATGATGGATATCTTTGCAAGGTCAATACGTAAACCATACTTAAAGATGATGTGCCTGAGAAATATCATAAAGGGGGTTGAAAATACATAACTCTTTAGGTTTAATGATATATATAGATACCTACACCTCTCAAAAATGAGGAGGAGATTATCATAGTGATCCTTGACAAGGCCATATATAGACTAGTCATTATGATATACTTGGAGGAACCTATAGATGAAGTCCTTAAACATGGTGATCACCACTCTGGAGAATAAAAATAGTCAATTATTGAGTCCAAAGGGCATCACATTATAGGAAAAAAAATCACATTAAAACACAAAGGTCATCTTGGGATTATCCTCCTCCTTGATCTACACCTAATGGTAGCCTAATAAACCATCACTGAAAGTATAGATTTTGCAACTTGCAATGCCATCCAAGACTTTGTTGGTAAATTGGATTGGGAATGGGTCAGTGATGTAGGTGGCATTAAAAAAATTTTATTCTATGTATATCCATATGTGACCATCCTTATTGATGCTTATGATCATTAGGATCACGCATTTAGACTCTTGTATAGGGTAAATGATACTTGTGGCTAGCATTCTATCAATATTCATTTTGACCTTAGCATGGAGATTTGGATTCATCCTATACGAGTGCTTCTTGATGGGAGTCACTCCATCCACTAACTTTATGCTCATTTTTCCAAGGGAAGGGTAGGTTCCCTTCATGCCCTAGTAGCTATGCAAGAACAAGTCTTGAAATTCATTCAAGAGGTCTATTATTCATATTGTCTTTACCTTAGACAAGTAAGCACCTATAGTGGAAATATTTGGCTCACCTTTTGTATTGATGTCTAATTTAGTGGTATTGAGTGATGTATGGTAGGGTTAATTCCTCTCATAATGAGAGTCTTCAACTTACCTTTTCCCCTTAGTTTTTTCAATTTGAAGATGAGTTGGGTCTTCTTCATCTAGGGCACTATCATGCATAAGGCATAAAAGTATTTATCTTCTTGTTAGGGCCTTCCAATTGTGATCCTTCTAGATCTCATCCTCCTCCTCACTAGAATCACTATTGAGAACCTTTTCTTTAAAAAATGTTTGGAGCACTAGTATTTTCTCCGTGAACATGCCTCTAATGCCATCTTCTAGGATGGCAATGCCCTCAAACACTACGCTTTGAATGCCTTGTAGTGGCTCGAATATCTCTAAGTTTTATGAAGAGAAGGAGAAGGTGTGAAAAATACTCTCCTTAAGTACTTCCTAGTCTTGTATTTCTTAGTACATTTCATTCACAATGTATCATGATCATGCCCATGTTTTAAAATTCTTTTTGAAGGCATGCACCCATAGGATTTTGAGCATGTTCTCAGTGAAAATAATCTAGGTTTCTTTACATACATGAACATGCATGATTGGCTCAAAATTGATTGAGTAAGTAGGTATGTTTAAGTTCTCATTACTCTTTCCAAACTAGTGCATATTACTTCCTTCACATCTTGCCATGTGGGAAAGCTAGGGCTTTGTACTACCCACCAATGAGTAGTAGTGCTCTTCAGGGTATGTACTAGTGCACCCATTTTACCTATTTCCTTGGGAATTCTCACTTTAATTTCATGGACATAGTTTTCTATAGGATAGATCCTTCCATATTTTGGGAGTGTTGTAAGATTGCCTTTATTTAGATGAAACACCCTTTTCACCATAATTATAACATAGGGAACCCATCTCTTCTAAGTATGCTCAATCTTAATCAGTCTTGTTCTAGTTGATATTTTTATAGTCATCTATACTAGGTGGCTCCTTTGGCCAGTCACTTCATAAGCCTCTTCAACCCATCTATCATAGGTTATGTTAGTTGTATTAGATGTTGATTGTCCATCTTCCCATTTGAGTAATCCTTGGTTTCTTGGTTTAATATTTTGGCTCATCTCATCAATGAATCAATAATCCAATGCTGAATGAGTATAGGCATCACATATCTTAAAATAGATGGTAGTGTTTACTTGACTATCATGATACAAAAGGGGACATTTTTGAGACTCATGTGGCTTATGAAAAACTTCTTAATTTATAAGTAAGGTGTGAACATTCCTTATAGGAAATTATTCTTGTTATGCCCCTCCATCTCATAGTTAGTATACCATAATCTATTTCAAGCATTATATATTGAACTAGTAGTCAACTTTTGTAATTGGGATGCCATTGACATAATCTATGCCTCCATAAATGGGTTGATCCCAATGTTGGCACTACTTCCTACCTCAACCCAAAACATAGCTTCAAACACTTTGTGGGGGTTCATGAAGGTATTCATGGACAACACTTTCTTGAAAGGTACTAACAAGCCCCTAAAAAACCATTGCATGTGTTGGGAGGGGTGGATATCATATGGAAGATTAGAAAGGAGGGTTTTAAACTGTGTCATGTAGGCACACATTCTTAGATATCCCTTAGCTAATTTCCTCGAGCATTGTGATGCTCTATTATTCAAACTCAAGAATATCAAATTACTTCAAGAAGGCCTCATTTAATATATCATAATCAACCATATCCTAATTTGGGTCAAATTTATGATACCATGTATGGGCATGATTAAGCAAGGTGGTCATGAACTGAGTCTCCTTGTACTCTTATTGGGTGATACCTTGAGCATGCCATTGAATTTCACACTTTAGCACATACTCTGCATCATTAGCGACACCATGAGACTCGAGCAAGTGCATAACCATCTCATAATAAATCTACTGAGGGGTGGTGTTGGATTCTAAGGAATTTATCCCCTAGTGTATGTGTTAGAGGTGGTCCTCTAATTCTTTTGGCTATAGGGTTGAGTGCTAATCCTATTGGTGTTGGTTGTGCCATTGAGCTTGATAGTGTAGTGCTTATCACTTGTGTTTTTGGGACACTTCTTATGGGATATTGCCCAGTTAGTGTAGTTGACATCCTCTAAATGGGAATGCTTGCACTTTTGTTATGGATTCTAAGGTTGGTGCTCACTAGTCTCATGGTATTCTAGTTAAATTCATCATAAGGTATCATTTGTTTGATTACAATGTCTTGGTTTAAATCTTGGAGTCTATCAAATTCAATGGAGATAATAGGGTTAGTTATCATTCTTTTATCTTCTAGTGGAGAATCTAGTGCATGAGCTTACACTTCTATTTCATAGGGGGTAGTGCTTCTGATTATTTATCACATATTTTAGGAACCCAAGGCATTCTACACCCAACTACTGATCTCAATCTCTTACTTCCTCATCTCTTTCCTCATGCTACTATAATTCAAGGGTTCCTTCCCCATGCCCTTCCCACTTACTATGGGTCCTCTCAGCACTTCTAGGTTTTAGATCCTCTATCAGCATATGCCTTTGCTTATTATAGATCTACCTTTAGAGCTCTCTAATGTTAGGTTTCTCATCCCTTTCCATCACACCTCACCTACACTTCTCATTCTCACCTTGTGTTCTTGTTCATACATGAAAGGATTTTAGTCTTCCATTATTATGATTTCAATATCGTAATCCACCAGTAATTCCTTTAGTTTGGTGATAAGCCCTCTTATAAATACACCCCTTGGTTAATGAAATAACTCATCATCTACTTCTTTAAGGCAAGATAAGTTCAACACTATGAATTCTAACACAATTATTTAAAGTGATACTCAACCACTTGTCTACAATACATGTCTAAACATCATCTAAGCTCTCAAGCCTCTCTATGCTCTCCTTTATCCACTTAAGGAACTAGTTTTAGCTTCATATTGTATATGTGGTATAATTGAATAACCACTATTACACATACTTAGGAATTTAAAAAAATAACACTTCATATAGAGCATCATACAAGTAGGTTTACACCCATTCTCTTGGGTTCCATCCTTGTCATGTTGAATACTTTTTTGTTAAACTATCTTCCACTTGCTCTAACTAGAACTCAATTTTCTCATGCAAAAGTTAGAAAATATCTCTATTGTACCATTGTAGTAACAAAATTAAACATGGGTATCGATAATGGAACTAAAATGTTGTAGAAAAATTTGCTTATATAGCTTTTGTACTTAGTCATGCACTTAGTAGTCAAGCCAAGTCACTTATATACTTAGTACATCTAGGCATAATCATAATACTATCTATAACACAAAAAATTTAACACAATACTATGTTATCATCAATTTCACACAAGGCACAAGCCTTGTGCACTCACCAATACAACAATGAAGGAATTGGGTTGATATTTGGTTAGTTGAAACATGACACAACCTTGGTGTCAATAAGACTTAGTCATTAGAAAGATTAGTTTAGGTAGATTATAGACACTAGGATATTATAGGAAATTTCAATAGGTATGATCCTATTCAAG